>NW_015149023.1:23776-128142 GCF_001465965.1 Polistes dominula | reverse complement strand
TWWTAAATTATTTAATAATTTTACTTCTAACGTTATCGTTTTGATTTTAATAGTTTAMAAAGTTTTTCATTGCATAGAAYGATTTARAAACTGGTTTATTTTTTATGTTACTCTTTATTGAGTTTGCTGATACAATTACTGTTTTATTTAGACAACTTTAAAGATTTTTAATTAATATTTTCACTAATATTACATACTTGGTAGGTAATATTGCAAGCAAATAGTTGCATACTTTGATCAATTTCAGAAATATTTAATAACTTTAACTTTTAATTATGTCAAATTTCATAGAGTATTAAATTATTTCTTTACATTTACCATTGAATATTTTATCAAAAATATTCAATGGTTTTAATGTGTGCCCTGCTTTCAGAAATGATTTAGAGGAAATATTGTCATATAATCTTTAGAATGTTTCAGCTTTTTAGATTTTTTATTCAATTTTATTTTATGCATCGTCATCATAAGGGTAGGATACCCATCCTGCAGTCATCAACGAAGACTAAAAGTAAGTATATTTTACTATCAAACATTTCTATGAAAATTTCAATGGGTTTTTATTACGACGATGATATAATTTGTTCTTTTTCTTTTTCTGTTTCAGAAGATCATTGCAATCGTGCGTGTAGGCAATGACTTATTCGTGTGTTGTATCGTGTTAAAACAAAATATAAAAAAGTCGACAAGTAGATTCAGTGTTGATCGTCGCATGTTAAAGTTTCGTTTGCTCGGTTAAAAAACACGTAAGTTTCTTTTACTCTGTTTAAACCTGTGCTCATCGTCATCATAAGGGTAGGGGACCCATCATGCATTTATCGTGCATTTATCAAAGTAAGTATATTTTTCTATTAAATAATTCYCTAAAATTTTAATGCTTTTCTCTAATAGTAATGATATTAATAATATTGTTTTTTTTATTTCTGTTTCAGATTGCAATCATGTAAGAAGYAATATGTGCAGTGTTTATGGTGGTAACATCAAACTGTGTGCAAAGCAGTCTTTGAATTAGTTGTAGAATCAGGGCGATCTCGGGCGAGTAATRAATTAAAATCAAWCGCRAATTAAACTCAGTKTTGTTTGTTGTATAATAAAATTTCAGTTTCGCGACAAGAAACTCATCTATAGTTTCTTATTTTCGTCTATATCGTGTTATTAAATTCACGCGAGGTGCATCGCTATGGTGCAGTTGAGCTTCAACCCATTGGAATGCATTGTAAGTATCCATTTTTATTTACATTTTATTCGATTTTATTTGATATAATTTTGGATTATATTGCAGATAACTTATTGTTATTTTTTAATTTATGTTACAGATAAGACGATAGATTTGCTTCCTTTTCAAACATGTGGAATGAATTCTTCGATGGATCTTTGATGGATATTTAATGGAGTTTTGGTGGATCTTCGATGGATCTTCTTCAATGGTAAATCGAGTATCGTCTTTCATCGTCAGATTACAATACTTGCTGCGAAGTAGGAATGTTTTGGAGCCATCGCAGAACTTCTAAACCATGAGTTTTTATTTAAAGTCCTTCCAGTGCTCAATCATTTCGAGGATTAAAGGTCCTCATCGGCAAGAATTACTAGTTGTTATTATTTAAATATATTATTTTCAAGCACATAGATTAGTCTTGTTTTTAAGTATCTCACGAAAATAGTTTATTCTATTGATTATTTTATTAGCTAAAGATAGAATCTTCCTAATTATTTAAATTCAGTATTATTTACATAATCCAACAGAAAATGCCGTATAGAAAAGAGTGAAATAGCCATATGCAACTGTGATATTTTGTCAAATGTTTTTTGATTAATTATACTTCATGGCGCGGTGGTCTCATAGGATAGCAGGAAGTAGGACGCGTTATCTAAAGTATCCTGAAAGTAACGAAACAGCCATTTAATGACCTAAATCGTGAACAAGGAGAAACATCGTAGAAGTATTCGGTTTTCCGCTCCAGTTGCGCCAACGTCATCATTGTTTCGTTTATGTCGCGCTGAGTGTACTGAGTGTAAACCTTTTGAGTTCAAGAATGAGAGAACATTTATTCTTTTTAACGTCTTAAGATGTTAAGCGATAAACTAGTGTCTTATCAGATTTTAAATCATGTGTAAGTTTATGTTGAATGTTTTGTTGATTGTTAATAGTTACTGTAAATGATTATTAACATTTTCTCTTTTTTCTAAAAATTGTAGAAATCTTAAAATTCGACAAATGGTCTTTTTTTTAGGTGAAAAAATCAATTTATTTAGAAAATTGCTTTTCTCGACGAAACGTGTCATTTAATGAAAGTTTTTTTTTCCCCTGAGAAATATTTTGATATTTGGAAAAATCGATTGTACCTAGGTTATCATTTTTCGATTGAACTCAACTCGACGTAACCCAAGGCGATTTACTTTAGGAACGATGACCCTTTCCAATTTCATCGTCCACTTATCCAGCTTATTCCCTAAGAAGATTTCCACGCGTTCCTTCTCAAAGTGGAAGAAATGGGAACTCTGGGTACTTTAGAGCCCTACGAAACAAGATACACGACTCGTTCGGTGACCGGAAAATCTGTTTTCGCGCGATACGCGTGCACGCGTATATAAGTTTCACATGGATTTACATGAACGGGTTGCTACGGCAGTATGGAGATTTCAAGTTTATGATACGACGTATACATTCACGAACCTACAAGATTCACTTACACGTGAAAGTCTCACCTACGAAACTGGATTTACAGTTTAATTTTTTTTCATGGTCTTCTTTCTTTTTTCTTTTTTCATATACGAGTTTAATCGATTTTATAAACTTGTCTTTTTTTTTTTAATTGTACAAGATGACGTATATTAGTAACAGCAAATATTTGCAACTATAGTGATTTTTTAAACAAATGTATGTTGCCAAGTTAATATGACCTAATCAAATTTCAATAAAAAGATGCAGTATTGGATTCGTATTAATATTTCTTATAACTTTTGCAGTGTTTAAAATATTATATTTTTATTTCAAAAAATTATAAATATTTTTGTTAATTGTCTAATTGTACTATAATAATTTATATTTTTATTTAAACATGGTAAGTTTTTTATGTAAATTATTTAAAAAAAAAATATCTGGTATATTTTAGTGAAATTTTCTTCGAGTAAATGAATAAATAAAATAAACAAAAATCAGAGAAAATGTAAAAGAAATTGTGTGAGATCAAATGTACAAATTTCAGTTATAAGAAATAAAATCACATTTCTACCTTGGAAGCTGCGAGAAAATCCTTTTTGCATAATCCAATAGAAGATAGCTTTCTAGGAATCCTAAGGCTTTTGTTTTATTCACAGGAAGTAGGAGAGAATGCATTAGCACTCGCTGAATCGTTCGCTCATTACAGAAAAGCGACTCGCGAGATGTGCACGGACGATTCTGATAACTTTTCTCGAACTAACTTATCAGTTTAATTGAAACCAATTTTCTTCGAAGTACGAGATGAGTACGAACGCTCATGTAAATGTGATCGTTGACTGTTCGTGAAGAAAACTTACGATGTTCCTAAATAAACCTTAAGTAGTAGATACGAGGAACGAAAGTTTTCATTTTTCTTTTGGATAATAACGTCAGAAAAAGAAATATAATTATACAATTTTTATTCCTTCATTAATTTTAATTTCAAAATTTTATCCTATTTTTTTTTTTAATATTTCATAATTTTGTATAACTTTGAAATGAAATACCGTCATTTATTTCCGTCTAAATTAATTTTTTGTTCTTCTCATCACACAATTTCTTTTATACGATTGAAAAGATTTTTCGTAATTTTTAATTTATTCTTTATTTATATTTAAAGATTTATATTAATTACTTTTAAGTTGCATACATTTGTCCTTATAGTCTGGAAAAAAATTCAAGTAACACTAAATTTAGTACAACCGATTATATGACCATATAAATGAGGGTTCATTTTTAATAAAAAGATAATGTGAATGAATTTGATAGAAAAAAATTCGATTGAGAAAGTTGACGATTCTGGTTTTTTACTTAACGATAACGAAAGAAACATGAATCAACAAAAGTTTTTCTATTAAAACGATTCAGTACAGAGGATGGAGGATAGGAGAGGGTAGAAAAGTTACTTAATATTTTTTCACTGTGATACGTTCCATCGAATTTGTTCTGCTTTTAATTTTTTTAAATCATTTTTTCTACATATCACTTTTATTTTCTTCTTTTATATTTACATATATATACATGAAATATTTTTGTTTGGTGTAGATGGGTTTTTGTTATCGCTGTTGTTATTACTTTTTTTTTTTATATCAGTGTATCATGCACACGAACAAGAGAGTAGGGAGTTAGTAAAAGTTTTTATTCGAAAACAACGCAATGACCCGATAATGTTGACACTCGAAAAGAAAAAAGAGTATTTCGATACTAGCCGCAAACAGAACAATAATTATAGTAGTAGTAGTAGTAGTAGTAGTAGTAGTAGAAAGCGTTTGTGTTTAATCAGACGGAAGTAGAAATGGATGAATGAAGCGAATTAAAAGTCTCCCTGTTTATACGAGTTCCGAAATTCACCGATGTGAAAATTCGTCAGGAACGAAGTCACGATTTGTAAAAGATTTTTTTTTTAGAGCCACCAAATTTTCCGAGTATATAAATACTTTTCTATTTCTTTTTTTTTTGAAAAATTTCACGCTTCGAAACGTTTCCATCTTTCGTTGTTGTCGTCGTTGTAACACGAACGCGATTGTTACTCTTTTATTCTCGGAAAAGCAATTTCGTAGATTGGAAATGTGAATGTATTCGTGTAATACTATATTGTGGTAAAAAACACGAACTTTTATTATTTGCTTCTTCTTATTTTTTTTTTGTTTATGTTTTCCTACTTTTACTTCTCTCTTTCATTTTCTTTTTTTTTTTCGTTTTGATATTAATTTTTATCTCTCTCTTTTTTCTTCTTCGTTTTTTTTTCTCCGAATGTCGAGTTAAGGAGAGAAGCAAGCAAGTTCTTTTAATCCAAAAGACACTTGACCTCGGTATACTTCTACACCCCCCTTTTCCGTCTCTTTTAGGGCGATTACAGAGCTTCCGCACGATAGACTTTTCGGTGCTTTGGAAAGCTTAATCTTCCGTGACTCCGTGGTGCTGACTTCGCCACTTGGAATTTACCTGTGTCTCGAGGGTACACACCACATTCACTGCCAGGTTACACCTAAATCGAAGATTCCTTGGTTTTCGTTCGATGATTCGTAGCTTCTTTCTTAACTTTCAACTTGTTCTCTACATTAAATTTGAATTATTTAATTAAAAAAAAAAAAAAAAAAAAAAAAGAAACATGAATCGTTCGAGCATAAATCAATATAAAACTGTAGTTGATATCTTTTTAGTATTAAATAATATTATTAAGACGTTATTGCATTTTTTGTTTAACAATTATGTGTAGAAATTAATTCAGTGTCATTTATCAAAATAATTAAGAATTAAGTGTATAAGTAAATATAATAATATCATTAGAAAGTGTTTTGTGGTTAAAATAAATGTTAATTAGTTTACTTTGTATAATATATCCTATTACGATTATGTTCTATCTAATATCCATATGAAAACTATCGAATATAACGTTGAGTATAATTCATATCGTATTTTCATTATGCATAGTCACGCGATAAACGCAATTTCTATTTATTTGCAGAAAATACAATAGCATTGATTGGAAATCAGATATAAGCTCAGTTTAAGTTACATTAGTTACATCATATTATTTTGTACATTGCATCTATGAACCTACTACGTTGCTATATGTAATCATTTGTAAGACGTTCTTCATTTTAATGGATTATGCTATCGATAAAATAAAAAATGATGCTATTTCACTTTCGTAAATTAATTTCTAACGAAATATCATTTGTAATTCTAATGAATCGTTTTAACTTAACATACCCTTTTCGAAGATGAAGCAATTAATTTAGCTTAAACGATTGAGTTATGAATCTTTCGTGTGTCATCGATCTTTGCTCTGAATTATATTCAATAAATCTAAAGGTAAATACTATTGGCTAAGACGATTGCGTGCTTTCAAAGTTATCCAGTTAAACGTGACGAATAATACTTTGTTAAAGCTTTTCATGTGTGCACGTGTTAAGGGTTTAATGAGAAAATTATTGAAAGAATGTAGGGAGATATATTTAATTCATGAATTAAAAAAAGTAAAGAAATGTCGAGTTGAAAATTGGCTTAATATTGAAATTTTTTCACACTTACGTGTTCTATTTTCTTACTTTTATAAGTCAGATTGCTAAGCGGAAACTTTCGTAAAAGAAAGTAAAAGTTACAACGAGACGTAGAAAAGTTTCGCGTTGAAAATTCATGGAAACAGAGAGAGAAATGTTGTCTCGTATCGACGTTGGTTTTCCTAGGTTTTATGATTCAATCTTATCAGATTTCTTTCTTCTTTGTTATTTTTTTTTTTTTTTAAATAATGTTTGATTATATTGAAAATTTTAATTAACGTAGAATAGTTGCGAAATTAGAAAACGTTTTTTTTTTTAATGTGTTCTTTTCTTTCTAGTATTGATTGGAAAAGTATTTTTTTAATTATTGATCTATATTTATAAAAACAATATCATCATGTTGTAATTTATTGAAAATATTTTAACTAAAAATAAATTTGACACAAATCGTCAATTATTCTTTCTGAAATGTAATTCTGATACAATCTTAATACTAAATTGTATTTTTTTAATAAAATATTTTTTTTTATATTTATACAGCATAAATATATAAAATATTACATTTCTGAAATACTGTTTTACTTATTCTAAATTAAAAATAAATATTTTTTTTTACACATAGAAATAATATATTTTACAAGATACTCGTATTTAATTAAAACGAAAAGTAGGATAAAATAAATGAAAGTAAATATTTATTTGCGCGGTTTTTAGTTGTTTATTCAAATGTAAAACCGCGTAAACATCTTTGGTAGTTTCGATGTTTTTCAGAAACTAAGTCAACTTTATATACATCTGTAACATTTGCCTCGAACCATTGTAAATTGTTTTTCATCTCGATTTAAGCGAAATACTCTAGACGACTTTGACTTTGTTAAAATGCGGTGAGACTACTCGCGCGAAAAGACGGCGGCTGCTGGCTGAAGGCAAGTGTAAAGTGAACTGGAATTTTCCAAGTTTCTCGTTATATAGTATATTTTATTATATCATAGTATAATCCACTTTCTTCGCGGTAAACTTTTAAACGACCAAGTAGAAGTACCGAAATGTCGACACAGAGTTTCAGGACAATGTTTTTCTTTGCTTATTCCAAAAGGAAATTATTATTGGTCTAAGGTTAAATATATTCCTATGGTGTTTCTCTCATTCTCCAGAGATTTCAAATTTCATTAAATTTTACTAAGATATTATATTATGCATAGTTCATAATTATATCAATTTTTTTTAACTCAATTCTTTTTGATAAAATTATGAAAATGTAAAATATATTCGACTCGATCATATAGAAAATGATTATTGTTATTTCAAAATCCCTCTTTTAAAAGGTCAGTTTCTATAGACATGAGATAGCAAAAAACTACGGTCGTTCTCGAGATAACATACGAATGCAAACGAGCGTATTTGCGATATTTGAAAAGGGTAACGGCCTAGGAGAATACGAAGAAATTCCGATGGGGGAGAAGTGAAATTCAATTACGCGCTGGAAAGAACACGACGCATGTATTCATTCGTACGAATTGTCCCAAATCGAATTTTCACTGTCCTCAACTAAACAGAAACGTAGAAAAAAAATGCATGAAAGAAAAAGCAGAAATTATGATAAGGGTAACGAATCCCAGATTAGTATACATACACATCTTCATTATTTTCTTTTTTTTTTTTTTATAATACAAAAACCATTCAATAAAATTGATTCGAACTTTCTTTTTATTTTTAGAAAAAAATTTTCCGACAAATGTGATCAACGATATTTCTGTTTCTAATGTTTTTCATTGATAAATTTATTTTATTAATTGATTAAATGTTTCAAAATTTTAATTTCTTTTTTGTTTTCTGAAAAGATTTCTTGATAAATAATATCATGGTTTTCTTTTGTTCTTTATTTTTGTTTCTTGGTATAGAAAAATGATCGAACAAATATGAAAAATGTGTGGTATATGTGATATGTGAAGAGAAAAGCAAGCGTAGAAACGAAAATTGCTTTTATTTCACATCCGTTGTCGTCACAGCTGCTGTTTAATTAAACGCTAAGTCAAGTGTTTAATTGAGGCTTACGTGGTGCAAGCTATACAATATTACCTAGGTACGCCTTAATTAATAACGCAGATAAAGCAAATTCGCTCCGAGCTATTTCAACGAGTTGCACCGTAATCCATGTATTATGGTCTTTAATACGATATGGGGAAAACATTAAAAATTTTTATATTTTGTTTTCAGACTATTTTTTACGATCTTTGTTTATTGTTCAATTTTTCTTTTATTTTTCTTAATTTTTTACATAACAAGTAAATAATACACAAATATCTCTACATGTGAGATTTATTTTCATTATTTAATCATTAAAATATTAATAAAGCTCTTTAAAATGTTTTTCTTTTATTTTTTGAGTTATAGGTATGTGAGAATTTTTATGTATTTTTTAATTAATTTATTTTTTATTATTTAATAAGGCCTTTTAAAAAGTTTAATAAGGTATAAGGAAATATAGGATAAAATCGTATTTATAATCGTATAAATTAAATAATTAATACTTGTAGTTATGACATATTTTTAACGTCGTAATTATTAACAAAAATATTGCAGTAATTATCTTTTTGTTATTCGTAGTCTTTCGTCATAAATTTTTAACACAAAACATACTCGTTGTTATTTCCAAATCAAAACCATACAAATGCACCCCTGCTTGTTCTTTTATTTCTTATATATATAATACTAATCATCCCCCTCTAACATCTTTCGTCATTTTCCGTAACGTCTTTCTCAAACTTTCTCGATCATTCTCGAACATAATACATCAAGATTATTCTTTTACTTCCGCTAGGGAATATTCGAGATAAATCCACACATTAGGGGATACACTCAAGTGGTATCGTCTTACAAATAAAACACATTCGTTCCCGTCTAGAGAAACGGTCTTGTTCATCCTACTATAAATTCTTACTTACTCATACTCATATTACTATAATGAGATAAATAAAATATAACAATTCTTTAGCGATACTTATAAGAAAATATTTCTAGAAATATCGGTGCACACACATACACTTCTAATACTAACAACCACATCTCGTTATTTACGTCTTATGTTTCTTTTCGTTCATATGGAACAGGAAACATTGCCTTTCTTTTAATTCTCGAATTTTTTTCTCATCCTCACAGGTATAATAACAGCAATGATATATTAATTAACAATTATTTTTATACTTTAATACACCTTACTTACATTACGGGAAAATTTTACCCTCGAAGTCATCATTGCGCATGAGCATAAAATAATTACTATAAAATGAAAAAAAAAAGTTAAAATTAGAATATTATAATCTTAAATTTTCTCTTATATCATTTAAAATTATTATTTAATTTAATTTATTAATTATTATTTATTATTTTTTATATTATTTTTCTTTAATTTTCTAACAGGAATGTTATTACTGTTGCACAGATGCAAAACATTCTAAAAGTCATATAAACAACATTGTATAAAAGTATTTTAATAGAAATTTATGCAGAATGTTCAAAATATATATCTTTCATTTATTATTTTATATTTAGAGAAAAGTTTCCAGCACATCTGTGATTTACATTTATATTAATTTGCAATAACGACAGATTGTATAACATTTAAAAATAAACTTAATGAAACTTAAAGAAACTAATTGCAAGAGAAACATTTTGTCACTTCAAATCTACCAAAAAGTAATAGGAGGGTTAAATTTGTAAACTTCTCGAGCTTTATAAATTTATGTTCGCGAATCGCATTCGAATTAAAAGTCTACCAAGATCTCGTTAGGAAAAAGAAAAGAAAAGTAGGCAAAAAAAAATGGAGTGAAAGAGCAATATCGTGCAATCGGTATTTTTCGATTATCGTCGAAAGTATGTGCCTCTCGAATTCCGTGCGATCGTTTTCGAGAAAAAAAAAAACAATAAAAAAAAATTAAAAAAAAATAAAAAAAAAACGTAAGACAGAGAAAACGCTTTCTCCTTCCTTGTAAGTTTTCCACGTATGCGAACGAATCCAAGATATTTCGTTTGTTTCGAACGAGGACGCTAGATGCGTCGTGAATGTAAGTACCGATCGATCGAGCTGGTGGTTGGTGACTCATTCTATTTGTGTGTGTGTGTGTGTGTGTGTGTCATTTTATTTTTTTATTTTTGCTGTACCAGTTTACATGCATACGTGTGCTTTTACTATCTAAAAAATATTCCTAGGTAATACAATATCTCCTATATTCATCCTTTCGCTTCCCAACCTTGTACAAATATGCACCCACCAAAATTATTTTTATTTATATATTCAATATCTCGTAACAATTAATAGTAAATATTTTTAAAACTTAGTGTGGTCAGTTTTCGAACATATTTAAATATAAATAATTGTTTTGATAATAAATTGAATTTATTAGTATGTTATTCACTTGATACTCCCTCTTTTTGTATATAAATATTTTTATTGTTAATAGTATTAATCTATTTGAAATATCGATAAATTATTCCGTAAAAACACAACTGTGTGACCACAGTTTTATTAAACAATATATTCTTGACCACTCATGTATTTCCAATTAAATACCAAAACTATGTTTTATAAATAATGACTATTTATTTCAAAGACAGATTGAAAAAAAAATGAAAGAAAAAAATGTAGAAAAAATAAATACTGACCCAATAAATAGCAGCATACCTAAAAGATTAAATTTACAGCACGATAAAGGGCTAGACGATATAAAGGAAGGCATCGATAAAGGCGTTAACAAAAGGATTCTGCGCTGTTGAGGACTCTCTTTCTCTTTCTCTTTCTCTTTCTCTTTCTCTTTCTCTTTCTCTTTCTCTTTCTCTTTCTCTTTCTATATATATATAGATATATATATATATATATATATATATATCTTTTTTTTCGTCTTTTTTCCAAGACCATATCTCTCCCCTTTCTACTCTCCTCCTCCTCCCCCCATCCCTTATTCCTTTTCTTTCTCTTTCTCTATCTGTACACATACTCGAGCAAGAGTTTTGTGATTTACGCGTGCATTATTATTTTCGTGTATGTACATGGACACTCAAGCATATGTACACACGTGTTGGGTATGGTCTCGTGTGTAGACGACACCGCAAAATTATGGCGCCGGTAAAGCAGCCAGCAACGGGACATCTACGACGACGACAACTACGACGACTACGACGACGACTACGACGACGACTACGACGACGAGGAATACGACGACGCCAGCATCGAGTTTCGAATCGTAGTTGGCACAACGGCCGACTGTCAAAACAACGCCATTTCTCACGCTGTTATACGCGGCCCATTTAAGAGCTTGCTTTGAACAATCACAATCCTACTCTTTCAAAAGGGAACGTCAAAGGGGAGTTAAGTTTTTTGAGAATAGAAACGTGTGTTTGTCTGTACGTGTGTGCTTGCTCTCTTTCTTTCTCTCTCTCTCTATCTCTCTTTCTCTCTCTCTCTCTCTCTCTCTCACTTTCCTTGTCCGATGAATAATTTTTTTCATTCATTTTTTTTTATTTCAAATTGTTTATACAAATTATTCTGATTTGGACTCTTTTCTTCACTTTGAATTTTGTATACAATTTCGAATTTTTTGTTTTTATTATTTTTTTTTATTTTCAATGTTATAGCAAAAGAATGCAAATTAATTAGGTTAATTCGTTCGATATCAATTGATTTATGTTCATTGATTTTTTGTAATGGAAAAAATTAGCGTGAATTTGTAAATAAAAATTTTCCGTTTTGCGATCAATTTATTGTGGAAAAATTAATTTATTGTTTAACTTTTGTTGTCGTCATTATGCGTTTCAATAAACATTTGGTCGATATATTTGATGGACATATCAATTTCATCGTTTTAAAAATGTAGTATATAAAATGTTTTAAATAAATATAGTATTTTATATTTGTAATTTTGTTTCAAAATTCATATCCAGGAATTAATATTTTAAAAATATATCGTATAATTTTATTTCAATAAAAATAGGATAGAGAACAAACATTATAAAACAACTTCAGATCTCATAAAGCAATCTCCTATCAACAGAACTTAAAAATCAAAACTTTCGAAAACTTTCAAAAATAAAAGAAAATCTTTTTTTCTAAAGTTCAAGAACCTATTTTTTGAAGAAAACTCAGAATAGACTTAAGCTTAAGTCATTTCTTAAGTATTATAGCTTTTAATCCTTTATTTAAGTTCGCAAGTCAAAAGACGACCGTATCGATTGCACCCCTTTTTTCAGTTTTACTCGCATTAGTCACCAAACGACACTGAGAATTATTCATTGAAAACAATGACGTAATAAAAAAGAAGCCCCTTTCTCAACGCTTGAATTTCGCATTTCTTACGAGCCGGTGATTCGTGTTTTAACGTAATTTGTACGAGCTTGCGATAACGAAATAGTTGTAATAGTCAAAATAAGGAAGGAAATTCCAGAACGTTTCTTTCTTAGCACATTGTTTACGCATCGAGTAACAATTTTCTTACGCTTCGATTAACTAAATTGATGATTTTCTTTAGCAAGTTAACAGTGTAGCTTACATGAAAAAATAATGAAATGATTTTTTTATGGAATTAGGTAATGATTTGGTAAATAATTAAATACTTCGTTGTAATATATTTAGATCAATTTATTTCACGTTTCAATACATAATTACCGATTCGTCTCATTAAACATTGACGTGATCTATTTAATCGTCTATTTAATCATCTATTTTAGAAATCAAACATATTAATGATTAAAATAATATATCAAAATACATGAAATTAATTGGAGATATAGAAATGTTAACAAAATGATCTGTCATGATGTTGTAACACGTTGGAAAAGTTTCGACAAATTTATAATCATGTGTTAATTTGTAATTACCAAATTCGTTTGATTAAATACTAACACGATCTACTTGACCATTCATTTTATACAAATCAATTGTATTTATACTAAAAATTATTTATCAGATTTTATTTAACTTGATTATACTAATTAACACTCGTGTAAAATACTGGCCAAATGTTCTCTCTATATAATTGGAATAGCATTAAAAAGGTATGTCGAATTATACGTTGATACGTTCTACTTGATTATCCGCAAAAGTATCGTATTTATATTATAAATACTATCAAACTTCATCAAATTAAATTGCAATTGAAAAATGTACTTTAAAAAAGAATATTTAATTATCTTACAATAAATTGAAAATAGATAAAATTGTTAATGATTATTAGAGAAGATTTGTCCAATCAAATACTGACACGATCATCTACTTGATCGTCTCTTTTGTCAACTCGTAGTTGTAGAGCTCTTCTTCGTCGGTGCACTTCAGCACTATCGAGCATGCCAAGTACGGTTAATCACTGTCCTCGTAATTATCGCCTTGCTGGAAGTGCCTGTACCGATTAAATGTCCTATCCGTTACGATTCGACCAAATCCATCCATAATCGTCGTAGTTTCTTTATGTACGAAATCCTGAACGATCGAGTAAGCATGAGATATCGATAAAGTTAATCGCTGGAACGTATCGCGAGCTTACAAATCAATCTATTTGCACGATCGTTCGATGTATACAAGCTTTCCATCGAGCGAGTTTAATCGAACGTTGGCCTGTTTTAAAGCGATATTTTCCGAGAAAAAGAGAGAAAGAGAATGGAATTCTCTACCTATCGTCGTCGTTTCGAGGAGAAACGTTATTGACGATTTGTTCGTTGCCATTCGTTACATTCTATTATACCCATTTCCTTTCTATTATATGTTACGAAATATTCTTGCGAATTTTGAACTATCTTTTAGGCCTTCAACGCATACCCTAACGTTTATTTTTAATCCTGATTAAAAAATTAATTTTAATAAATGTATTAATAGAAAAATGAATTAACCACGTGTAATCATAGGAATAACTTTTGTATTTTATTATTAATTAAAAAAGGTAGAAAGGTAGAAATAAATTCAAATCCTTTTGAAAAGTAAAATTGTTACAACGAATTTTTAATAACTTTTATTTATCATAAAATAATTCTTGATTGTATAATAATGAGAAAAGATTAAAATTTCAAGAAAATGTATTGTTTCTAAAAGAATTTTTTTCATAGTATAAATTATATATTTTGTTATTGACAAAAATTTTGTTGATTCGTTGAAAGGATCAGGAAGATCGTGAAAAGAATTAAAATAATAATTTTCTTTTTTGAGTTAAATCCGATGTGAATTTTTTGGCATCGTGTTTGAAAAGGGGAACAACTAGTAGAGGAAAAGTTTTCTACGTCAAAAAGTATGTGTATCAATCGTTCGGAACCGTCTCACAGAGTTGGAGATAACACCGCGTAACTCGGATATGTTCGACCCGCTTTCGAAAGGTTAGATCGATGAACTCTTCGAACTTATCGAGGAAGAGTTTGATTCCACGTTTTACAAAAGAACGGTACAGCTCGTTTATCCGTGTCAACGTTACATACGAACGTCTATTTGTATTAACTGAATCTTACATACAACTTAATATCAAATATATCACGATCCTTTTTAAATTTCAACATTTTAAAATTTTAAAATTCAACATTTAACACATAAGAATTTTTTTTTCATTTTAAACTAAAATTATAATGTTAAAATTTTAAATATTACTTTATTCCTGTCTAGAAATTTTTTTTATTTTACATTTGAGTTATTAAAAAATTGATTATGAAAGACATAAATTAACTTAAAAAATTGTTTGTATTCTTAGGTGTTGATAAATTTATTTTGCCTGTTTTTTGTACTTTTTACTTTTTAATTAGAATTTAACGAATTTAACAATTTCCAAATTCTTTAGCAAAAACTTATGATAAATAATTAAAAATTCCACGAAAATATGTTATCTCCTGGTAAAAGAACGTCTCATTATCCTGAAGCATCTGTCAAACTACACGAGTTGCTTATATCATGTAGGAAAAGTAAAGGGTTATTGGATATCGATGTTCCAAGACTCGTTAGGAGTCAGCTTAAGGAGTTTAATCGTCGTTTCTCTCGTCTCTAGAAACTTTCGGATTGTGAACTCGGCTATCGTTTTCCATGATTATATACGTTTCATGTGTTTGTGTGTACGTTCCTGCTTATATGTTCCTTGGTTACTATACTTAGCAAACCTTGCCATTGGTGTAGTAATAATTGCGATAGTAGTAGTGAAGAAATATTAATAATAGGAGTAGTAGTATTAATAGTAATAGTAGTAGTAGTGGTTGTGGTGGTGACTGTACTTCAGTAACGTCCGGGATGATTAAAGTTTCGCTACGATGCGTTTGCTTGGATGATATATTGAGAATACGCGACTAGACGAGGAACGTTGTTGTTACGTGCGGTTAGGTGATTTGTCGTTTCAGGATTCGTCGGAGCTAATCGCTTTTCTCATCCCTTTTGAAAGATTCACTTTCAGATTTTACCTTTAAAACGTTTTCGGTCAGTTTATTTATTACAATCGAGATTAACAACCGTATATACCTATTTCAGATTTCTATTCTTAGATAATTATGCAATTTATGTGAATGGTATTAAAACTATTAGACATAATAGAAATTAATTAAATATATTTGTTACAAATTGAATATTTATTTAGAAAGTAATGACGTACATTTGTTATTTTTCTCGAAATAGTTCTATGCTAAAAAATTATTCAACACTGGGAAAGAAATTAAAATCGGTAAACCTAATATTAGAAGAAAAACAATTTACTCGTGTTATAAAAGAGAGTCTTAAGATCTTTCGAAATGAATACCTTTTATAGAGCACGCGAGTACGTTTAGGTTAATGCACCGGAAGATTTGAAAGCCATAGTCCTTTTGCTAAGAGCCTAATAATCGTCTAACGAAAGTGTTCTATTAAAAGCGTCATTACCACGGGTGCAACTACTACTTTCATGCAAGTCCATTTGGTCGAATCTTCTATGATAAGAACGTGCTTAAATGTGCTTAAAGAGAAAAGGAAAAAGAACAAAACAAAAAATAAAAATAGAAAAATAAGAAACATACTAGGAACATCTTTTTACTGCAATATGCATATTCCAAAGTCTCATATAACGAGAGTTATGTATATTTGTACATAATTAAACGATAAACTCGGTATCACTGAGATTTAACAAGCGTACACGTTATTAATTAACATACATATGTTAAATAAGAAAGAAATAATGTTTTTCACAAAAGAAAACGTTATCTTCAAAATGTTGGCCAATAAATATAGGAGACAGAATTTACGAATATTTTGTATAAACTTTATCATTTATATGACTTGTATTAAGGTTTTTAGTTAGAAATAGAAAGAAAGAGAAAAAAAGAGAGAGAGAGAGAGAGAGGAAGATAGAACGTTAACGATTTACATATTTACTCCAATACGACTATGACATATACCGCATTAGCATCCAACCGTGTAATAGATACCATCCAATCTTGTAGACAAGAAAGGGTAAATATATAGGAAGGGATATGCACCAACTAACTAGCTCAATGTGTATACCATCTTTTGCGTTTTATCTTATCCGAGAAAAAGATACCTTTAATGAGAAAAAAAAATAAAAAAGAGGAAGAGAGAGAGAGAGAGAGAGAGACATGAATAAAAAAAGGGATGAAAAAAAAATTAGACGAGCAAAGAGAAAAGAGCAACGCATAAAAAGTGGTAGTAGACGGAGGTGGTAGAGAAATTGTGGTACGAAATAAATCTTCTAGGATGGCACCACTGTTCTCTGTTCTCCTAGGTGATCTAAAGCTCTCAGGATAGATCCTTTTTTTTCTTCTTTTTCTTCTCTCATTCACTCACTCTCTCTCTCTCTCTCTCTTTCTTTTTGTCCTTTTATTTTATTTCTTTCTTTTTTCCAAGGATGAATCGTTGGACGTTTGCACGCGTGGTGGTTATTCGTTGTTGAAGAAATTCAAGGATCTATGGTGTCAAGAAAGGGTTAATGGAAACAACGTATCTATAACAGGTCTAACAGTAACATCGACCGTTATTACCAAAGACCAAAAACCCCTTCCATATACCTTTACCCACCCACCAAACTTACCCCTCAGCTCTTAGACAGCACGGTTCAGCAAGTATCCTTTTTATTTCTCTTCCACGTTCCGGACCATCTAGTAGAGCCCATAAAACCTTACCTCTATAGCATACATACTTCTTTCTTTCTCTACAGACCACTATATATCCTTCTGTCTTACATACGTGCTGTTTTAGTGACGTTAGTATTCCTCTCTCTCTCTCACTCTTTCTTTCTTTTCTACATTACTAAACCCATTCGCCAATCCTCTTCCACCCCTTTTCTAGCTCCTGGTGATCATCTCACATGGGAGCAGTAAAGTCCTATGCCCAAATAGTCGAGTATTCGACGCATGCACAGTTACTGTCGTTACTACAAAATTTGTAGTTAACCTAGAAACTGTAACCTGCATTTTTTTCATCTTCAAAAATTATTATCTCGAGGAGAAAAATATATAAAGAATTATATTAGGACTGTTAATAAGTAAATCAATCAAAGGAAAATGATCTAAACGAATTGTCTTCAAATAAATCACATGGAACCGTGTTTATGCACTCGGATATTCAATGATTGTCTTTTTATTCAGTAATTTTGACAAATAATTTTATATCTTGATTCATTTAGTTACTGTTTTATTTTCTTGACAATTTAAAGAATTGTTTAGAATTATGGAGGAAGTTTGGGTGTGTATTTATATTGTTGAAAGTGTTCTCCTAGTGACATTTAAAATACATCTCAAAACGTTCCACTTACCTTTGTCTCGGTATTACTCTCAACGCAGTTGTCGCCGTTAACGGTGTTTGCCTCAGGCCGTTAGCGAGGTGGTTAGCCTCGTTTTCTTTTTGTTTTGTTTTGTTTTTTCTCTAAGTTCTCCTAACATTTTTCCTAGCTCGAAGTAGTTGGCCACTTGAAGAACACCATTCGACTCTTCTAAACCCTTTCCTTTTCTTCTTTGCATAGGCTTTTATTTGAATTTCTTTAGCAATAGTGTTTTGACGTTATACTCACCTTAGGGGGAAATTTTTGAGATAGGTTGTTTTTTCTTTTTAACAATTTTAAAAATCTTATATGAATTAGAACTCATTCATTTAACGAATTTATTAGATTGAATGGTAAGAGTGTTTTTTTTTCTTCTGCTTTTTTTTTTTTTTAAGCTGCTGTACCTTCATTACATCTTCATTATCCTTTTTAGTTTTATTATTATTATTATTTTCTTTAAATTAATTTGTAAAGTTTTCTCGGCTTTTACTTGCTTTTTATTCTTTTTTTTCTTTTTTGTTTGTCTTCTTTTTCATCTTCTTCGCTCTTTTTAGAAATAAACGAAGCGTTGCATTGCGGACGTTGAAATTTTAAAATCATTCCGAAAACTTCCTACTCGGAGCAAGGTGGTCTCCTGACGGAAGCTTTGAGTTTACACTTAATTTGGAAATAAGCCAAGGATGGAATTCACACATATATACTCATTCGCATACTCACTCATTCACTCTTATTCACTCGTATTCAGGCTAAGATCGTTTCATTTTTTAAAATTTCAATTTTCACTTATTAATTAAAACCGAATTTTCTCTTTTTTTGTATTCAACGAATATTATACAGTTTGTTCATTTTTAAACCGTTCGTTTTCTATTAAAAATATTTTCCGATGAACTACGAACAAATGAATAATTTATTCTCTTTTTTTTTATATTTAATTATTTTTATTGTTTTTTTTATTTTTCCTTATACTAAGCTCAATCTTTGTCACAATTTGATAAAATATTTTCATTTCTTTGTTTTAAAATATATTTGGCAAGGTAACAAAAACTACTTTTATTCAAATTTAGTCTTTTAAATTTAGCAAATATTAAAAAGAAATTTTATACGATTTTGGGGAGGGAGCTGAGTGAATTAAATAATTTTTTTCTATTTGTCAAATCTATCTATCTGTCTATTTATCTATTTGTTGCAGGATTACCGTCGTTAATCAAAATCGAAAATATCTTTTCCCAAATAGTTTAGAACGATTGGAAAAATTTCGGTTTTTTTTTTTAGATCGGATAATAAAGGTTCTTATAATTAAGATTAATAGATAGTTTTGTTTGAAAGTATCTTGTTGAATAATTATTAGAAAACTCATTTGTAATCGTTTTTAAATGTTTTTATTTAGTAAACCATGTAATGTCATAATAT
Source organism: Polistes dominula (assembly GCF_001465965.1). Next base: position 108,775 of record NW_015149023.1, on the reverse strand, counting down.
TATGTACAATAATATACCTATCTATTCTAACGATGTCACTGCGATTACGTGTGTCGTTCATTCTCTTTCATTTGTTATCTTTAATCTCTTTTTTCTCTCTCTCTCTCACTCTCTCACAATCTCTTTCTCTCTCTTTTTTCTCTCTATTTCTCTCTCTGTTTTATCTAAACTTTTTCTTACGCTAGTTAATTGTTTTTTATTTTTTTTTTATCCTTTTTTGCTTCTTGTATTTTTATTTTTTTACATTTATTTTCACAAGTCTCGCACTTAAAAACCATCGTTTAATTCGTACGGCCTGTCGAGTTTCACTCCATCGTATCTTTCGCAAGTCACCTCGTTTCTTGTATTTCGCAGTAGTTTCATTCGGTTATTTTTTCTTTCATTTTTTATTTTTTTTATTTTCTTTTTGACGTTTGTAACACGCACACGCGAACATTTTTCCTTCTTGCTTTTATAAAATGAAAGAAAGAGAGAATACTACGTACTATTGCAATGCTTGGAATCCGACGATTTTAGAGACGAAAATTGAGAAAGAGAAAAGGTGTAACTAAAAGTGCAAACATAAAGAAAAAAAAAAAAAAGAAAAAGGAAATAGGAAAAGAAAGTACCGCATTTTTTTCCTCCAACATTTCCTAAGAAATGATTTTTGTTCGTACACTTCGACCTTTCATGTTTCGTAAGTTCAAAGGAAAATTGGCAAGTGATAGTTGAAAATGGTTGAGACTGTGATGGAACCGCGAGAAATGGTTCTCTTCAAGATTCTTTGACGAGTTTTACGAAAAGATAAAAGATATAGAAAAGTCACGGTTAGAAATATAAATGGGAACAAGAAAATCTGAAAAAAGAGAAATGAACTTTTCTATGAGGGAAAATAGTATTATTCTCTTTTTTCATAGTTAAAAAAGAAAAGTGCTTTTTTTATTCGTCAAAACATTACTGATATTTTCGAATGAAATACGACAAAAGTTAATTTGAATTATCGGAAAACGTGTTTTTCAACTATGTTTGATATGAAAAACAAAATAATTCGATTTACTCGATTTAAGAAAAATAGGAAAACTAATTTTACATTTAAATATCGTACAATGAGAGAAAGAATTATTTTACACGCGTTTAAAAATATTTTGAAAAATACGAAATTCAATTTTTTTATATTTTTAATAATTGTTTTCAACATTTTTATTCGACCGGATGTAAGTTGTTAAAATTCTGATTTCTTTCTTTTTCTTTTTTTATTTTTAAATCGAGTTTGATTAGAAACGAAAAGTAATGATGGGAAAAGAATAGTAAAAAAAAAGAAATTAAAAAAAGGAAAAATACGTGTAAAATAAACGATTCTAGGAAAGTCTTAAAAGATCAGAAAAGTGATCTTGATATATTAGTCTTCGTCTCTTTCGAGAGGAAGTCGGAAGGATGTCGTTGGTTGGCAAGACAAAGAAGGAAAGACGTCAAGTTAGCAATGGCACGCGTTAGGAGTTGGATCTAGGATGTTGGTAAATGGTAGGAGAGTCTTATCTCTTACACCTAGTTTCCGTTGAAAGAGCAGAAAAATATCTTGAAACTTTGCTCTCTCGTTTTTTCTTCCCCGTTTCTCTCTTTCTTTCTCTATCTTTCTTTCTCTTTCTTTTCGTTTCTCCGGAAACCACCGCAATTATTCTTCCAAGTTTTCTTGGCCCTGGAGGCTCTTTCTCTCTCTCTCTCTCTGTCTCTCTCTTTCTTTCATTTTCATTTTCTTTTCTATTTTACGATCAAGAATGTATAGATATTTAACTTTTCCTTTTCTCCCATTTTCATTGAAAAATAGTTCGACCATCTCTCTTTTCTTTTTTTTTTTCTCTTTTTTTTTCTTTTTCCTTTTCCTTATTTTATTTTATAACATTTAGAATAATAATAAACAAATGTATTAACACTTTCGTTCACCAATTGTGTAGTTTTTTTTTTTTTTTATCGTTCTTTCTTCAAATTTTTAAAGTATTACGGTAACGAATGTCATTTTTTGTTAACTAACATTTATTACAACAAATTTTTGTCGTTTATGGATAAAATTTATAAGAATTAATAAACTAATATTTTACTTAAGAGTAGCTTGTTTTGTGTTTACGAAATTTATTTTAATTTATGAATAAAAAATTTAATTTACTTTACCCAATTTAATTTACGAATAAAAAAACAATTTATCCAAAATAGTTACTTGACAATTATAAATTATACATTTAAAAAAAAATTTTTTTTTTAAGTTATACATCTACCAAATATTTAAAGAATTATTTATACAACAATTGTTCCCCCTACAAAATTGATCGTGTTCACGAAAGTGTTAAAAGAAGAGAGAGAGACAAATATCTTTTAGGGAAGTGTGGTGGTGGGGGGTGGGCGTTAGGGAGTAGAAGTATAAAAGCAAATATTTATAAGTTAAATTCATCTCTCGGCATCGATTAGGAACGTTAACATGGTCGATTCAAACACGCGATACTACACACGTTAGGTAAGTACACATACATACATATAGGACGCTTGTCGTTTACATCTGTCGACGACGAGCGTGTTTACATCAATGAACTAAAGCCGCTCCGAGCCGAACCGTCGACGAGTCAACGTTAACGTCCGTCCAACCACCGTTATTTAGCTCTTTGCGTCCAACCTATACATATCATATACATATATACATACACATACATGTACATATACATACATACGTTACACACTATCATGTAACAGATATACCAAAATCGTTCTCCGACCAATAGTGAAAATTTACATTAGCACATCGAACAACCAACCGGTCATGATGATTGAACCAAAAACAAAATTTTCTATACGATTAAACGCATTATATTACTCTCTTTACCCTGTTCACATACTTAACGTCGTATTATGAAGAATGATTGATCAATAATTATTAATAATGTTCTTTCTACTCGATACAAATGCTTTTTTTTTCTTTTTCAATTTTTCCATGATATTTCAAAACGAAATTTAAATACGATTGACGATTCAAATATGAATTCTACCTTTTTGTTGTTTTTTTTTTTTTCTTTATTATTTTTTAATTTGAACATTATGCAAGATGATGATTAAATATTGACGTAGATTTTTAGATATCTTAGGCGTGATATATCATAAGATTTATAAATAAATTTGAGTACTTTCTTGAGAAATTGATGAGAAAGATAGAGTAAGAGGAAAGAGAGAGAGAGAGAGAGAGAGAGAGAGAGAGAGAGAGAGAAAGTAGATCGATGCATATTATATTACTCAACAACACGTAAGTATAAAAAAGGGGTAAAAAAAGATACTACGACGTTGCTTGCGTTTGTTTTCCTCCTTGACATTTATTATAATATCTCATTGTTTGTTGTCTCGAGTACAATTTTTTTTATTTTTTCATTATCCTCCCAACTTTGTTTCGTATGTTTTATTTCTTTTTTTAATTCGTACGATTTTTGTCAGCGAATTTGAGTTGATTTTTCTCTCTCTACTCATAAAATAATTTGAAAAAGTTTTACACATTTTTGAAGTCAAATGAAAAGAAGGTTTGAGGGAGGGACAGGGGGAGGGAGTATAATGGTAGAAAGGTAACACTTTTATATCCGTTAATCGACAGAAACGTATCCGTTTACGCGGACTCGCTTTGACGCATTCATATCGTTCATTAAGCTTCGTGTCACGCGTTAACTCGTTGCACGGAATGGCAAATACTCGTAAATTCAACAAAACGATTATTCGAACGTTTATTCGTTGTCGTAAACGAAGAGAGAGAGAGAAAGAAAAAAAAAGAGAGAGAAAGAGAGAGACAGAAAGAGATAGAGAGAGAGAGAGAGAGAGAGAGAGAGAGGAAGAGTTAGTCACACAGTGTGTGTGTGTGTGTGTGTGTGTGTGTGTGTGTGTGTGTGTGTACTTGAGAGCGTGTGTAATGCTTGTATGTGTTTTGGAATTGAATCGAAAAACGATTGTACCGTTTCTTCTATTTCTTTATCAATTTCGTTCCCTAGTAAATCATTGAATTTAATCCGGCGTGTGTGTGCCGTTAATTAACGCTACCAAATTACAGGATCCGTTAATTAATAATAATTATCTCCTGTAGAGGAGTTTTGACGAAGAGAGTAACGCGGTTCAACGCAAACAGATCGTTTTAATATATTATACATATATATGTGTATATGTATATCGGTAGGTATATATATGTGTTTATATACATATACTTATACTTATACATATACATATATATATAAATATATATACATACATACACACACACACACTCCTTTATAATTGGATCTCTTCGTTGACCTTACAAATACCTTTACACGCCGATTTATTTTCGAGTTTTCGTGTCAACGATACACAATGGATTTTCCCCGTATATAGACACAATTTTCATACCACTTTCGACAACGACGAGTTAATTAACACCCTACGAATAATTTAGGTATTATTATTTTTTTTCACCTATAGGAAACCATTCAAATAATAATTAATAATAATAATAATAATAATAATAATAATAATAATAATAATAATAATAATAATAATAATAATAATAATAATAATAATGATAATATTAGGTGTAGAAACTAAATCGGTACTTATTCCAAAACAAAAAGAAAAATATACGAATTTTGGAATTTTGTTTACTAATAGTTTTTTGTTTTGACTAATCAGTGTTTTATAATTGTAAATGTTAAGTACTTATTATAAAATGAGTTGCCAATTATTATTTACATTCAAATCAGAGTTGTAAATAATTTAATATTAAGACACCGAATTCATTTCTACATCTAATTATAATAATAGTAATAATAATAATAATGATTTCGTTTGAGAAGAAATGAAGTTTTCTTTTATAAAAAATTGTTTGATAAATTAATAGTTAATTTAATAATTCATTGTTTGTTTAGTGAATTGCATTGTTTTCTTATCATTCGCATTTCTATGAATTCGATTTGTCGTTTAAAAAATCGATAAAAGAGGAAAACAAAAAATGCGTTCTAACTTTTTCAACGTTTTCTTTCTTGCAATCGGTTTCTCTTTTTTCCACGAGGATTATCCGGATTATAGAAGTTCTCCTCGTTACTTAAAACTGTAACCACGCACGGTCACGATTTTCTAATATTTTATTAGCGTCCTTTAGAGATATCCTTGATAATCGTTCGATTGACTTATTGAAAGATCTTTTCTTCTTTTTCTCTAAGGATTTTTGAAAAAGAACGCGAAAGAGAACGTGTTTCTCTAAATTATTTCTCTTTTTTTCTTTTAAGATTCATAAGAAAAATGATTTTTCGTTTCTTTTCTTTCTTTTTTGTTCGTTTTTCGTTTTGTCATTTTTTTTTTTCGTTCGTATATATTATAATCGAGATTTTTATTTCAAAATGAGAAACGTACCTCTCGATGGATTTTTTAAACACGATCTAAACGGCATTGCAGCGACATTCGTTAAGGTTACTTTTTAAGTTCGTTTATATCGAGGATATGTACAAAATGATCAGAGACACCAAAAGACAGCTCGAAGATAAAATGGGTCCCGCTGTTCCAGTTTGCATCGCTTCCGGTCGCTCACCTGTAATCAAATTCATGTGATTAATCTCGTTTATATTAATACAAGTTAAGCCGAAATGATTTGCTATAAATAATCTTGAAAAAAAATTAATTGGTTTATTTTTTATTTAGCTATCACCGAACTTTTGACCCACTGCGTATTAATTGATACTCGATTATTTTATGTTGTTTATTTTCTCAACATTATCCTAGTTTGACGTTAACAATTAATTTTTCATGAAGATACTAATTGATACTTGATCATGTACAAAATAAATATGACTTTACAAATTTTTGTTTTTTTCACCTAACGAAAATCCGATGTAATTTATTTTATATTGGATTTGCTTGTAAAGTTATCTCGATTTTTTTTTACACAGATTTTGTTAATCGCATTTACCGATACATGAACTTAACTCTAATCCTTAAAATCATTTTACGTGAATACATTTACGAATGAATATTTTTTCGGTTATTTCTCTCTCAAAAAAAAAAAAAAATAAAGAAAAATAAGCAGATTTTTAAAATTTTGCATAAAAAAATATTAATTTTAATCGTATTTAAAATATGTTTCGAATAATCTGTCATGTTGAAAATTTGTAATTTTTTAATACGAACACTTCTTAAAACCGGTTTTAAAACAAATTTTATACGAGTAAAAAATTACGTATCCTACTTTTTCTATTGTTTTTTTTTTTTTTTTTTTTAATATAAGTATCAAGTTGTCGTTTTCGTATGTATGAAAGTTTGAAAAGGGTGTTCTAAATCGCGTGACCCTTTAGGTCCGGCATAACTTTAGTACCCTTTTATTTACAATACTCGAGCCATCGCGCTCGTGTCTCTGCTATTTTATGAAAGAAATGGAAAAGCAATTTCCTCACGTTCTTTTCTTGTGTCACGCATAGCTGCCAAATGTGTGTATGTATTTTTACATATGTACATGTATAAAGTATGTACGTTCGTCGTGAACACTACCACATTAAAAACTCTCGTACAATTTTCTAAACTCGTAAACTGGAAGAAACTGTACACCAAACTATAAATCCGTTTCGTTTCTCATTTCTTCTTTATATTTCTTTCTTTCTAGTTTCTTTCATTCAGTACTTTTCAAAGAGTTTAAAAAAGAATATTACACGTGAGTTCTTTTTTTATACGTGTAATGCATACTGCGTAGAAAAATCGTGTTAAAAGAGTTACGACAAAATTGATTTATATAAATAAGTATAAAAACATGTATTTAAACTAATATGAGTTATAACCAAATGCAATTTAAAATAATGAACTGAATTTATTAAATATTTTGTTTATTATAAAAACACACCGAAGAAAATAGTTAAATTTTTGATGAAAGTAGAAACAAAATTGTACTATTTTCCTTTTTTAAATATTCATGATTTTACTAATTAGCTTGAATTTTCACAACCGTTGTAAAAGAAAATAGAATATGTTAATGAAACCTTAACCAAAAAAAAAAATATAAAGCGAATAGAAATTCAAGTTTAATTATAATAAAAACAATTCGTGGACATAATTGAATAATTTTTAATTGAAAAACGTCCGAAATACAAAAAAATTAATTATATTCTTATTTATATTTCTTTAATAATCTTGAAATTTTGATAAAAAAAAGCCAAAAGAGTTTTTTTTATGATCTTACTTGTACGAGTTTGGAAAAGAAAATTTTCACTTTGTACGCAGTCTTCATCGTATTATCGTTTATGCTTATAAAATGTCTCAGATGTGTATACGAAAGAAGATTATCCCTAGTCGTAAGAAGAATTTCTTCTTTGAGAAAGATTCACAAACACGATGGCGACCTAAAAATATCGTAAAAATGAAATGGATCCTGAGAGTTAGGAGAAAAGGTTCGTAAAAGTTTCTTAATCGATGCAGAGGAAAAAATTTTGGTCGACCGCGAATATGGACGGCTGTGTTGATTCAACTTTTATAACTAAGGATAAAAATAACGATATTAGGATTAACAGGAATAATTCAACGCTATTATTCGTTCAATAAAATCCATTTAAATGAACACTGACCAGTCAATGTTATTCAATAAATGTTATAAGACTAATACTATAGCAATTAGATAAGAAGAAATCCTAAAATTGATTAGAATAAATTTGTTCAGATCTTTTAGACAATTTTTATTAAATATTATTATTAAAATATATTTTATAGGTTTATTTTTTAAATAATTTTATTTTTAAGTTTTATTCTAATCTTGCGTGTGTCCTAAATTCATAGAATTCAGTTTTGTATTAAATCATCGGCACACAACATTTAGTTTAGGAGTTGACAAAACTTATTTTCCATCTTTTTTCATTGATGACTCATCCACTTATGGGAATTGTCAATAAATTCTTATAACATATCTGCGTTATTCAATATATATATCATCGGATATTTTCTCGATATCAAATACCTCAGAAGATGATATCAAAAAAATTAGGACGATTGGTTTAACACGATAATATTCACTTCAAATATTTCCTATCCATCTTTCCACCATTCTCGGTAGCTCAGAATACAAACCTTGCCAAATCGATTTGGCATGGTGTACCTCTCTTTTGCTAGTTTTCACTTCTTATCATTTTCAGAAGAGAATAAAGAGGAAAAAATAATAAAGAATCTTGCTGTGTAGAAATTCAAGTATCTTTGTTGTTCGAATAATCGAAGGGTTCGTCCATCTATAGGAGTCTTGTTTCGCAAGAAATAAATGTCCCTAGGGTGAATGGTGGTCACGTTTTTGGATAATACATAGTCCTATACTATTCTTCCATCTATCTACCCCCTACCTACCATCATCGTTCTCTTTTTCGTCATAATACTTGAGTTCTTCTTAGCTTCTTGATGAAGTCACGAGAGAATTCGGGATGTTTAAGGAAAGATGGAGTCGGCGTTAGGTCGTAAACACTTACCATGGAGTACGTGAACCCTAATGGAGGCCGTATTGGCATTGCTGGGTGTGCAGCTATATTCCCCAGAGTCAGAGGGTTGTGCAGCTTGGATGAGAAGCCAGGAGGTTGTGACGTCGCCACCCTTTTCGGTTATCACCGAAACACCGCCCCTGGGACTGTCGTAACTGAGGACGTTCTCATTGTAGTACCAGAAGATGTAGGCCGGTGGTTCCGAGCTGAAGTGGATGGTACACGTCAGGTTTATCGTACTTCCTGCACCGACGTACATTTCTGGACCACCTAGTATCGTTGCTGTAGGTACTGTAATAATAAAAAAAAAAAAAAAGAAAAAAAAATAAAGGAAAAGAAACAAAGAAAAAAGAATTTTCTTTCATTCTTTTTTTAATACTTTTTTCACTGTCTCGTCTTCTTGATATTTTTTCCTTTCTCTCTCTCTCTCTCTCTCTCTCTCTCTCTCTCTCTCTTTCTTTCTTTTATTTTCTTTTTTTTTTGATCCTTTTATATATATCTCTCTTTCTTTTTTTTCAACGGCCTTTATCCGCTATCGTCGTTTCTTAGGATAAATACGGAGACGCGTGCCCTCGAAAAAGCTCTTTCTAGTCGAGAAATACCGCTTGAGAGAAAGAGAGAGACAGGGTGTGGTGATACTACCCTTGAACGAGCTAAAAGCGAGCCGACGAGAAAAAAAAAGAGAGAGAGAAAGAGAGATGTGAGTGAGCTTTTTAAGTAGGATCGTAATCCCGTGGAAAAGTAGCGAGCTGAAGCTTCTGTAATTGAGAGAATGCAGCGAGTATCGAGCGTGCTACTTTTCACCTTTTAAACTTTCAACATTGAAATCATATTTTTCTTTTCTCTCTCTTTCTCTCTCTCTCTCTCTCTCTTTCTCTGTTTCCATCTTCTTTTCTTTCTTCTTTTTTTTTTTTATTATTATTATTAATAGAAATGAAACGGGGGGATGGGGATACTTACCAACGACGTTCAATCGAAACTGATGCGATTTTACAGGAATGGTTGATATCTGGCACTCGTAAATTCCTTGATCTCTTTCCTGTGCCCACTTTATGCAAAGTGTCCACTCCGACCATTCGCTGTTCTGACCTGTATTTTTTTGATGCAATGCTTGAAATCGTTGGTCGCTCGTATACGTGTAAGCACCGGCCGTCAAGATGTGAATGTCTCTGTGCCTAACCCAGGATACCTTTAAAAAGAAATGAAAGAAACAAAAAAAAAAAGAAAAATATCATCCCGATTGATGCTTTACAAATTGAAACGAGAAATATCGATGTTATATGCATTTCCCTGTATTATAACTCTCTCAGAGTTATTGGGTCAGTATTTTTTAAACATTTTTTTTTTCGTATTTGTGTGGGAAAAAAATCTATTAATCGATAGTATTCGAATGATTTTTGTAATGTTTTTTAACAGATAACTGAACTTTTTCAGTATCTCTATATTAAATCAATTTTTGGTATTAAAGAATGAAGTATTTAGCGATAGTGACTCTAATTGAAATATTGACATCATTTTTTTAGGTCAACTAGTTACGTTACATGCAGTTTTTACTGCTATAACATGAAAAAAAGCTACGTAAGCTTATTTTGTATTAGACAAACTGTTTTTCTCGAGCAAAAATAATTTATCATATTAACTTGTACCGATCAAATAATAAATCATTACACTCACTTAACGAAAGTACTAATGTTGATAATATTGATAACATGTGTAAAATACTTGTATAACGTATTACTGTAATTTATTTATGTCGGGTAAACCAAACAGTTGTCACACATATGAGTGAAAAGTTATGAAATACATTAATCGTGGAACATAATTTTCCAAAAAGGGAATATTTAGTGTTTGTATTTCTGTCGATTTTGTTATCCGGCTGAGCGTACGATTTGCTTTAGATTCTGCGCTTTTAGCCGTAACTATGAGAAAGTAATCTGGTAGGAGTAGCCCAACTTTACTTTTCCAGGAAGCAGTATCCACAGTGGTACATCGTTCGAGTTTATTGAGATTTTCAAACGAAAGGGTGGACCGTACGAACGAGAGAAATTCACCTATTTCCGTCTGTGCTTTAGCAGTCGAAAGCCCCTCGATCTGCAAAAATTCAAAGTTACTTCTATTCCCGGCCTAACTTTTCGAATAGCAAACTTGTCCGTTTTATATCTACACCATGTTTCGTTTCGAATACTTTTATCTATATGTATTAAGTGTAGTCTCAAATATTAGATGTACCATGTACATACGTATATATATATATTAAATTTACATTACTGTTTATATTTCAAATGTAAATTAATTAATAATAATATTATAAAGAAAACTTTATTTGATTTTTTTCTTCACGTTTTCTACTTTTTCTTTATAAATAAAATGAAAGAATAAAAAATACTTCGTTAATTCTTTTTTTGTTCTTATTTAGGGTCATCTATTGGTAAGATAAAAATACTTAATAAATATATATTACATTTATTATATTTTTACAACTTGTGGGAGTCGTAAAATAAATGAAATTTTTCTACCCCCTATTTCTGAAGATCAACTATATTGCCTTAGGAGAGAAATAAAAAAGAAACTTACGATAATTTTAAAAGAATACGATAGGACTTCTCCGCCTATTTTCAACTTCTTTCCTTTCCAATGACACTTTTGTACGGTTCACTCTTGAAAATAGTATTGTTCTTTCCCCTCGTTTGAACGTACAACTACGAGTGAAACGAGTTGTGTTCGCTCGACCTCGATCTCGACCATCCCGGACAAATTGCTTCACGGTCAAACGCGTTTCAGAGAACCCGTAGTAGTCACACCATTCGTTCACAATTTCATGCGTTTGTTTTAATTTTTTTCTTTTTTTTTATATTATGAATCAGAATTCAGGTTCTCTACTATTACATATTTTTTAATTTACGAATATCATATATTTCCAAATATTCTATCGATATTAAAAAATTCATACGGAATTTACATTTTATTGTGTGCGTGTATGCAATGGTTAAAAAAAAAAAAATAATTAAAAGTCCAAAAAATAAATGAACACGATTTGAAATAATAAATTCAATTATTAAATGTATAATATTTTTCGGTGAGATTAAATATTTATTTTTTCTTCTTTCATTTCTCTAAGTTTTTGTTGTTGGTATTAAGATAGGAGAAAAAAAAAGGAAAAGAAAAGAAATAAAATATTAGAAAAGTCACGTTGAAAGATAAAAATTTCCAAGTGCCCCAACGTCTTCTCAGCGAGAACGAAGAGCTTTCGTACTCGTGTTTGCACTCGGTGCTGCGCACAGCAGAGTACACTTGGCACCACTTAGCGTATTTACACGCGAGATAAGTTTATGTCTCGTAACGATCTCGAGAGTCGTGCAACTAGGACCGGTTTCTGTTCCAGAAATGGTTTAGCGGTTTCCAAGTTGGCTTTTGCGAACCCGAAGACCGAGGCCGACTTTAGTGACGAGACCACTCGAAATTGCGAATCGTGCTAAGTGCTCGGCAAGATGTTGGCAATGATGAATGCACGACGTTATAGTTGAAATTCGTTACGGCGAACATAACCGTCAACCGGAAGAACGTTCTTCATTTTATCATCACAATTTTGCATTATATATAATTCAAGAAAAAAAGAAGAAAAAAAACCCCAAAAAAAAGAATTCGATTACTTTCCACGATATTTCCACGAATTTAAGATTTCAATTAATGAAGGAAATTTTTTTCTTGCTTTTCTTTTTCTTTTTTCTTTTTTTGTTGTTTTGGTTTCTAAATTCATCGTGCACCACCAAGAATATATAACAATTTAATTCGCAGGATTTGATTTTTATTACGCTAGTTTAAATCGAGATTAAAAGTAGCAGAAACTTTTTCATAATTTTCAAGAGACAATAAAGTAGTAAATAGTTCGATATTATTGGTTTGAAAAATATTAAGAGAGTTGGAAAGCTTCGAGGATGAAGAGGGTCGCAGATGTCCTTCAACTATTGACAATAATGATGTAAGGGCCATTATCGAAACTAACTTGCATAAAACAACTGACTATCGTTCGGGAATGAAATTTTGATCATTCTGTTAGAGTTTATTCGATATTCGATATTTACGATACTCAAGAACCGTAATTATTTATGCACGAATTAATTTATAATATAATAAATAAAATGTGCTATTGAGTGTTGTGGAAAATAATTCACAAATTTAATTAAATCTTAATAATATTATATTATAATAATTAATATTTGATATTTAATAATCGATTGATATACTTGATAAAATTTAATTATATTTCCAAACATTATTATTTCTACATTATCATTTAATCGTGCTTAGTCATTAATAATATTTAAAAAAAAGCAAAATCAAATATTTTATATTTGCAAAAAATAACAAAAAAATAAAAAGGAATAAAAAAAAAACAGGAAATAAAACACATGGGGAAAGAAAAAAGTTATTAAATATCGTAAGGTGTGTGTTGGTGATATTTTCACCTATATTCTACGTCATACTTCAAACGAAATATATTTCTAGATATTTTTGAGTATTTTACCGTGCAATATTTTTCAACGAAACATACACATACGTCGATAACTTCAATCGCAATTTAGCCTTCGAATAAGTTTACGTGTTCGTACTCTTGTACGGTTCGTTGAACGCAAAACATTTTTATAATTTGTAATATCGATGTTATATATATAATATAATATCAATATATATATAGATAGATAGATTGTTCAAGGGGTTGAAGATGGGTTGGCGGTGGTTGTTGAATGATGGTAGAAGATTCTCAACGTTGAGGGCGATGTTGTAAATGATTAAAGGAGAAGGGCTGGGCTGGGTGATATGTAAAAGGTCGCGTAGGAAATATTGACCTACTTTCACACGACCGATAATAATTTCAGTTTCCTGCTTTTACCTATACTACTACATACCAATACATCTAAGTATATATATATATATATGTATATCTTAGGGTTCTTATCAAATCGTGCCAAATCTCAGACCGTCCAATGTTCGAATTCTCTTCATTAAGAGCATAGCGAATAAGCCGTGTCGGTCTTACGGAAATTAATACACGTATGTATGTATGTGTATATATAAATACATATATACGTGTGTATACTCATACATATATGCCGATATTGCAGGTACGTGCAAGAACGTTCAAATCCTTATCGATATCTCTCGTTCCAGCTTGAAGTCTGATTGCTCGTTAATACGAGCTTCAAGTATCCAGCTTGAAACCACGTATAACGTGATCTAGGATTCACTATATAATCATGAACGATCATTATTGCGATTCAATTTATTTTACTATGCTAAGCTTTTTTTTTCTTTTATTATATTTTACTTTATTGATTTCGAATAAATATTATTCATATTTTTTGTCTAAATTTCACGTCGTGCATGGAAAATAATAGTGAGCTTAATGTTGTTGAAAAATAAAAGATATAGCATGGGGTTTCGTATTTTACAAAATTATAATTTAAAAAATTTCTCACTAATATAAAAATAAATGTTTTTAATAAATATATCTGTTATTAAATAAATAGAAAATAAATGAATGATATTATATAAATCTAAAATGAATATTAATAATTATAACGGAGAATGCATCGATCAATAATCCTCCAAAATCGTAGCAATTTTGATTTAGATTAAACCTGTGTACGTTTCGAGCACTCAGAAATCAAATTTGATTACGAATTTACGAGCTAATACACATCTGTCAAGATCAGAAATAGCTAATATCGTTTCTAGAGGGCCACATATTCCTTCTGTGAATTCAATTGCACTACAATTCCCATCGTTGAATGATAAATACTATTTACAGATACTTTTCTATATTATATCAACGAATAAACATGAAAATGATAGAGAATTGGACGTTGATTGTATACAAGTACGTTGCATACATTTGAGAAAGTAAATTTCATTATAAATTCATGAATAAATATACATCGGTTAAAATCATGTAAAGTTTAATATTATTTCTTAAACACTATAGTGTTCTTCTGAAAATTTAAATTGCAGTATAATTTCATCAAATGTGTGAAATAATAATAATAATAATAATAATAATAATAATAATAATAATAATAATAATAATAATAATAATAATAATAATAATACANAATAATAATAATAATAATAATAATAATAATAATAATAATAATAATAATAATAATAATAATAATAATAATAATACAACGTTATTCAATTAAACATTATAATTAACAAAACGAATAAAAATTGTATGAAATTTTGATGTTGTTTAAATTTCGTAGAAATTGATCATCGATTCTACGGGTATAATTTTAAGTCAACCTTGAAATAAAATATGATTAGGAATTTATGACGAGCTCATACGCAAGCATCAAGATGAGAAGGTAATATCATTTCTAGAGGGCAGAAATTGCACGATGCACGTCATATACAGATCTATGTATATGTAAGTATATGTAAAACGATTCTCAGATCATACTATCTCCCTTTGTTGGAGCTATGGAATTCGGGCGATAAATAAATGAAATTTCCGGTTCTAACCATGTATTCGAGGCTATGGAATCGTCAGGATAAGCGAGATTCCACTTGCCATATTACGAATTTCCATTTCTCAAGCGTCTTACATCGACGAGTTCAGAAATTGAAATGTGTTTTAGTATTGCGAAATGAGGAATTATTGATTGTGCTCGTATAACTCGATTTAGTTTAAAAAATTAATAATATTATTTATTTTAATGTTTTATAATTTGATTTACACTTTTACTCAAAATAAGTACGAACTTTTTGGGAAACTTTTGCAAAATATTTTATATCTATTAAAAATATATATCAAATAACGTAAGTTTTTCTAGATAATCGGATAAAATCTTTTCTCAGATCTTTTTTTCTTTTTATATTTTACTAAAACGAATGTAGAATTTATGAATTATTTGTATCGTTATCTTACGAATTCATTTGTTAGATAAATTCATGTTTTTGAATGAAGTTTTAAATATTCATTTCCATAAACGCATAATGAGAATTGTTAGGTAGATACGATAAATATTCCAACTGCGTCTTTAAGTCTTACAAATTCTACATTCAACCCGTTTAAAATGAAGCAATCCCCGTTTAAACCTGATTCTAACAATTCGTGCTTATATAAACGTGTTGTTAAAGTACATATTTAGTTGCGAGGTGCGTGCACAGTAAAACTTTTGCTAATCGCATGAAACTTGTTATACTTTAAATACAAGAAAAAAAACATTATAGTTACCGGTCAGGAAAATCTCTTTTACTGTTAAAATTTAATCAAAATAACGAGAATCTCTTGTTAAAATAGCATTATGCTAACTGAGAAATTAAAATAAGTAAATATTTTGACTGTAAATGTTACATTTGTTTTTATTGTAAAGTATTTGAAAATCAACATTAGTCGATCGAATAAAAATCTAGAATTTTGTAGCTTCATTTGTATCTGTATAAAAAAAATATTACCAATATCCATTTGTAATAATTGTTCAATACATTTTGCTTTTTACAATTCCTTAATTTTTAAAATTATATAGGAGAGTTTTTATACATTGAAACAATTTAAGATGAACGATATGACAATTTGATCATTTTTACTTTCGACAAAAAGTTAATTATCCGCGAGAGAGGTCATTTATGGATTTTTTTTTTCTCAACTAAATATGAAGTGGAATTAAGTAGATTTTAAAATACCAGTAAATGATCATAGATACTTTTTATGATCTTATCGATTAATAATAAGGATCAATTAAATCGGTTTTGTAATCGTCGTTCAATTACAATAGTCGAAATAATTAAATTGCTTTTACGGAGAAGTTAGATTGTAACAGGAAAGTACTTAATCGTATTGTACGGTGAACTCAATTTCAAAATGTAATTTAGCGAATAATTAGAGGAAAAAGAGAAAAAAATTAAAGTCAGGCAGAGAAGAAGAAAGAGATAAAATAATTAGCTTACAAACAAGCAACATATTATAAGTATATTTTCTAAAAAAGAAATGAACATGAAGATAATTATATTAAAAATCTAATCTAATATTATCTATTGTAGTTAGAGAGAGAAAGAGAGAGAGAGAGAGAATAATTTAATTTCAACATATCCCAAGCTATTTAATATTTTATCATTGTCGAATTCGATGATAATTTACGAATCGTTTGTATTTCATTAATAGAAATGCTTATTATCATTTTGTATAAATCTACATGTTTATAGATAATATTATTTACATAGATAACATAAACGATTAAAGAGAAATATATGGGTTACCAGGAAAGCTCGTGATGATGAATTATTTTTAATATGAATAGAAATGTTCTGAAAATCGGCAATCAATATTCTAAAAACCTAATACATAATCGTATTATTGGCAAATCTCGGATCGGATTGTTATTATTTCATAGTAAAATATAATTTTACTAAAATCAGCAATTATTTTCGCTTGCTTAGCTTGCCCCGAATAGAGTTTTGCTTGATTGAAAAAAGAAAACATATATTATATAAATAACAACAAAATAAAATAAAATTTTGTATAAGGTTGTATGAACTTTTTGGGCAATCAAATATAGTAATCAAAAGATAGAGAGAGAGAGAGAGAGAGAGAGAGAGAGAGAAAGAGAGAGAATTATAAACGCAATATTCGAAATCTCTATGCATAGCTTTTGATTGGTCAATTTAAGGAACGATAGCACTGTTTGATAAAATTGGTTCTAGTTTCCCCTCAAAAGCTCGATTAACCTTCAATCGACCCAGAGAGATTCGATTATTTCTTGGGAAAATCGTTTTCACTGAAACGTCTTTACGAAAATCGAGAACTACCGTTCGATAAAAGTGAACGCTATATATATGTCTCTTTTACTCTCTCACGAATAGTAAAATTCGCCGGTTTGAATTTGTCAAAAGCTTGGGCAACATGTTGCAATTTTCTAGGAAAATATTTACCATGTTCAGGAAATTCCTCTTTCGATGTCCGAAAAACAAATACTCGTTTGACCGATCGACTATTTCCAACAGATTTTATCTACTCGATGATTTTTTCTTTCCTTTTTTTTCCGTAGTATACATAGTAAAAAAAAAAAAAAATGTTATACGTAACTTTGACTTTATGAAAAAAGTTTGACTTTTAAGTTTGACGCGTCTCTAAACATTTAAATATCACAAGGGAAAAAGTATTTTAAATTAAATATTATTATTTGATTTCTAATAGCAAATATAAAAATATAATAGACTATATAATAATATTATTGTAAAGTTAATCTTACTTTTCTTTTTTTTTTTTTCAATAGAAATTTATAGCTTTTTTTAATCTTTTTCCATAGCAAAAAATCAAAAACCATTTATTTGAAAAAAAAAGAAAAAGAAATTTCCATCTAATCTCTGTGTATACATGGATATGTGCGTTTATGGAGACTTTATGAAGATAATATTGGAAAACGTTGTACACATATAGATACACACGCCCACACACACACGTACATGCACATAATAGTTCTTCGTGCTCGTCTCTTCACGTTGCAGACATGTAATTTCATAAAGGATTCGTCGTAAATTCACAACTGGGATTAAGCAGTATTATACGTTTCTATTGTTATGCATATACGTTCCTGTTATTGTGTCATATCAGCGTGTAATCCTACAACCCCCATTACTACTTCCTCCCTATCATCTCCCCCTTGTCCCTTTTCTCTTCTTTCTCTTTCTCATCCACAGATTTAGATAGAAATATTAATATGAATTATTTTCTCTTATTTCGTAAAGTTAATTGAAATTGTATTACTGATAATGTTAATACTAATGGATAAATAATTCTTACCGTTTTATCACCGAGATTACGTACTCGGCAAATGAGATAGGCCGATTTTCCTATCAACGCAGTCACGTTCGTATTTTGCGAATAATCGAAACTTGGTTCTGGTTTGATTTTTAGACCCGACGAATTATCCAAAATTTGTTGACGAGGCCTATTACTTTGACTTGTTCTTCTATCCATGTTATCCAACGTCCGGTCACCCAGGCTCAACGTGTCTGTAATAAAACAAACAAATATATTTTAAATATTATTTTATGATATTGACATGATATTTAATTAATTAAAGAGGGAAATGAATGGTATCATTTAAATTCTTTTTTGGAATTGTCACATGAAAGAAAGAAATCTTACGCGTAGACAAAAAAATAAAATACACAATTGAAATACGTTGATAATTTTTTTTGAATTCTTTTTTTTAAATACTATTTTACTCATCGTATCAAATAATTAAATCAAAAAATAATCGAGATAGTTTATTTTTATTTTTGAATAAAAACACTTGGTCAAATATGGTAAACGAAAAAAATTTCATTTCTACAAACATGAGAATCATGATATTGGATAATTTTGTTAATTTTTTTATATTATCTTAGAAACTAGATTAATTAATTAGGTAAGGTTATTATACAGAATTGTTTTTCTTCTTTTTCGTGTAGAAATATAAAGGACTATGATAAATGAAAAAATTTTATTTGAATAATATATTTAAAATTTATATAATTTTTCGTGGTACTTCATTAATTAATTAAATTAAAAAATAATCGGCTTCATAATTTTTACATTCTGCAGAGTAATATGAGAAAAGTTGAAAATATTTATAGAAAATAAAATTAGAAACAGGATTGTATAATTTCAGAAGTTTATTTTTTACATTATCAAATACGTGGAATTTAAAAATTAAATTAAAAATATATTGAAGATATTTTGCATCTTTTTTGCATAAAAATTTGATCGAATATGAAAGACGTAAAAATTTGATTTCAGATAAAAAGAAACTTCATTAAATTTAACAATTTCGCTAAATTTGTATAATTTCCCCACAGTACTCGATTAAATCAATTAAATCAGAAAGTAATGATAAAATTCTGCTATTCGTAGAAAAAAAATTTGCCTAAAGGGTTCTTATTCGTAAAACAAAAAAAAAACAGGAAATATCGAACATGATTGAAAAAATTCAAAAATTTGCTGACAATACCATATAAAATATATTAACAAATCAAATTAAAATATTTTATTATAATTGCTTATATTAAATTTTTTCTTTATATTAATACAATTCTAATACATTAAAATAGAATTTTATAATTGAAAAAATATTAAAAAAAGAAGACAAAAAATAATAAGAACCAAACTTAATTGCGTTATATCCATCCTGACACGTAATAAAAAAAAACATCAGGAGTTAAGTATTATATAACATTCGTTAGATACCATTAAACATTTATTAGTATATCTTTTTAATAAAAATATTAACTGTGCCCCGCCACGCATAACTGTGGCTTATGTGAGCCAAAATATGACGTTGTCTTATAAATAAAGATTAGGTTATGTTCAAATGTTTCGTACATTCACCAAAATCTATGACCAACAGATGGTGCTGGACTTAACTGTATCTTTTTCTTTTTTTTTTTTTTTAATTAATTAATTATTTTATAAAAAAATGAATGTAACAAAAACCTATCTGTATGCAAATGCAACGTGTATGCAAAATTTCAAGACAATCAGTAAATTACTTTTGGAGATTACCGATTAGGCACAAACAAAATCTACATTTTTATATATATAGATTAATTATTTTCTAGTTTTGAATCTTTCGTTCATCGATCCTATCCTTTTGATTTCGTTGACTCTTTATTCTTCTCATCATTCATTCATAAAATCCTCTCATCTATCATCGCACCTGACACTATTTTCTTCCACCCTCACGATTACCATTCCACCTTATACATTGCCACCATTCGTTACGTAATCCCTCTCTCTCTCTCTCTTTCTGTCTCTGTCTCTTTCTTTATCTCTCTCTCTCTCTCTCTCTCGTTCTCTCTCTTTACATCAAATACACACACACAACACATAAACATACACAATTCCATTTATATATATATATATATAATGCAATGGATAGGCAACGAGAGGGAATATCTTAACTAACGATCGTCGACGAGCATCCATTGTGCATATTTCCTTGTATTGTATTCCTCGAACAATTGTCTCTCATTACTGCACCTACACTGTACAATAGTTAAAACTGTCTCGACCAGGCAGCATCCCATTCCCTTTCTGCCCTTTTCTCTCTCTCTTTTAATTTTTTTTATTCTTTTTCTTTAACGATTACAAACCGCAAAGAAAAAGAAGAGAAAAACACACATACACACACACATATATTATAAATATACATGGAAAAAAAATTTTTTTTTTAAAAGTACCAAAAATAACAAAAAAAAAAATAGTCATGCGTCCTTGGTTTTAGTAGACCATTTGAAAAAGAAGAAGAAAAAGAAAAAGGGGGCAAAAGAGGGGGTCTTTCTCGTAAATTTAGAAAAACGCAATTCGAGATCAGTTTTAACGAGATAAAAAAGCCATGGCCAGGTTAAAAGGGATAAACAAAAAAAAATAAAAAAAAAAATAGAAAAGAAAGCGAAAAAAATGAACGGTAGAAGTTTTTCATCGGTTAAGCCGATTTTCGTTCTAAATTTATACACCGGGGGTAATTTGATTTTCTTTTATTTTTATTTACTCCGTATTTTTTCGTTTTTCTCTTTTGTATGAGTAAAAGGAAAGAATTAAACATTACGATTATTATTCATTGTAATTTTATATTACAAAATTAAAAATAAAAAAACAGTCAACGTTATCAATGTTTCATTCATTGTTATTCATAAATAAAAACTTATTTTAAGGTAATCTTTTAGAATAAATGAAAGATTTTTAATATCAATGAGTGAATATTGAATATCTATTTCTAGTATTATTATTATCACTGAATAATAAATCATAGAAATGATTGTTTGCTTAATTTGATTTATTATTTTCAATTAATTGTAGGACTTGAACGATGCCTGCGTTGACTTTTTAGATTTTTAATGGATTAGAAAAAAAAAAAAGAGAAATTGATTATGATAAATGGACAATTTTGTCATTTCTATTATTTTTTTGGATTAAGTGCGAAAACTAAATTTCGTCTGTAAGATTAAGAAAACAGAAGAAGAAAAAAAAACAAGAAAAAAAGAGAGAGAAGTTTTATTAACTTTACGTACGAGACCCCAATCTCATGTGTATCATGTATATATATGCTTCTAGCCTCAGGTGTAAATACTTTGTTGCGTACATGTTCGTGGCATAGTGATTGCTATGGACGATCAATTGAGGTTGAGTATTTTGACGTGCTCAAACTCTCGACGGTTTCTACGGTCAAAAGCTCGTCCTGAACGTCGTGGTCTTTGAATGGTTATTCCGATGCCCAACAGTTTCCAATCGAGCATACACACGCGTATATATATATTTATATATATAAATGTATGTATGTATGAGCTCGTTTATACGTATGTTCCGAGTCAAAGTACGATGAAACGAAATTGGTATACGCGATGTAAAGGAAACTCCATTTCTATGTGCATTCATGGGATCTTTGAATTTCACATAGAAATGATAATACATACTAACTTATAATTTAAAAGAAAAAAAATATAAGGAATAAATAAAATCTTATAAAAAATATTTTGAAGTGAAAACTTCTTTAAAATAGGGAGTGATCTGAAAAAAATGAAACACGGTCGGTCAGGAAACGGAGCTATGAAACGGCTGCTACACTAAATAATGAGAGAAAAAGAGACAAACATATAGGATTGAGCCTGCGAGAGAATAAGATGGAATATAGCTATACAGTTTTTCTCCTATTCTCGGTCTCCTCTTTATACTATGCTTCGTAGTTATCGCTCCTGGTTGGATATGTGTGTGTTTGTGTGCGTCTCCATACTGCGAAGAGTGAACACATATTATTTCGATACTCAAACTGTAGGTAGGGGCGATAGAAGGGTAGAAGAATAAACAGAGAGAAGCACGTAGGTATGCGATAAAAGTATAAGGTATAAACGAACCGACGGTCAAAATAAAGAAAGAAGGTGCGTGGTCTGTTTTTATTTTACCAAACATGTCATTTCTTTTCTATTTAAAAATGTTTATATTTTATTAAAAAATTAATATTAAATTCTTTATTTCGCAAATATTATAATAAATAATTATGAAATACATAGAATATATAATAATTGTATTGTCTGAAATATTTAAAAAAAAAGGAAGGATTACTAGATACACCAGAGAAAAAGAATTAGAGAACACTGCAGAATACATTAGGAGCAGCTGATAAATTCCATTCAAAAGCAAATTTACTGTCACATTTTAAGTCGCATATAAGAAAATTATATTATTAATTGTAATATTTGCGTATTTAAGAAACTTACATACTAATGTTTCAATAAAATAAAAACATTTTTAAAATATGTTGAACGCCCAGCGTGAATCGGTGGAGCTTACAACGGGGCTAAAATTTGAGACTCATAGTGTGCACAGTTCGATAAGCTGAGGAGCGATACGATTCAATGCATTTTTTAAATTTTTGGTTGTTCAAATCTTTATTTAGACGAGAGTATTTAGAAAGATAAGTTTGTGGTCCAAAGAATAAAGACGAGATATGTTATAAATAATAAGGGTCTCCAAGTGTGGCAGGCTATAGAGTTGAAAAAACATTTGTAGAGAATATCTCTATTGGATCTCTCATTGCATTTTACCAAAATTTTCGTTCAGTCCAGCAGTATTTTCCATATATTTTTCGTAAAGTCTTTATTTCGTCTATCCTAAAATGTTTGTTAGACAGCGTATGAATTTAGATGAAAACGTGAAATTGAAAAGCATACTAACAAAAAAAATTTTATACCTGAGTTTCAAAAAAAAGGATTATTTATATCTACATAATTTCTAACGAATTATATTCTCTTTGATAAACATCCTACGATTTTGGTGTCTATTTATAACTATCACATTCAGAATTCCATTTTTAGTGCTTGAATTTGAAAAAGTGTACTTTTTATCAGCTATTCCACCCAGAGACCATATCGGTGACCTTTATTATAGATGGTAATAATATTATAATAAATAAATCCTACAATTATCTTACTCTTGAAACTGTGCATTCGTCTCATTCTCTCGAAACTTAGATTTTTGAAGGTTTCACTTCTAACACGCTTGATCTGCACACATGTTTTTTTTTAATTTTATTGTCTCTTCACATAGAAATATATTTTAAGAATTAACAAATATTATAATGTATAATAATATTTTTTATATATTTTATTATGTAATATTATGTATATACAATAGTATATTATAATATGTAAAATTATGTTATGTAACATATTATAATAATATGTTTTATATTATTAGTTTTACTGGATTTAATAATTATTAAAACTTTTAAAAACTAGCACCAGTTACATTAAATATTCGCATACATTTATATTAAAATAAATAATAATAGAAATATATTGTAATTATGTAGAATATACTATATTATAATATATAGAAATATATATGTTATGAATAATTATAGATTTTATAGATTTAATACAATATTTTATTATTATTTCATGTGAAAATTAAGATATTTTGTAAAATACGACAATAATTATTTAGAAACACACAAATGTAATATTATATGTTGCGTATTAATAATTTATTATATTATTATACTAAATGTGATAAATTATTTCACTTCTAGTGCCAATTATATTCAACATCTCATAAATATTAGCACTAAATTAATTAATAATATCCGCAGTAACTATACGCGAATTAATAAACACCGTTCAATTGACTAGAACACAAAACAAGAATGATGATCACGATGACCCTCATTCATTAGTGGCGTTACTTATGGCTAGTTCAAAAGTCATGAAATAATAAATTAAAATAATTATTATAAATATATTAAAATACATATATATATAACAAAAAATACAATACAAAAGAAGAAATCATAAACAAATCATTAAAAATGAAATAAGTCTCGAAGGAAAGTGACGATAAGTAACAAAAGGGTTCAATAGGAAATGGAAGTTTCGTCGTAATATCTTACAATAAAGAATTCGGTAAAAATTCACTTCGAAAATCGAGTGAAAATAGTAGTAGATGGGGTTTGAGGGTTAACGGAGGATGAGAAAGTAAAACGGACACGTACAACGATGAAAGGAGAAGAAAAAAAAATGTAAAGAAAAGAAAAGGAAAGGAAAGAAAAGTAGGAAATGAATAAAAAGAGATAGAGAGAGAGAGAGAGAGAAAGTAAAGAAAGAAGGAAAGAAAGTGGAAGTTGAACAAAAATTAAAACTCAAAGGAGCTCGTAACACGCATACTATCTCCTTCTCTTTTTGGATAAAACGCTCGAGACTTGCCGGATGAGAAAAATTTTCTTTGAAAATTCGAATAAGAAAGGGAATCATCTTTTCGGTACGTTCCTATGGAAGAATAAAAACGAAAAAAGGTTCTTTGGCAATATAAGAGAGCAATATTATACACATACATATATATATATATATATATATATATATATATATATATATATATACACGCAAATACGTACAAACCTAGGTACAAAGTGTCTATACCTTGGTGCTTAGCAAACCCTTAATAGTCCTGGGACGTTGCTATTGCCGGAGGGAGATTGGATGAAATTAGATTAGATCAGAGCTCATTACGTTTCCTCGCAAGAATGAATTAGAAATAGTAGGGAGAGTTTAAATGAACTGTAAGGTTAAGGGAACCAATGGTTTCCACCTATGAACGTTAGAAAGGAAAGCTTTTATAATACTACCTTTTACTCCCTTAGAAAAAGATGTATTCAATAATAATTATATGCTATCGTTTCGTTTTCCCCTTTTAGTATTCTTGATTATATTTCCCAACCCCATTTTGCTTTTATGAAAATATTCTCCATTCTTTCTTATCTCTTCTTCATTTCTTTATTTCTGTCTTTCTTTTTCTTATTTTTTTTTTTTATCATTATCTTTCTTTCTCTTCTTTTATCTTTCTTTATCTGATTTTCTTTTTTTTTATGGTTCATTTATCTTTTTTTCTCTCTCTATTTTTTTTCATATTATTTTTTTCATTTTTTCTCTATTTTTTTTTCTCTCTCACCCTTTTCTTTTCTTCCCTTTTATACTATCTATTTTTTTGTCTTTCTTTTTATGCGTCAATCATACTTGTATTCAATAGCAGATGTCGCGATTTATGGGATTTTCTTCTATATCTAACTATAAAGAAAATGATGTTTCTTGCTATTTCAAACACTTCAGTCTCTCTCTCGTTTTAATTAATTTCGTAGTCGTAACTAAGCTTGGGAAGAGCTTATAACGCGGCTTTCCAGCGTACGAGAACACTAAGAGCTTCTTCCTCTTCTTCTTCTTCTTCTTCACCTTCATTTTGTTCTTGTTAGTATTCTTGTTAGTAACACGAAGAAACGTTCTTATCTTTACGCTAGTATTAAACTAAAGTAAAATAAAAAAAAAAAAGAAAGATAGAAAAGATCTAATCCGAATAAACTGACATGAGATAGAAATTATCAAGGAGTTATCATTAGAAGATTACGTGAGCTGACACTTTACTATGATTGCAAAATCCTTGGTCTATGGTGTTCGTGTTCCATCTCGTTTCAGTGTGATTTATTCTTTTTTACTTTCTAACTTCATCCTTCTTTGATTTTCAACCACCACTACCACCTCTCCACCCTCCTCCTCAAGTAGTGCTCGTAAAAACGTCGTAGCATTTAAAGAAATCCAATAAAATAAAAATAGAAAAATAGAAAAAGAGAAAGAAATATAAGAAACTAAACGAAGAAGTGGAGATACCTAGTGAAAGAAGTTTAAATCACGTAAGAGTAACAAGAAGGGAAAGTAAGACTGTGACTGGTTCATAGCATTGACTTATAGTCTCGCACCCAATTCGTCCTACAAATTGCTAGTCATTCGTTTCCGGCTAGTCTTCTACGAGGAAAGAGGATTTGTCGATAAGACTAGTATTCCTTTACTTTTTTTTTACTTTTTCCCTTCTTCTTCTTCTTCTTCTTCTTTTTTATATTCTTCTTTTAACAGGAACGTCCAAGCAGTAATTGCGTTCTCTGTCATTCTCCAACAACCCTAACGACTTCTCACGTTATTGCTGCAAGTAAGGTTGAACTTACGAAGAAGACATCCAACAGAGATTGCGTTCACCATAATAGTCTATCGTAAAACGTGAAAAGTTGGAAGATGATAGCCAAGATAACGATGACTACGATGAAAACGTTAGGTTGACACAGAAAATGAATAGAACTTTGAGATTTAAATATTCTGATTGGAAAATGGAAATAATTTTCTTTGTTTGTTTTTTTTTTTTTTTTGATTCAATATGATTTGTTGAATTATTTATCGATTAGTTTAAAAAATTGTCGTTTACAATTTTAAAAGATGATTCATTTTTACTTTTCAAATGTATTATTATTATTATTATTATTATTATTATTATTATTATTATTATTGTTATTGTAGAAAGCGATAAACTCATTGTTATCGTTTTATTTCTATGTTCGTTATTACATAGGGAAAATGGAACGAAATGTCCGTGATTTATAGTCCTCTTGGGAGTGGACTATTCGAGGTTAGCAACGATGGAAAAGCAAAATGCGTTTGCTTCCATGCTTCCTTCCTTTCTTCCTTCCTTGCTTGCTTGCGGATGGAACTATTGGGATAAGAACATCAACGGGGATACGGCAACAGCTGCTAGCACTTACTGCAGTCCAACCATAAACCGTTGCTGATGGAAAACGGATGAGAACACTATTTATTCTATCCACAAAATGTTATATGAAATCATACGTATATTATCACATGTTAAAAATATAGAAGGAAATAGGAGAAATGTGCTTGAAGAACCGATAACTTTGTTATTCGTGAATTCGATGAATTTCGAATAAAGTGGATAAGAAAATGTAGATTTTGGATTACCTGGAATGTACTTTTATCGGAGTTTTAAATGATAATAATTTTAAATTTAAACTTTTATATTTTTATATGCATATAAAACTTAAGAATATTTGTCGAGTCTATTTATCGATTATTATATAATATTATATGTATATATGAATATTATATAATAAATTAAAAATTATCTTTTTTGATTCAATTATTATTTATAACAATATTTATAATATAGCATAAATTTTGCTGGTAATCTAATATTTGCTTTTTCCTTTTCTTTTTTTTTTATATTCCATATATTCTGTTTCTGAGTAAAATTTTTGCAATAATGAATGAATGTTTTTAAAATTTGAGATTTTAATACTAGAAATATCATGACTTATATTTCTCTTATACGTATATGTATATCGATCGAATTTTGTTTGGAAAGAACCCAGATAAAGTTTTACTTGAATGCTAACGTTTTGAATATTTATGTTGCTCTGGGACCAACTACGAGATAATAGAACAACCACACGAAAGAAATGTAAGAGAAAATACTATTTGAGAAAGAATGTTAAATCCATAAGAGACTATTTTGTTCGTGATAACTTTATAACACGATGTGTAACAACTAAAAAGTTCGACGATCTTGACTACTATTTTTATAGTTACTTATTAGTGCGTTGAATGTTTATTAAAAAAAAAAAAAAAGTAGGAAAAAAATCATTTGAAATCTTTAGGCTCTCTACAATTAATTCTTATCTCGGTGATCATTTGAACTACTCGAAGAAAGTAGTCGACTTTGGTTCAATTTTTTTTAAAAAATAACAGAGAAAAGAAGAAGAAGAAGGAAAAAAATGAAGGTATATAAGAGGTAGCTTTAAAGCTCGAGTTTTAGATAAATAAGCACGATAAATCTTGAACCTTATCTCTTTTAAAAAGGGGTAATGTAATTTAATCACATGTGGCCTTTCTCGCGTGACTTATATCTTAGATGTGTGTCTGTTATATATATACATATATATTTTTCTTTCTTTTTTTTAACAATACTTCGTTCCGTTGTTGGAACGTGTAGCAAGCTGCGAAAATTTAACATACTTGTTCTTTCTTTTACTTATATGGTTAGTCTATAAAGATTGCAAGATTTAATAATAAAAAAAAAAGAAGAAAATCTATAATTATGCGTAGAGGTACTAGAACGAGGTGGAAGTTGTTTTTAAGTCATGAAGATAAGAATGATGTAAGTAATTCATAAATGGGAGAGTGGGGGTGGGTTGGAACAGATATGAAACATGTTGAGAAATTATCGAACATTAAAGCTAAGCTTATCGGTCGAGTCAACGTGCTTACAACCGTCGGATACATCGGTGATAAGAATTTAATGCTTTGCTACTTAACTTTCCGATATCGTTTTCTAAGCTTCTCTTTCTCTCTCTTTTTCTTTTTTCCTTCTTCTTCTTTTTTTTTTGTTTTTTTTTTCTTGATCGATCAATTTAGCTCAAGTGTCACGTATTAGATTTCAGAGTCGTTTGATCTGACTTAGAAAGATATCTAAATCCCACATGTATATAAAGGTATATATACATACATATATATATATGTATTTCAACTTTTTGGAAGGGAAGTTACATGGACAAATTGGTTCGTCGTGTCGTTTCGAATAAATTATATAGTCTAGAACTAACGTTTTCTTCACTCACTCACGAAATACCAATCCCCAAGTAAAAGCCATTCCCGTAAGAAGGTTGTAGCTAATGATTCCCGATCAGATTTCCTTCTTCTTGGGTTCTCTTTCTCTCTATATATATAAGCCTAACGGTTTGACATTCTTCTCCCTTAGTTTCTACCCTATCGTAATGAGAACGACGAAAGAAGGGCGTCTCCATTCACCGTAGCTAAGTTCAATGATTAATGACATTTTCTAAAACCTTACTAGAAATCTGGAACACGTTACTAAACTTAAATTTCAATGAAATACTCAATTAAAGGGTATGTGTATTAATTAAATATGTGATATTTTTAAAATAATAACTATAATTAATATAATCAATAATATTGTAATATAATTATAATTAATTATAATCAATTAATAACTATATATTAATAATATATAACATATAATAATATTTAATATATTGTACATATTATATTATAAATTTATTATATTATTAATTTATAATATTGTATATGTTACTGTTTAGTTTACAACACACTAAATTTACATTTTATTTATCGTTGTTTTACCAATTCATCAATGGCGAGTAACAAGCAAGTTGTCCCTATCATGTAATCTAAAGATTTATCCGATACACAAAATCCTAAAACTTTTAATTACTTTTTAAATATTTTCCTGATATTTCAGATCTTAACCAATAACAAACCTTAAAAAAAAGTTCAACAAAAATTGATAACTGCAAAGTTTTAACTGCAAAATAAGCAAAATATAACCAACATTTGCGTGCTCAAACTTTTACATTAATACTAAAAACAAAATTATAAATACTAATGCATGAATATTATAGAACAGTATTACAAACATTACAAAAGAAAATACCATTACGATGTTAATAATTATTGATTCATTCTAGTATATATGTGTAGGAATAGAATAAAAATGAACAGTGAATAACTCACGTTTCTCTCTCTCTCTCTCTCTCTCTCTCTCTCTCTCTCTCTCTCTATATATATATATATATATATATATATATATAAAACTTTACATGAGGTTATAGTCAGTTTGTCAGGTGACAAGGAAACTCAAGAAAATTCGCTGACAATTGTCAATGTACACGTAACGGAAAAAAGATTTAAAAAAATCCTATTACACAATGTTAATAATTATTGACTCAAATGTATATGCATAGAATATGAAAACTTCATGACAAGTTAGAAAACAATAACTCATGATTCTCCATTATTCTACATAAGGTTATAGTCAATCCGTCATGTGACACGGAAACACAGGAAGACTCCGAGGTAGCAAGTTACCGTTAGCATTTAACCAGGTCGAGGGTGCTCCCGTTCCCAACTCGTAATTAAAACACGGAGAAACTTAATGTTTCCTCCCTCTGTGAGCTGACTGCAACCACGTAACAAGGCAATGTAACCCGAATGTGGCTATACTCGGGGATCGCGAACTTTGCTATTGCGTGTGTTACGTGTACATCCACGTGCATTTCTACTTAGGTTGAGTACTTATACACGTGCATTGAGTATGAGTTCGTATTCGAAAATTCTCCGAAAAGTACCCGAAAGAAGGATTCGAGTAAAACGTTCTTTTTTTTTTCAAAACCAACCTTTAACATCATTAATTATTTAACCGTATTTACTTAGATCTTTTAATATAACTCAAACTCGTCTTATTATAAAGCTACAATTTCAAAGCTCTACGTTATATCGCGAATAAATGTATTTTCTGACAAAGTACAGTTTTGTAGAACCATTTTTATCTTTTTTTTTTCTACATCAAATAAAGGTTTAATAATTCAACAAAACTTCGTCACAATTCATTGTAGTCTTATAAATGAACGAACGACGAGAAAAAACGGGTGGAGGGTGATAAGGTGAGAGAGTTATTGAATGAAATGTAATTCAAAATACGACATTGCAATTTTGGTAAATTATTATCACGAGATGACATAGTTTCACAGGCATGCAATTGTACAAAAATAGAATCTTGATGAATATGTGGTTAAGCTTAACATTCAGGAAGTTATGCACAAGTGTTTGATGATGATCGAGGAGGAATGGAAGGGAAAGGGGAAGAGTTCGGTTAGATAGCGAGAAAGTTGTCACGCGGGAAATTTCCAAACTAATTTCGTACATGCATGGAATTAAGTAAATCAAATAATCAGTTAATGATTTCTTCTCGTCACAACGCATGAAAATATTTTTCTTACTGTTCGTGGTACATACTTAAAATGAAAGAAAGCGAGAGAGAATTAACTCTCGCAGACTAGAGTAAAGTTTGTTTTACTTAAATAAGTAGTACGTTCTCTGAAAAGTCGGACCGTCTCGTATAAGATTTGGTACATGTGTGGAATTAAGTAAATCAAATAATCCTTTAATGATATACTCTCGTCACAACGCATGAAAATATTTTTCTTATTGTTCGTGGTACATACTTAAAATAAGAGAAAGCGAGAGAGAATTAACTCTCGCAGACTAGAGTAAAGTTTGTCCTACTTCAATAAGTAGTACGTTCTCCGAAAAGTCGGACCATCTCGTATAAGGTTTCCTCCTAGTAAAAATGTAGACCGAGGACACTGTTACCACTACAAACTTCCTCGTTTTCGTCTTCTAACCGAGAAAGTGGAATGTACGAACGAGTGAGTGCTTTCGTTTCGAGTCGTTTCATTGTATCCTCACAACCCTAAAGATAAGGTGAGATTCAAGTACGCCGAACGAAACTTTTAATCCGAGATGTTTTTTTTTCTTTTTCTTTTTGTTCTCAGAAATAAAAAAAAGAAAGGGGGAAGAAAGGAGGAAGAAAAAAAATAGAAATAAAAAAGAAGAAAGGAAACAAAACAAAACAGAATAAAAAGGAAAAGGAGAAAAAATAAGGAAGAAAGAAATCTTTCTCTTTCAACGATGAGAGAATTTTATAAATGGGTGTATATATATGAGCATACGTGTAGGTGTGTGTATATAAGCAAATGCATCTCTTTGTAAAATGTAATCCTAGTTATGACATTTTCCAAAATGAAAAAATAATTACTGGACAGTCTACCACCTCCCCCTCCACCCTAACTCTAACACACACATGCACACACTTTTTTTCTTTTCTTCTTTCCTTTGTTTTTTTTTTTTTATTTCTTGTTTTGTTTTTTTTTGTGCGAATTATGAGGAGGAAAATGAGAAACGTGAGATTAAAGTGAAGATGCACGCTGTCAGGGTTGCGCTTTATTATTGTGGAAAGTTATTTCAAGGTTCGTCATACTTTGTCTGATTTCATGTGCCACTGAACGAATATTCTGTGTGCGTACTCGCACTTGTGTGTGTTTGTGTGTGTGTAGGGGGTTGAAAGAGAAGGAATGTGAGAAAGAGTAAGAGCAAGAGGAACGAGGGAATAAAACGATTCCCTTGAACGAAGTTTCGTGACAAAGTTTCGAGAGATCGACGGAACACCTGCCAACAACCACGGAGTTCATTTTGAAATAATCTCTCGTTTGACCCCCCAACTACTTCCCCCCGTTCCTTTCTTGCACCTTCCGCGTATCTCAAGTACCTGAATAAAAGTTCAATGAAAATGATAGAATGCAAATCTATTCTTTTTTTCTTTTATTTTTTTTTTGTTTTTTTTTTCTTTTTTTCTCCAGAAAAGGAAATTCTACGAAAGATATTCCTTTGAGTTGGTTCGATGTAAGAGTCGCGCGTGTGTTGTTCGTATCAATTTGAATCGATCGATCTTTTTGTCGAATTCCACTTTAACTTTTCTCTTTAGAGTTTTAAATAGAATTTACTTTTCTATCAATCGTTCAGTTCTTATCGATCGTATTTATCTTGGCGTATATAAGCGAGGAAAATTAATAATGTTTGAAAATTGAAAATGTAATCTATGACAAATATTTGCTAAAAATATTATATTATTATTTTTTTTCTTTTTTTCTTTCTATCAATGATATAAGTAAACATCGAAGTTATATACCGTGGCATTGAAGAAAATAATTTCAACTAATGTAATATTATTTGTAGTTTCAAGATAAGAATTCCATTTCGAGAAGCATGTTTTATTACTTTGTACTTTCTCTTTTCCTTTTTATCTAATGGTAAGATCATGAAACATTGCAAATCGTAGTTTAAAAATAGCAAATATGAAATTACTATTTTTGTTTTCTTTTTTAACTAAACATTTTTATTCATCGTACATTATGAATATTATTCTAAGACGAAGGTTAACGATAGCACATTATTTTGTAAGAACATGCAATTACATTCTTCATCAAGGATGCATTTACTAAAGGTTAGAAAATAGATTTCATAAAAAAGTTCAAATTTAGAAATGGAAATAAATTAAAAGAACAAGCGCTATTATTTTTTCTTATCAAAGATTTGCTTACCTAAGATTAAAAAAGCAGCTATTACGTTTCAAGAAGAAATTTCAAAAATAACAAACTTGAAAATTATTTTCTAGAATCAAGATAAAAGATCAACTTATGAAACATAATTCAAAATATAAATTTGCGTAGTTAAAAATAAAATTAGAAAAATGATTTAATTATTTCTTGTTTCTTTTTTTTTTATATATCATACGTGGTAACGTAAAACAATGTAAAAAATGATTTTTATTTGAATCAATATTTCGCAAATGTACACAAACACAATGTGTTATGACATTTAATATATCTTCTCAAATCTAAATTTAACGAAACAGATTGCTACGTTCAATATCCTAATCAGAAACGAGATTCCTCGTATTTTCTTGTCCTGATTTTATATTTATGACAATACCCTATCTCTGTGAGCTACTTATTTTGATGAAAGATCGACGAAAACGAAAAAAACATTTACTTTCGTCCTTTTTCCCCCTTTTTTTTGCGTATCTTCCTTCGAATCCCCCATTTACGCGCCTATCTCTCTGTAACGTCGTTATTTAAAAAAAAAAGAAAAAAAGAAGATGGAAAAAAACGTCTACCCCTTATTCCCCTTCGTGGAAGAATTTTGCGAAGTTTTATCGCACCCTCCTAACGACCCGAACAATTTTTTAACTTTCAATAAACTTTGACTTACAAAATGTTAGAATAGAAAAAAAAATTCCAAATAAAGAAAAGTATGATCGAGCTGTTTATAAAAAAAAAAAAAATTGAAATTTATTAGCAAAAGAAATGTTCTTACAAAAAATATTTGGAATTTATTCAAAATTCGTTGTTGAACACAGTTTACGATAATATGTTGTTAAATATTGGAATTTACGTTACGAAGAAAATTCTTCGTTCACTTTCGTTGTAAAACTAAAAAAAAAAAGAAAAAAGTAATTTTTTAGTTAACGAATGGCACGCGGCGTTTACGACGTTCCGTCTAGTTTTTACGATGAAAGATTATTTTACGGATAAATAACAGTAGAATAGAAAAAAAAGAGAACAAAAAAAAAAAGAAGAAAAAACGCGATTTTCACGAGGATGAAATTACTTCGTTTTATTTCGCAACTCTGTCCAAGAGATAACGTATCGTGGAAACAAAAAAAAAATAACAAACGCACCACACACGCGCAACATTTGTCATAATCTTACAAGTTGGACACAACAGTTTCCATTATTTCAAGTTACAAATAAACGCAAAATATCTTTCGAATATTTTTTTGCAAAGAAAAAAAAATAAAAATAGAATGATTGAAAATTATAGTGAGATATGAGAATGATCTTCAATGATAATTGTGTTTTAACTCGTATTCGAACAAAAATATTTCACTTCACTTCACGGTCCGTAGTAATATACTTTGTTCTACCAACCAACACACGTTTCCTATGCAAATTATTTTTCCTCGAGCCTTAACACTTTCAGAGAAAACAGGTTGTAACACTTGGGGTGACTCGGTTGGTAAAGTCGTGAAATTCTTCTACGATCCATTCTGATAAGTCACACGCACACGTTGAATATTTAAGTTTTAAGTAAGTAGTATGGTATAATAAGAGGTCATTGACCTTTTTTCTAATGATATCCACATACAAATTTAAACGTGTATCTAACAAATAAAAAAATTAGCACAAATTACATATGAACTTATTTGAACAATCCATACAGAATATCAGTTTTTTGTTATAGTCATTTAAAGTAATATAACAATTTATATATTATATATAATTTAAAACAAATTTGTGTCAGTAATATTCAATGATATTTTACTATACCGTACTAATTTGTAATATATAGTAATATCTATTATAAAATAATAATAAATTGCAAAAAATAATTAACAAGGTAATATCAAAGTATAGTATTAGAAAATAATCAACAATATCCTTATTCGAATAATTATACTTTATTTTCAAAAGGGAAAAATATATGTAAAATATTATTATTTATTTCATTTTTTGGATTGTTACAGTACGAGATATAATTTATTTTTTACTTTATATTATAATATTTTGAATTAAGTATATGCTCATCTTTTAGACAGGAATATTAATTTATGTGACAGATATTTGATAAATATTATTTTCTCCGTTCATGTTTTATTTATCTTTGTTTTATTTTGTCAATGCACGAGGAACATATAAAGTGAGAAAATTTAGGAACAGAGAGCATATCGATAGTATATCGAAACGTGGATGACATTTTGGCTGCGTTTCAGAACGCCTTAGGAATATAGAAAGACCGATAACGGACAACGATAGAACGGATCGATCGTTTCTCAGTTTAACCTACTTAAACTTTCGTACAACGACGACGTTAGCGCTTTTCCGTTTTATATATATAATAGATGTATACATATATATAGATCGTTTGAAATTTTTTCTTATATCTCTACGTGAGAGACTAGTGATTTTCTTATTGTTAGCCACGTAATATAATTGAAAATAATCTAACTTAGGGGATCTATTTATTTGAAGACTCTAATAATCATCATTTAATTCTTTATCTAAGTTCCTTAACAACCTTAATGGAAAATAACATAAATGATATTAATTAATAATGATAACTATGCAAATTTATTTTCATTATAATTTGTTTATTTTTGATGGAATTCTTGAACTAGTGATATTTTTCAAAATCGTGTTGTTAGTTTCGTTGAAATAAATTCTAATGGAAACTTTGCTACGGTCACGTAAAGGAATGATTGATCAATGGAAATGATAGAAGTAATTATATACATATAAGTGTATCAAAAGTTGTTATGTAGACTTTATCTTATCGGTATTATCGGATTTTGGAAACGCTATATGTTCAGTTTATAGTTTTAGATAATTGGGCTGAATAAATGTAGACAATTTTTGCTTAAACCTACGAAATTAGTTCAAATTTGTTAAACATTTGTATTAAGGTTGTACAATTTTGTTCCATTTTATTTTTTCCAATATTTGCGCGATCGATATTTATACACAGTAAAATATCTCATGTATACCCTAAATCAAAATGTAACTCCGATGCAACGCTACCCCTAACATAAATACTCAAACACTCTATATCAAATATTAACAAATTATTATTTATAATACTGTGCACGAGAAACTTGAATATATTTGTAATACGTTTTACAAAATATCGACTGAAAATATATATTGACCCAATAAATAGAAGTATCATCGAAGGAATACAAAAATTTTATCTATACCAGTGTATTCTCTCAAAATTATGCAACCTCGATGTAACCCATTTACAAATATAAATACAATAAAATTATCTGAATAAAATTTAACGAATTCATTGAAACAAATAATATTTAAAATTTAGAATAAGCAAAAAAAAAATGAAATTAAAAATAAAAATAAAAAATAAAATCCCACATTAATAAATAATAAATAGAACAAAATTATTAATGAAACTTACACGAAAATACATGTATGGATTAATAATTATTGAAATTAAAAAAAAAAGTACGCTAATTTTGACCGAATTATAAGAAAACAAAAAAAATCTCATCAATCTAAAATCTATATATTTTTTTCTAATTTCTGACCCAATTTAAACGTTTCATTTTTTCTTTTTCTTTTTTAACCTTTGACCTGTGGATAACGTCCAACTCTTTTCCCCATTCCATCTAAGTTATTCTCATTCGTGCGATATTCGACGTGAGAAGCACGACACCGTCTCGCGGCTTGCCACGAACGTTACCGCGGGGTTGTTACCACCCCCTCTCGATGCGGTTGCACTACCGTTTAATTTGTCCGTTCCGAAGTTTCGTAGTCCCCCCTCCCCCTCCCCGCGAACATGGCCATAGTAGTAGAGTCGAACAATTCGCGCCCCGTCGAACGAAATTGCAAAAGTTGTTAGTTTCGTTCGCGACAAAAGTAGAAATGGGGTGTAAAGCTCTGCCTATTACACGAAACGTTAACCCCTTATAGGTATGTTACTTCTATAACTAACTCGACACCCATACCCTAACCCTCCAAGCCCCCGGATTTTAACTCCTGTTACCCTTTTTCCGGTTACTATCGATTTTAATTTCAACTTGTTAGAATTGCTACCGAAATCGTTACAACGTTTTCTAAACGTGACTTTTTTTTTCCTTTTCTTTTGTGTTTTTTCCCGAAAGAATTTAATACGATTTCAGAACGAACGAGAAAATAAAATGCAATGGATGGGTGGTGGTAGGGGAAAGAAGGGGAAGGGAGAGAAGGAGAATCCGGTTGAAGAACTCTTTCCCCTGTTTTTTATTTCATTTTTGTTTCATCCTTTTTTTTCTTTCTTTTCACGCGCTAATTTATTTCAACTTTCTTTCCTTTCTACGTACTTTTACTCTAACATTCAAGCCCCCTCCCCCTAGCCCGCCACTTTTATTTTCTTTCAATTTATTTTTTGTCCTTGTCGTCGTTGGCGTTTTTATTTATTTATTTTTTTTTGCTTTTTTTTCTTTTTTTTTTTTATTCATTTTCCACGCGTATAACGCTTGATCGAGGAAACTTATGAATAATGCATGAGTCGAAGTTGCATCGTTGTACGCGTATCTATATGTGCATTGAACTAGGATCGCGAACGAGCGCACATACAACCAACGTTTGTAATTCCATTAACTATGCCGTTTTATCGCCCAATACCGTGGCTTCGATCGAATAACTTTCCGTTTATATATAACAACGTTCGCGTGTTGTTTCGGAGAATATTGAATTATTCACTTGGATGGACCAACAACGTAGAATTATCTACACACCGACTTTAACCGATCGGTTAGTTTCCCTTACGCTAGGTATCAACTTCGATTTCTCTAAGTATCTTAAGATGCAACTTCGACGTCTTTAAGTTCACGAACGAAACAACCAACTAACCAATCAACCCTTTACCCAACAAGCCCATTTAATTAAGACCAACGACCTTTGACATAAAGTTTCTTAACTGCTTGTTATATTCCGAAAGAGATTTTAATATTTATCTACTTCCAATCGAACTTATATTAATAAATATCTATGTAATTTAATCATTGTATGTATGTATCTATGTATGTATGGTGAATAGTCGAAAGAGTATTCGTATTTGTTCTCGTTATAAGTTTGAAATAATTGATATTTCCTTGTAATGCAAAGCTTTAAAATTAAGTTTATGACATATATAATAATCATTACCAATATAAAATTCTTTTTAGGATTATTAAATTTTCAATCACATCAAAAATTGATCTTACAGGAATATTTGCATCTACGTAAAATGTTATAATAATAGACTGATTATTTTTCTAAAAAATACTTGATTGATCTTATAATTCTTTTGAAACGATTGGTCATCAGTTTTATACAATTTTATTTGTCTTATAATAAAATGTTCTTTTGCAAAAAGATAATTTATTTTAATTATTAATATTATTTATATCAACGAAAATTTTAATTATCTTAAGAAATATTTATACTATATAAAATAAATTGAAATATTTTATTGAAAGAGTAAATATTGATTGTTTGAAATTGATAATAGAGGTAGGAATATTTCTGTGGCTCATTGCATATGTGTGTGAACTCTATATGATAATTAAGATATTATACAATTTTACAAAATTCGAACGATTATGAAAACTGACTCTCGTTAATTTTACGTTAAAATATTCTTTTAAATGTACATACTCGGATGTAATAATTAGTTTAATGATTTTCTACACATTAGAATAATCCAACGGTGTTTTTAATTACAATGTAATTTATTACACGTTTGAGAACATATTATTAATAATTTTATTTTATCTCAAAATTCTTTTGATTGAATTTTTTTCATTTCTTTTATTGGTCCGTGTTAAAATGATTTCACATCATTGATCGTATTCTAGTTGAGATATTCAATGTAATTTCGCTGATCTCGTTCGATCTGATTCGAAACAGTATGACTCCGATATATTATACCGTATTCTAAAAGTAAATATTTCATTGGAAAGGAAAATTCGTTCGATTCAAACGATAATTTACGGAATTTATTTGGACTCGTTTATTTTGTGCATAATTTTAACGATCAGAATGAAGACGAAGTTTCTAAAATATCGAAATTCAATGAAACCATTTTGGGTAATATTTTTAATTACGATAGAAAACGTTTTTTGTGCATTGCGAGTTGAAGCCGAATAAAAAAAAAATAAATAAAAAAACAGGTTTAATAAAACATTGGGCTTTATAATTAAAATATTTCTGTTTTCTTTTTTTTTTATCACGAATTCAAATTCCTATAATTCCGATCTAGCATTTCTCTCGATGACATGTTTTACAGATTTGAAATTAAAAAAAAAAAAATTTGATTTGGAAAAAAATTAATGCATAGCAATTTAAATTTCTACGCGACAAAATTGAAATTTTTGCCGTGCAGTAAAAGTTTGGCTTATGCATAACTTGGATTCCTGTTTCATAACTAAAATCATATTATATCCGATGTCGTATTATTTTTCGACGTTTATATTTTTAAACATTATATACATCGAAAAAAAAATATATTTAAAAAATTTAACCACTTCCTGAGAATGTAATTTTTTTTAAATTACAAA
Source organism: Polistes dominula (assembly GCF_001465965.1). The sequence goes on along the minus strand of NW_015149023.1, from coordinate 68,923 downwards.
TTTTCTTTTCGTGTGCATTTTCGAAGGATTATTTAAAATAATCAAATGACTTTTGTATCGATGAAAAACAAAAATAAAAACAAATGTTAAAAAAATGATAAATAAAAAAATTTACCTTCGGTGCACATGAACAGTATGGCAGCGATGGAGAGTCTGGCTTGCCATCTTAAAGCCATTTCCAAGAAGTTATGTGTTAAAACGTTGTCCACTTGTTTTTTTTTTTTTCAAACGATTCACATTATTATCATTAGTTCTTCCATCATTTAAAGTTTATTTCTTTGTAACTTTATCTCTTCGCGTTTTCGTGTCTGTGTATGTGTGTATGTGTGTGAGTGTGTGTGTAAGGGTTTGTCCAACTTGTGATACACGTCACGGGAGAAGGGGAGAAAAAAAAATACAACATGAAAAAAATGAGAGAGAGAGGAAGAGGAAGAGGAAGAAATTTGATCGATTGATCGATAAAAAAAAAAAGATCGATCGAAGTATCTGAAGAGCTTTCGAACTGTCGTTTCACTTTGCCAAAGTGAAATAAACCACTCGATCTTCGAAACTTTTGCGACACCGTGAATTCCACACCCAAAGTGACTACGTATGCGTTTTTATGTATATGTGTGTATATGAGTGTATATATATATATATGTGTGTGTTTATGTATATGTGGGCCTTAACGAATATACGCGAACAAATAAGCACACAAATCAGCCCTTTCCCTACACGAGTTATAACTTCCTAAAGAAGATCGTTCTAATATTGTGTATATATATATTTCCTTTCGATAAACGTTTTCAAAGATCGTTATGAGAAAAGTTTTAGTCGATAGTTCAAAAATATCGAAGATATCACTTTTTTTCCTTTTCTTTTTTCAAAATATTTTTCCAAATGTGCGTTTTGTTTTTTCTATCCACTAAAAAAGTCACTTCTTTATTTCTATTCTTTAAACTTGTCCTATCATCACTTTACGATCACTTATCATTTATCTTTTTCTTCGTATTTATTTTCTGAACGTTTTAACCACCATTTCAAAGTATTTGGTAATCAATAAAGATCATTTCAACTGTACCACCAATATACGAATTCTTTTTCTTTCTTTGATCTTCATTCCCAAATGGTATCTAATCTTGATTCACTGAATCCAATTTAAGAAAAGAAAATCTTATCCTCCAAGAGTGGTCACCGATTATAACACAATGTCTAAAAAGTGTTTTCCAGATAACACAATGAATTCGCACAGTGTCACATAAGAACATATAAACGCAACATTTTTTATCTATTTTTCATACGTACATAGTATCTATACATTTAAACAGACCTAGAGTTCAAATATAAAAATCACAATGACGATCAAATTACACAATCCGATATAACAAATAATAACAATCCCATCGGTATAACGATACCGAATAAACCAACGAAAGCTCACTAACAAGAAAAGTGAAAAAAAAACAACTAACGAGAAAACCGCACCAATAAATAAATTCCAGTTAGCGTAAAGAGTATAATAAGTATTGGTTATTGTCCAGGGGGTAGGGGGTGTTCGTTTACGGTCCCAATTAAATATGGGACCGTATATATTGATCCTCTGATCTCGTTTAATCACATTAATCGATTGGACCCATATAAAGAAAAAAAATCATCCCCCTACCCTTTAATTTCTTCTTATAATCATATACGAACGATCTATTACGATTATGGTGAAATTTTGATGGGTTTGTCCTTTAATAAAATGTAATTTAGTTGCCGGCTGATTGAAAACGTGAAATAATCACATCGTTCATGCACATATGGGACACCATCAACCCGGCACACAGGCACGTCTACGTTCGTTGGCAGATTTACCCTGACTGGGGAGATTCTTGGCTATGGGAGCATGCGCGTTTCCGATCCACCCCCTGTCACGGTGCTCTGGCGCGCACAGCTTTCCGCCACCGTCCACACCACGTACCTACTACGATGCTGCACAAAGAAAGGGTAAGGGGAAGGATTGAGGGTGGTTAGGAAAAGAGTGGAAAGCTAAGGGGACGAGACGATGTGCGAGAAGGAGGACGGTTTACACGCTTCTGCTCGCGCGTACCTTCTCTCTTACCAAATGTATATTCGTGTGTGTGTGTATGTATCTGTGCATGTATGTGTTTTCGAAATGTCTACTAACACCAATGTTTCTCTATCTATCTATCTATCTATCTATCTATCTATCTATCTATCTATCTATCTATCTATCCCTATTTCTATCTTTGTTTCAATAATCTTTGTGTGTGTTTCTCTCTCTTTCTGTTTCTATGAAGTTTCTGTAAATGTTTTTGAAAACCGTAACTGGTTGTACAAGTAGCACGTGATCGATAAAGAACTAAAAGATCTACGATTATTTTGGATCAAATCGATTTATTATTTCTTCTTTAAAAATTCTATTATATATATAATTTTTCATACTTTTGTGTTTATTAAGAGAGAGTTGTATTAAAATTAGTATTCGTAATGAATACTTTTGATATTGTTAGTATAAACAAGATTAGGTTAGATCAAAGAGAAGTTAGTTGAACTGGGATCGTCTAGATGAATGTATCTATATACTGCATCTATTCTTGTATATATGTATGTTACTTTTATGTGTATGTGTGAATCTATGTTCGTTGACGTAAGGTGTTAAAGGTCTTACGAGGATGGAATAGAAAGGGCAAGATATGTGAAAGGTGACTCCATTTTCTAAAATTGTTCGGAAAATGATCAATTTTTTTATTATGACGGCTATCTTCTTCTTGTTTGTCAATCTATACTTTTTTTCATCGTTGAAAAATGTTCATTTATATTGAATAATTCATGTATTATTAATCCTTTGTATTCGAGACCTTTTTCGTTCGGACGAACTACCAATACGAGACGATTGTCCATACATTTGTTGAATTACTTACAGTTATGTATAGGAAATAATAGATAGTTGACAATTATTTTTTTGCACGTATGAATGTTTAAAGTTATTTACAAAACGTTATTGTTCAAATAAAACTTATATAAACAACGTTATTGTTTGAATTATGACGTTAAATCGAATATGATGTGACCGATTGTAACCTATCTACTGCAAAAGGTTAATAAATATATCAACGTTTCAGTTAATTTCAACTAAATAATAAACATTTCATTACAATTAGTTACATCAATTTGATATTTAATTAATAATTGTATTTGTAAATTATAATTAGGTTAAATATAATATAAAATATTGCAAATATTATGCGAATACATGTGAATAATAGGAAGATATGATTAGAAAATAGCAATTGTAAATTGTTAAAAATTAAATGTAGATAATGTTAAGAGAGATTTTTTATTTTTTTTTTCAATTTATTAATTCGATCGATTAATATCCTTAAAGATCACCCCCCCTCACCGTACCAGCGCGTGAATATCACCGTAAAGGTATAAATCATAATGGAGCTTTCACGCTGACAGAATCGATCGTTCCCTGGTAATAGGCACGATCATCGGGCTTGAGTCCCTCGACGCTTTCAATGCGTTTTCACGCGATCCCTTCTACGGGATCCCTTCGACGCTCTATCCCTTCGACGCCAGGGAGTAGTACGACCGACGGCTTTCGGTCAATACGTGAGACGACAAAGCGCCGAAACGATATTATATATGATATTATATGTGAATCCTATATATATATACCCTTTTGACACAAGTTGAATCGTTTTATTCGGTCATCCGGTCTCGTACTTGCAATGTATTATCGTTAAAACTTATCCAAAAAAGTAATATACACCAATTTAACGCTTCATATTATTTTTTTATTCGTTATTACAATGAAATCTTATTAATAATCATTATTTTGTTTTATTATTAAATGATCTTAATCGTTAACATTAGATCTACGTATGTTTTGATCACTATTTTTTGAAAACTTACAAACATTGCTTGTTAATGAAAAGGTGGGTTAAGGAACTAATATTTACGTATATTTTATTACGGCATTAAAAATCAACATATATTTTTAAATAATAATATTTGTTTTATATATGTGTAGCAAAAAAAAATTGAAATGAGTTAAATTATAAATTTAGTGTTAATAACTAGGATTGGGGCCAAATTTTGATCCAATAACATCGATATTTTGGAATTATTTGTATAGATTTAGATTTTTGTCTAATTTTGCCTAATCTATGTTCCTTACATTTTTTTTTGTTAAAAAAAATTAATCTTTATATATATATTTCTTCTGTGCGCGTTTATGTAATTGATCTCCTCCTAAACGGCTGGACCGATTTTAATGAAATTTTTTGTGTGTCTTAAGGTGGATTCGATAATGGTTTTGCGTTACAATTTGGTCCATTTTAAGTTGTTTATTTAATTAATTTTTTATTTATAAATTGTTATGCGAAAAGTTTATAGGTTGAAGTTAGTCGATATTCGAGTTATAGAGAATATTCAAGTYGATAATCGAAATYATTCGATTCCAGTTTGTAAATCGTGTGCTAATTAAAATATTACATTAAGATCTAATTAGTGTTTGAAGAAGTTACTCAATTGACACTGTTGTCAAGATTTAGAAAATCCGTGCTTTTCTCACGGTCAATTATATGTTGCGTGTTCCAGGGTTGGAAAACCATCGAATTTGTTTGTGTATACTCCTGAAGGATCAACCGAAAATATTATACATCCAATGGCATTACGATAAATTAAGTTTTTGTTTCCAATTTTTCAACTTTTATTAAAATAAGTTTAAGTGAATAATACTTAGACTTCATTCAACAGTTTAAAATTATATTAAATGAAGGTATCAATCTGATTCTAAAGAAGTTTTCACGTCAAAAAAGCAACGCGTGGCCGGGGCGCCCCTAGTTTTTATATAAAATATTAAATACTATTATATTATATAAGTATATTAAATTACAAATGTATTAATAAAAATTATAAGTATATTTAATACTTAATATAATTTCATAGTAGGTATTTCACAATTTATTTCAATAGTAGATATTATTTAATTTCGATCAATTTTGTATTTATTTCTTTTCGAATAATAGATGTTTAAATATTACTTGATTTATTAGCAATGATTAATACAAAATACAATAACTTTTATTAAAATTTCTCCCCATTTTTTGCTCATTTTCATTTATGATATAAATTTCTTTTCGAAGTATGATTGTTTCTAGAACTCGTATGATTTCTACATACAAATTTATAATACTAGGATCATTTGGAGTGTTGATTAGGATTTCTGCATTACCAAGTAAAGTACTAACAATGCACTCTGTTAACGCTTGCATAGTTCTAATAGAATGTTGCCAAGTTTTCCCATAACTTCGACTGGTAATCTCGTAAGTATAAATAGTAATAATATAGTAGTACTATAAACTGTTGAACATTAGATTTATCATGGAATTTTCTATTTAAACTATGTTACTTTGCTCCTCGACTTTTCGTAATAGAGTGAATGCCATTTGTAAAGAAAAACGACTCTTAATCGTCTTACCGATCTGTTTCAAACGAACGTACGGACTTGGAAGCATCTGCTAATTTCATAGGATAGCGTTAGAAAATACTGCCAAGGACGATTACACCCTTTCTAAACTACCATCCTAAACGAAGACGCGTAAAATCGTCGAGTCCAGAACTTTAAACAGCTTTGAGATAAGCCAAAAGATAATATAATGCACGTGAATGCATTCAAGTGCACGTAACCCATACTAATTGTTACTCTAACGTCAAGTATAATATAAACTATAACTATTCCTTACTATATTTGTTTTCTTTTTTTAAAATAAATAACAAACATTTGTAATACTTTTCGCAATCATTTGTCTGCTTGTAAATTTGAATGAAACAACATTTCAGTATTATCAGTTTTGTTTTCAAAACTTTATATATATCATTTAATACTAATTTTCTCTAACCGTAATAATCAAGAAACTTTATTCAACTATGCAGGATGCATAAAAGCAATGGGAAATTATCGTGAAAACAGTTTGATTTGTTCGTGAACTAAAATGTAATTTTCTGTTATCTTCTCTCTCTTTCCTCTCCCATTCTCTATCAAATAGTTAAGAATATCAGCAGAGAATCATAGTCACTCGAATTTCCGCAATCCGATTTATTGCTCGAGCAATCCTTTCTACTTTCCACATGCATATATACATACATGCATACATACATATGTGCAGATAGACATGCATATGTAGAAAGGACCGGACGATTGTTCAAAGCATAGATGGATATGTGGCTTCTCCGCAAATCAGCAAACTTCTGGAAAGCTAGTTCCGCTTCCAACCGAATTGAGAATACGATCGTAATGGGTACCTACTGGGTTTGACGATCATTTTATCGCTTAACAAGAACCAGCTTATATTATGTCCGAGGTTTGTTCAAATATGCAGAGAAAAATCGATTCTAATAAATCTACAATTTCTACCTCATTTTCATTGAAATAAGTGTAGTTAATAATTGTCGTTATATGACAAATCATTCTTATATTATTCCTTTTTTTATGATTATTGCACTTTTAAACCCTTTTAAAATATTATTTGGAAATTAAGCTTTATTATTTTTATGATCAAAAATAAAATTTTAACAAACTGTCTGTGTGTGTTTTTTCGTGATTTTTTAAAATGTGTATTCTAATAATAAATTAAAATAAAAAGATGTATTATAATATCGAAGTGTAAATAATGTAAACAAATGCAAATCTCTTTATTTATGAGAAAGATATATTTTAGTATAAAGTTGAAGTTATGTGTGATAAAAATGCAGAATATAGGATAGATAAAGAAAGATAGAGAGAGGGAGAGGGAGGGGAGAAGGTAAAATTGGTTTTCCATAAGTTATAATTTGTAGTATGGTGCTTGTGGACGATAATCTAGCAACACCTATCTAGGTTTAATCCAGAGTTAACTACGTTTGACCATCGTGTCGTTGTTCGACTAGTAGCTTTCAGTAACGATAGTAAAGCCCTTGAACGAGCTGTTTTCGAAGTCACCCTATCACTGAGAGTACTGCGAACTAACTGAAAATTAACGTGCTACATGAAGCCCTTAAAATCAGAGAAAATTTACGTTCATTTCATTATAACTACCTATAAAATATTATATCCAATATTTTCCTTTTAATCATTTATATCGAAAAAGATTTATTAATTGGAAATATTGGGTTCATCGAAAAACTCTAATAGAATAAATCAATATTTAATATATATAATATTTTGAATGTGTGTGGATTATTTTTATTTATTTATTTATTATATTTATACAAATTGTATACATATATATGTATGTTTATATACAAAATAATTTATTACTTTTTTAATTTACATTAATAATAAACAAATTTAATTTATATATATATTATACAAATTTTTTTTATTAACTTGTACATATACTTTATATAAATATATATGTATTTTTATTATGAAAATTAATATATCTAATAATTATTTATTAATAATAATAAAATATATATATATATTTAGTATTATATTAGTATATTCTTATTTTTATATATACATATGTAGTACGTTGTAGTGTAATTCGAATACTATGCGAAGCAATAATTCTTTCAGCAAATTCTATTTTCCATCCGTCCCATAACTCTGTTATGAAACGTATCGGTGAATTTCAAGGCTACGAGTATTCGATAGTATCATATTTTTTGTTCTATCTGTTATTTTTATCCTTTCTCTCTCTTTTTAGCTCTTTTCCCTTTCTCTTTTTATTCCTATCTAGAACGATCGTTGTTGGATCGTAATAAATCAGAACTAAATCGTTATGGATATCTCGATAAATGAGTGAAGTATTGATGTTGGAATAGCGTTGCGAATTGAGCGATATTCCCAAATGAAAAATATCCATGGTTACGGAAAGAATTGGAAAGAAATGTGATTACATCGCGATTACGATATCATTCATTTTCTAATCTTCCGGTATCCTTGTGAACGTCGAGTTAAATTAACTTGAAGCAAAACGAAATAAAGTTTTTTTTTTAAGTCGCTCGAAATAATCCGAAAATGTTAATCCTATTAATGATGTTCAAAAAATAAAAAATAATACTCGATACATTTAACTAATTATATGATTTATTTTTATCACTATTACTATGCTCTATATTCGTTTATTCGAATATATTTATTATTTTAGAAAAAACTTAATTTATTTTCAAATCATTTATTTTTCTAGTTTTTTTTTTTTCTAGCAAATAAAATTAATAATCTATTTATTAGATTAAATTAATTTTATTATTATAATTACGTGTATTTTATTATTTAAATTATTTAAATTATTATAATAATTTTGATAACTAAATTTTTAATCGTTATTTGTTTTACTTATATATTTTACGTATTATATTTAAAATTTAAATAAATTTCGAATGAAATACGATATATAATATCGTAATTAGGATAAAATAAAAGTTTTTATTCTAATGTTACACTTAGATGTCGAATAAAGTAAATAAAATAAGTAAATGAAAAATGAGTGAACGTGACGAATATTAAAGAAAGAAAAAAGGTACAACAGGAAAAGTTAACTATGTTAGCGAATTCTTGTCTCTACCTTCTACGGGTTGGAGGAAAAAGGCGTGAAAAAAATCTCTCGTTGCTCGCGAGAGTGCCGGCTATTATCTTTTTCTTTTTCTTCTTCTTCTTCCTCTTTTTTTCTCAAGGGGGAAAAAAAAGTTTACCACGTTTAGCGTTAAGGTCGCGATAGAGAAAATGTAGAAGGAAATTTGAGAGGAAATGTAAAATAGAAAGAAAAAATAGAAAGAAAGACGCAGCACCCCCTGATGTAGTACGCATACGTTTAAATAATAGCTAAGGGTTGAATAAAAACATGAGGTAATATATGCATATATGCAACTGAGAAAATAAAAGGGGAAAAAAAACAAAAAATAGAATAAAAGAAAATGACACGACCAAGACGTACATAAAGTGTATTTACTTCACAGAAATACGATCTCTAGGAATGTTTATTATGCTTACTTTTCCTTTTTTTTTGTTTTCTTTATTTTCATTTCTTTTTCTAACACCCGTCGTACCGTCAAAACCGCAACGTTTTAAAACAACGACTACTGTCGTTTCATTGATGCCTTTGTTTCTACTTTAAAAAGAAGTAAAATTTTACTCTGAATTCCATTGAAATAAACAAGGATCTTTGGTATATCTAAAGTTATAATTATTGATATTCATTTATAGATTTTTTTGTGGGATTGCAATCATTTTGTAAAAAAAAAATGTATTGTTTTATTATAATTGAAACGTTTAATTTTCTAAATATTACATTAATTAATTTTTATGATCATTGAATAATAAATGGTATTGACATTTTATCCATTTCTCTTTTTTTTTTTTTTAAATTTAAGTATTTTCTATACAACTTTTTATTTGGTACAAATAAATAATTGTACAAACGAGCGATTTACTTTTATATTATTTCTTTAATATGTTTCATTAAATTTAGATTTAAAAAATTCCTTTTTTTATTTTTAAATAATTGCAATCGTTTTTATGAAAAAAAAAAATATATATATATATATATAATACTTCAAATTATTTTCGGGAAAAAAATTATAAAAGAGAAAATAATTAATAATATAAAATTCAATTATGACAAACAATAATCGATAAATTTAACAGAGAAAAATATCATCGTTCTTTTGAATTTCCTATCAAGCTTTTTTCGATAAGCGAGCACGTACGTTGCATAAAATGAAAGTATCGAAAATTCCAACGATCGACAGATTTTCACGACTCCATTAAAGATTACAATGCCGTTAATAAACGCTTTCGATTCAAATAATTTTTGCTTTCGAACGTACTTTGTTCCGAATTGCATTGAATGCAAGCAATCAAGCAAGCAAGCAAGCATTGATCTACTTTTGAATGAATTCATTTTAAAAACTATCAACTATAATTAAACTAATAAATATAACATGATAAATAATTAAATCTAGAATAAAAAAATATTAAATTAATAAAAATAAATAAATAAATAAAAAATCGTTTGTTATATTAACAATGATGCTGCAAAAAATACCTGAAAACAATTTTCGAGGTCTTCATTAAAGGATGCTACAAAAAAGTTATGGTATTTAAATGTATATATATATATATAAAATCAAGCAATCGTACCAATGTAATTTTTCCACATCTATTCAAAAATTCAGTTCAATATCTTTGCCAAAGTTTTACAAAATGTAATTCGATTTCAAAAAGCGTTTCTTATATTTTTCTCGAGTTTCTGTATGTGTATTCAATTTTATTAGAAAACCGAATTGAGAATCGAGCCTTGTCTTTTTCCGATCTTTGATCGAAATCGATTTTAAAAAGAAGGAGAAAAATGTAGAAGAGAAAGAAGAATAAGAGTGAGAGAGAGAGAGAGAGAGAGAGAGGGAGAAAAAAAATCGTTTCAGCTGAGTGTCGATCACGTTCCCATTTTATCGTAAAATCTTTCCTTCCTTCGTCACTTATCACCTACGATCTTTCCCGGATGGAAGACTTACACCATTTTGTATTCGCTTTTTTCTCCTTTTTTTTTCTACCGCATGCGGAACAACTTTTAACCTCGCGTATTTGTCATAAATGAAAATTGAAAAGCTTTGTTTATGAGTTTTAATGATCATACACACACACACACATGAAGTTTTTCAAGACAAAAAAATTGTATTACTATTATCTATTTATCAATCTTTTTTGCACATCCTTCGTATCGTTTATTTTTTTACTTTCAGTCATTTTTCATCTAAAATAATCAATGTTCAAATTAAAAATGAAATTATAAAGTATTTTAAATGGGTTTGTTTCATTTTTTATACAATCAAAAGACGCGTAATAGTTAAATTTTAAATATTTTGGGATGAGTTATATAAAAATTTTATTATGCAAGTTTTTAATTCTATAATAATTATTAATAATATTAAAAAAAGAAGAGGAAAAAAATTAATTATAAAAATTCTTATATATTAATTTCGTTCAATCTAAAAATTAATATGTCAAACTTTTAATTGATGGCATTGTAAAAACGATAAATAAAATCCAAATAAACTACTTATTATTATTTCATCTATATATTTCTTTTTGTATTTTATTATTTATTAACTTTCATTCATTTTCAATAGAATTTTAAATAATAAAACATGTAATATAAAGGAAAAAGACGAAAATTGTTATGCATGAATTTTTTGTGTTATGTTTTATACGATAGAATCCCACATAAATATTTTAATGAAAAATTTCGAACATTTCCGTATTCGGAATTATTAATCGTTCCTTCTGGCCTTTACATTTACATTCCGAGAGAACTAAAAGGACGATAAAACACGATGGGCGGTAAACTAGACGATGTACCCAGTAGTACTCTAGATACCCTCGAAAATAGCAAGAAACGAAACTCGAAACAAACCGAAACTATCCTATTGTCCCTTTCTCATGTTCTCTCGAAGATTATTTATCATTACGTTATTTTCTCTCAAAACCATTGTTACTATTTCGAATTAATGCAAGCTTTGTTAGCAAATTCATTATTAGAAAAAAAAAATCTCTAAAGTTTGATTTAATTACTTCACACATTTCATTTCATTCTAAAACCAAAGTTTTCAACATGGAATTCAAAAGATATATACCTATATATGTAAGTTTATATAAAATCTTTTGACCTTAAAATTATTTGAAATACTCTTGAACAAAATGAGTAGTAAAAAAATTCATATACTATTTTCTCTTTTTGTTTATTAATAGAAATTTGTATTACTAAATGTTTACTACCATAAATTACGTATCATAGATTAGCCAATAAAAGATGTCAAATTTTTTACAATAAAAAATTACTATAACTGTTATAAGTATACTTAAATAAAAACGATACTACAGTTTATAATTTATTTAAGTAGAAAATATTGCTAATATTAAAATAATATTAAATATTCGTAAAATAAAAGATACAGATCCACAAGTAGTGGACACTTGACTGTATAATTTTGAAGTAATATAAATTTATAAAAAAAGAAAATCAAACAAAAACAAAAAAGAATATAAAAAGTAATAAAACTTTAATTAGATGATTTTCAAGCTCACTTGAATTTTTCCTTTTCAATTTCCACTTACATTAGCTTTCAAATTGTTTTCCGATTCAACAGAAACGTTCATATTCGAGTAGTTCTTTCATTCTTTTTTCTTTCACTTTGCTTCTTCTTCTTCTTAGCCTTCTATCGGCGATCACGAATCTTAAAGGAGAAAAAAAAAGAAGATTCAAGGATTCAAAGGCAAGCTTTCAGATTCCAAGCTACTGACAACTCACAGAATTTTCTACTATGTTACGATAAGAGCTTTAGGGATCGATCAAAATAAGGGAATGGAAGGTGTCAAGTATCTCCTTTTTTTTTTTAAATAACACACATGTGGCTTTGAAAAAATGAAACCCTTATTTTTTATACACAAATATGTGTACGATAGAAATCATGAAAATGAAAACATATTGAAAGGGTACTATCCTTATCGAAAAAAAAAAAAAAACACATACAGATATATTCATACACCGCGTATAAATACAAAATCTATTAGTATATTAATTTAATAAAGTGCAACATATTATTTGGCAATACGTCCCTCGTGTATCTTTGTTACATGATTATAAACATCATATCGATTCAATAAGAAAATTTCTAAAAGTAGAATTGTGTATTAGCTATATGAAATCATTTATCCCTTATTAAATTTGTAAATAATTCAATATAATATAATATAATAATGAATATTATCAAATAATAATTAATTTGTACGATATCAAGAGCCACCTTATTTGCTTTATATGAAAATGTAATAATCTAAATGAGAAATTCATACGAATAAATCGGTATTAACGTAGAAAAATTTAAAAGGTCTATAGTATCACTGCCAATTAGTATCGGATCATGACGATGGTGGTTGTGATGCACAGACGAGAATATAATCGAATCAGAATACGTGCATGGAGATTGAAACGTCGAAAATGCAATTACATTTACCAACGGTAATTAGTGTACGCGATAGCAAAGTATGGATCACTGTTGCGGCGTTATACTGTGTTAATTGTAGAAAAGCCACGTGGAGATACGTTAATTAGTCGGACAAGAGTTGGTGTATGCTTTCGAGTAACGCGTTCTAGGAAAATTTAACTTCGTTATTTACATGCTGATAATGCGACATTTTAATCTTCTTTTATTCTGATGTTTAATTTTTTATTAACTCAACACTCGTACAGTCGCAAAAGATTTTTGATCTGAGACGGAGTAAATTGAATTTCAAGGAATTTCATTTAAAAGATAAAATTTTTCTACGTTCTGTTTGGTGTTTGTATAAATCTTTGTTCAAATTTTCGTATCTTTTCTTACGACTGAAATAATACAAAATTAGTAAAATGAGATTGTTTGAAGATATTTTTTATTGGGAAATAAAAATCAGAAGAATATGGTGATTTACGATATATATTTTCGTTTTTTTTGTCATTCTAAAAATTGGTAATGTTCCGCATAAATTAACCTAATTATTGTTATCTAATTTAAATAATAAATATATTGTTCAAAATTTTCTATACTTTTATCATAATGCAATCTATGATGACATAATTATTTAGATCATTTTAAATAATAAATTGATGCATTTAATTTTAAATTAAGTTATCTACAAAATTTATGCACAATAATGTATTATTTATTTTATAATTATAATATTTATAGAAAATAGATGTTAGAACGAAAATACATAATATATACTAAGACTGATGATTCAAAGATAAAATAGAGATAAACCGTGTCGTGAATTAAATAAATAACTAAATAAATAAATAAATATAACAGAAAAATAAATAAATAAACAGAATAGTGTTACCAGTGTCGGTACAATCGAAATGCGAGGAAGGAAGTTGGTCTTGATCGAATGAAATATGTAAGTTCTCTTATTTCTTCCACGGTCTCAGTAGTTCGACTAAAGAAAACCACATTCTTTCCATCTCCTCTTTTTTTTTCTTCTCTCTTTCTGTTTCTTTACTTTTTTCTTTTTTTTTCATTTCCTGCTTACATTCTCGACGTCTCCTGTGCTGTATTTTCTGCAACTGCGTCCCGTCGAGTTTGCGGAGACGGCAAAAATGCAAAGTCGAGTCACGTTCTATCCAGACGTAACCGGCAACGTTAAAAACGTTACTCATAGTTTCGGATATTCTGTGCAAAGTCAGTTCGAAGTATTCTCTAACTCTTATCTTTACTTTTTCCTTATCAAAATGTCTCGTCTCAATTTGTTATATTAAAAAAGAAAGAAAAGAAAACAAAATAAAATAAATAAGTAAATATGTTTATTAATATATATTAACAAATTTAATAGTTAATGTGTGTGTGTGTGTGTGTGCGTGTGTGTGTAATTCGTACAACAATATTCATCAAACGTTTTATTTTCCATAAAAAAATAATTTGTTCCGGAAAAAAAATCTCGTCGAAAGAACGAAACTTTTTCGCAACATTCGTAACACTCCTTTCATTTAAAATTTTATTTTATTTGAATTAACAAAATAAAAAATAAAAATAAAAAAAAAACAAACGGCTAGTTACAGTAATATATTAATATGAAGGATTCGTAATTTTTTCAACAGAATTACGAATATTTCTTTTCATTAAAATGACGTTCTTGTTTTTGGAAAATTAAAAACTCATTAAAGCGACGCAAACTTTTTGCTAGAAACCTGACAGTCATTTATGTATTTTAAAATCAAAATTAATGTTAAAAATACAAACGAATAACACAATCTATCATTATTATCAAGTTGTTATATTAAGAACTTTTCAATTATTTTCAATTGCAATAATTTATATTGATAAAAATGAAGTGCTCGTTGGACGATCTAAAATCTTTCTCGTTGTTTGTCTTTTGTTTTTCAAACATAGTATAGAAATTAATTAAATATTGAAGAATTTCTACAAAATTTTCTGAGATAAAAGAAAATATTAAAATTCAACAAATCCTATAAAAATAAATTATCAGCATGTGTTCCTTTAAGAACGTTAAACGTAGAAAATAAATTTGATGGTACGAATAAATACTAAAATTTATTTTTCTAAAAAGGGAACAAAATTTTCTTTCCCTATCTTCCATCTTATCCAAAAGAAAAAACAATACAACAAAAACCTTAAAATATGAAAATTCGGCCAATTTGTTAGGAACAAAATTTGAAATAATTGCATCTTTGAGGTTGTATTTCACGGTTCAAGAAGTAGTTGGTAACATTGTTGAAAGTTCTCTCATATATACATATACACAAGCGCAAGCATAGTTTAAGTTCACGTTGTATGAAAGAGATGGAATAGAGACAAGAGAAAGAAATATATATATATAGTATGTTAGAGATTCATACGTAGGTGGGTTGAATGCACACGCGTACACGAGCGAATCTCGCTTGTAATTCGTACAATAGAAGGGTAAACCGCACACAACGTGTTTACACGCTGGTAACGTGACAAAGGCAGCTGGCCGCACTTTCGACATACAGAGAGGCGCTTTCCCGAGCAAATTGAACCTCGGCCATCCTCTTTCTCGAGCAAATAAATAAGGCTTGCCGTTATGGCTGTTCATAGCTACGACGACAACGAGAGAGAAAGAGACGAAGGTTTATGTGTGTGTGTATATTAGTTTGTATGTGTATATGCGTGTAGTCACTTTTCTTGTTAATGAAGGAGAACACACATTACAGGAATGAACTTCTCGTTCGTTTTTATTGAATTGTCGTCTGGTTCACGCCAAGTTTATTAACAATCAGATATAATAAGTAGCATATTATGGATTTTATTTTTAAATTTTGTACCTTTTCTTATTGTTTAGTTTTTTATGTGTCTTTTTTCGTTTCGTTTCTAATTATATGAAATTTAAAGATAATTTGCATTGGTAATTAGGATAATGGAACGTGTTGAAATGTTAAAGGTAATTGGTACATATATAATTTTATAATTTTATATTCAAAAAAAATATAGAAATAAAATATTGTAGTATTATTTATCAGACTATTAGCTTTGTAAAATTGAATCACGAATGAAAGCTTTAAACTACTAATAAAAATTATTCCAAACTCAGCAGGGTTTAATTATTTAAATACAAAAAAGACCAAAAAGATGATTTAAAAATCCATTTTCATGAATACCACCATCACCAATGATAAACTAAAAAGTATACCTGAACAATGATAATTTAAATATCGTCCCTGCATAAGTCATGTTATTTGAAAAAAAAATGTTTTTTTTTTATCCCAATATTCTTGAAAAAGGATGACCTTCTTTTCTCATTACGTAAAGAGATAGAAGGTGGAGGAAGGGTAAGTAGAAAACATTTGAGTAAACCAGGAGATGGTACTTCAACGACGCCCTGTTTAACTAGTCTACACTTACGGCCAATTTCACTGGGCATCGACGATCGATTCGATTCGAAGCTTGCCAATACGAGAATTAAACCTTGGCCATTCGAACTCGATGCAAACCAGTATGAACTCTCCATCTCACTCACACTATATATATATATATATATACACATATATATGTAACTCTCTCACTCTCTCTGCTTTTCCCTTGACGAGGGACGCGAGTAAGAGAAAGGGAGAGGGATAGGGAGAGAGAGAGAGAGAGAGAGAGGGAGGGAGAGAGAGGAAGACGAAACGAGACTTGCAAGCTTTGCATTGGATCAGGATTCAATCGTGATTCGTCCTACGGCGGTAAGCAATCTGTGTCAGCAAAATCGAATCGCTTTAAGGCGCTTTTCCCCGATAATAACCCAAGTACAAACTGTTCTCAGTCCCATCGGGATGACGTATTCCCCTATCCCTAGCTAATTCGTTTCGTTTCGTTTCGTTACGTTTCGTATAAGACGCATCTGTTTATTGGTTACGTAAGCAACCCCAAGTGGTTTATATTTTAACAATCAACAAGTTACTTATTATATTATTATCGCATTAGGGTAATAGTAATTTTAACAATTTTGATTGATCGTTGTTTGAGAAAAAAAATATGAAAATGATTGCGTCATGACAATGATAAAGTTATTGTTAGTTTGTAAGTGGATATTTGATCATTTGCTCGTTTACTCATTAACTCAATTGCTCATCTCCTTATTTACTCATTGCTTACTGTTCACTGTTCCTTGCTCGGAACTTAAAATATGTGCGATTTTTCTTTTGCATTACAACAGAACGATATGATCAATTAATTAATATTTATATTTTTTAAATATTACCAACCACACTATGATATGAAATATGAATATTATATTATTAAACCGTTACAACAAACAAAAACGATTATTTATCACATCCTAGCTAAATCATTTATTTTAATATACACTACTAAATTTTTTGGATAAACGATATTTTCCATTTGAATTTAAAAAAACAATATATTAATACTTTATATAAAAATTATTAATACTAATCATATTGTAATATAAATTAAAAGAATTGTATTAAAATAAAACCAAATGAAGGCGGCTGAACGAAAAGGTTTGTAACTGTGAAAATTTTCTAAACGTAAAAATAAAATCATTAATTGTTTTTTATTATTTTTCTGTTTATTTTGTTTTAAGTAGAAATTTTTTGTTTTCTCTCCTAAACTTTGTCGAAAACAGTATCGGCCGATGACGCGTATTGGCAATGCGCCAAACTAAGATCGTGATTCGTCGACGCGAATGGTGGTAAACGAGGATAAAAATGGCGCAGAAGCGTTCTTTGTAAACCGTTTGTAGAAATATAGAAACAACGTGGTTGTTTTGTCTTTCTTTCTTTCTTTCTTTCTTTCTATATTAGGATAAAATAAAAGAATGGGGGCTCAGCGAGCTCGAGAAAATAGGAAGTTGCTATGGAAGCGCGTAAACATATAAATCTCGTTGACCGAGCGAGGCCAGCTTAGTTGCAGTTGAAAGTTAACGCTGGTTGTCTTCTATCTTTATTTTTCTTTTCCTCATTTTTTTGCTTTCTCTCTCTCTCTCTCTCTCTCTCTCTCTCTCCCTTTCCCTCTTTTTTTCTTGCACTCTGTTTTTATTCCTTTTACTTTTTCCACCTTTTTCTTTCTATTTTTTGTTCACCTTCACTGCATAAAACTCCATTATAAAATGTTTGACAATATAAGCCATTTTGAAAGAAGATGCCTTTTGAAGCAGATGGCCTTTAATTCTTTAGAAAGCAATCGTATAAAAACAAATGAGAAAAGTAAATAATGTCCGTAATATTAACCCTTTTTCGTTTCTATTTGTACACTTTTTTTTTATTTTCTTTCCTAATTTTTCCTTAGTTGACTCTTGCGACAGATTGAGATTACAACTGGAATATTTTTACCCCACCCCATTACGATGATTATTATTGTTATTATTATTTGGGAATATACATAAAATTAGTGAAATTCATTTCTGTTATTTCCAAAATGCTTTGTTTGTGGAAACGAAAATAGAATTAGAATTTCAAATGATCAGAATGTATCATATATGGATACACAATTGTAATAGAGGTAACATAATTACGATAATTTCATGCATCCGTCCGAAATGTGTAATATCTCCTCGCGATTTGGATTCGTAACAAATTGTACGCTGGGTGTTAAGCAAAATGAACCGACTGGAATTGAATTATGAATCTGGTCGAGAGGGAAATTATACTATGGTTCATAATAAAAGGATAGATATTAGAAAATTCAAGAGAAATATTACTACTATCGTCACTATTATTATCATTATTATTATTATTATTATTATTATTATTATTATAAAATCCCATTATAGATTATTTTCCTATTTTATCCGAAAACGTTCGTTAATCTTCTCGCAGATATTATTATTCTAACTAAAAGCTCTTTCACAAGATTCTTCATCATTTTATTATATTTAAACTAGTTTTTTTTCCTTGTTATTTTAATTAACGTATCATCGATTGGATACTAAAATAATATTAATTTTTCAAAAAGTAAAATTTATGATTTAAATGTTAAATCAATGTTTAACTTTATTGCAATTTTTCTGAGTTATTTTACGTAATACTTAAATCACGTTTGTTAATATCTAAAGTAATTTTTTGTAATCCTTCAAAAGCTATCGGGTTTTTATTCAGGAAAATATTTCACGTTAATATTGAGTTATACATTTATTAATTGTTCTTTTAAAATCACATTTTGAACAATTTTTTGTTACTTCTCGTCCAAATCGAAGTTCATCATGCAAAACTATGATTAATGAAATAACTTTAACTCAACAATATTAAGTAATGAACAGAAAACCATTAGAAGAAAAAACATTTCCCAAATGATGTATCACCTTAAACAATAATAAAACTTTAAATAAATAAATGTTAGTATTATTATTGCAGTATTAAAAACAATAAATAAAATACTTCAAACATTATCCAACATATTCTACTTTATTCTACCAAGTACAGTATTACTCTTTTTTAAAAAGATAAATTAATTGAATTTTTTTGTAAAACAGATATCCATGTATTTTTTAATCATCGGATAATCACATATGAGAACCTATATGATAAAAGTGTTCGCTGATATTAACCCTTTTAATGCTAAATATTTTTGGCTGAAATATTTTATAGGAATGTAATAGTTTATTATTAATTTGACTATTTCCGTTAATTGATATTATTAACAAGATTTAATAATAAATTATTTTTAATAATTAAAATTATTGTTTCTTATATAATTTTCATATGACAAGACACAAAACAATAATCAATACGCAAACAAACATTACATTATTTTACACTTTCATTTTGACAAACATTTATATGGATTGATAGATTCGACTGGAAGCTATTACCAGACACATATATGCGTCCATAGAAGTCAAAGATTTAATGCTACTATATAAACAAACTATTATCAAAAAATATTGTATAATACGTATTGTTAAATGGAAAATCGATTTTCGGAAACGATAATTCTTCTTTATAAGGTGTACTTGTTTGCGATACATTTCGAAAAGGTTCATCCTGTGTCTATTCCCGATCGGACATCAATAAAGTCGGTGAAATAAAACGGTTACTGGAATACGGAGACTTTATTGTAGGCCGCAGCGGGGTCGCTCGTAAAGCTCGTAGGAAGATAGGACACGAAGACATAAATGCTTTCCTGCCTCTTTGGTGACGCGATGACTATAGGCCGATATTATCACCGCTGTTGGAAGATCGTTTAAAACCGTCGTATATAAAACGGTATTCATATTTCTTCTTTCAAGCTAGATACTAAACCCCAACCCCTCCGATGCCGCATAAATGCAATACGAGAACTTTCTTCTTTTTAAAACATCCGCATAAATGCTTTAGTTTTTTTTTTCTTTTTTTATTTTTTTACTGTCAGAAGGTTAAAATTGCGTATCCACGAGCAAATTTATTATATTTTTTTTCTACAGGATCGTTCACGTGCTAGTACTTTTTTTCTTTCTCAATTTTTTGTCTTTAATAAAAACGAAGATTATTAAGTTTATTAAGTCTATTTTCGTGGTAATTAAATAGTCGAGGGTATTGTTGATTCATTTTGTTAATAAGGTAACTTATTTTGTATTTAGAAGTATTTTATCAAAATTTTCAGGTTTTTTTTTTCATTATTAAAAGAGAATATTAATTTATACAAATTTACTTGGTTACGTTCAACGTTTAGTTTACCATAGGAAAAATAAATATCAAATGTACATTAAAATATTTGATATTAATCAATCCTTTATACAAAGCCGTGAAACACGTTTTACTCATTTAAATTATTACATTAATTAAACAGTAAAAGAGTAAATATAATAAAATTTATTATCAATGAATAATGATTTCTAAAAGAGATCCAAATTAATAATCTTCCAATCAAATATGCATAATCGTATTGTCATAATTACATCTAATTAATATCGATTTGATTTAAATGTAACGATTGATTCAATTTAATTTTAAAACGAGTTCGTAAAGATCGATATTTTTTCACTCGAAATTAATTAAGTTTATGTAAAACAATTTTACTTTTAGTAGATGATTCTTCGAGTTTTGTACGAGTTAAACTCAAAGTCATATAACATTTTACAATCTTCAAAGATAGATTCGAAGAAGCGATGCCTTTTTGCAGGCCGATCGTTTAATCGTAAAAAACTTTTATCGTCATTTAATCCCTTTAGTGTCTACTCATTTCTCTGGTATCTTCTTTAAACTACTCAAGTATTTTAGTATACTGAGGTAATCCTATAAGTTACTTTGCATTAACAGTCATTTAATTTTTTATTGACTTCCACGATAATTCATATGGACAGAACAACACATGGTTTTTATGTTTCACAAAAACAGAATTTGAAAATTTATTTCTTTATTTATTTTAAACTTCAACGAACAATTTTATCTGTATAGATTTGATTTAGCAATTTTAAGGTAAATTTATGGATTATCAATTAACTTTAAATGCGGTTAATCTGTATGTAATTTATTTTCACACACAATCTTGCAAATGAAATTTTCTATTTGTATTAAATAATATACGTAAATAATT
Source organism: Polistes dominula (assembly GCF_001465965.1). The sequence continues at coordinate 47,425 of NW_015149023.1, read as the reverse complement.
TAATTTTTAAATCGTATAATTATTTAATAAGAATTAATTTATCGCGTATAAAATACACATAATGTTGTTATATTTCTATTATTAAAATTGACTTATTATTAAAATACATTTCAAATAGTACCGTAAAGAAAGAAAACGCAAAAGTGGGTTTATGTATCTCGTTAGAAATGAAATAAGAAATAAAAAAAGGAAAAAAAAATAAAATAAACCAATAGAAAAGATCGATTGGCAGTAAATCTCCTGGTACCCGTACAAGTATGATGGTACATCTATCGAAATTTTTCAAAGATACAAAAGAATCTTCTTTTCTATACAAAATCCATCAAGAGTTTCGTAAAACTATTGAAAACGAATCGATGAGTTCAACGATCTTTCATGTACTTCCCCTGTTAGTTGAAAGTAGATCGTAATTCGTAAGTTGGTCTTTTGTCATCTCATGCGGGAAGATTCTTTGTAGCGTAAATAAGGTAAGTTTCCGTACAATAGTCTAGTTTTCTTTGATAAAGAGCAACGATCATGTGCATCAGGCTTGAAAATTTATTTCCTTTATATTCATTGGTCGAATTTAATGACAAACCTGCACGTGTACGCCCTTACTTTCCCAATCGCAGGTACTTCATATCGTTTGATAACGTGTGTGTGTTAGTATTTTTCTATACATTAATATTACATTTATCAATTTTGTGTTATTATTTATACGTTCAAAATAAAAAAATAAATAAAACATTTTATTTTATTTAAACGATATATGCGTCAGCAATTTTAATATTTATCAATCGTTCGAGTGATTTCTTTTTTATCATCGTGATTGGAGAATTAAAAGTAATTGGTTATAAACGTTGAGTAGTTATCAATAAAAATATTTGATAAAACACGAACGATCTATTTAACAACGATTTTCTCTTTATTATTTCTATTTGTTAACAATAAAGTTATTAATCATTACAAACTGAGATTGTAAGTGTTATTTAACTTTTAAAGAATAAATATCCATGAAGCTTTTATAATTATCAAAAACAAAAAAAATATAACATACTCGATTAAAGATCTTTTACCTCGATTATATTCTTTATAAAAAAAAAATGAAAAAAAAATGAAATTACATTTAAATAAAACATAGTTGATGTAAAAATTGATATATATGATACTCGTAGTATCGTAGTAAATATTAATCAATTAGTACGATCCAATCGTCGTTATAATTATATTTATACAGTTAGATAGAACGTCCAAACGAAGCGATTTATATTTTGTTTTTTCTTTTTTTATAAAAATATTGTAAAATGATTGGATGATGTTCATCCGATCACTCAACCAAAATTGTAATTCGTCGATGACCAATACTAATGGTCGTTTCAGAGTTTCCCATAAGTCTTCATTAACGTTTGTCAGAACAGTAGAATGGGAAACAATTTATGTGCTTACACTTCGCTATGAGAGAAAGAGAAAGAGAGAGAATGTGAGTGAGTGAGTGAGTTAGACGATCTTAAATGTCTATTATTAACGAGAGGATGGCAAACGCTTACAAAAGCATCCGTTTTACTAAGGAACGTTGGAAAGGGAAGAGTGGGAAAGGGTATGTAGATAGAGGGGAAGGTAGGGGGATGTTTTCGTCTCCTGCGAAAATGGTGAATCCATTATTGCGTCTCCGCAGGCCACTTATCCAAATTACCTGCTAGACTTTAAATGGATCGTGCCAATCTCAAACCCGTTACATTCGCTTTCAATCGACCAAATTTATATTTAATTTCTATCCTTACTAGTCATTTTCATAATTAATTTCACAATCTTTAATTTTGAGAAATATAGAAGTTATCAGCAAAATTTTCTTTTTCTTCTTCTTCTTCATAGACACACACACACACAAAGCATATTTATATTTTAATTATAGATAATTTAGAATCGTGACGATTTTATTCATAATAAATCGATATATATATATATTAATATAATTATTTCCTATTAATTATTTTTGATCAATAAAACATCATTGTAACGTATTTACGAATATCGTGATATATTTTTCTTTTCTTTTCTTTTAATTTATTTAATTAAATATATAGAAATATTTAATGACCAGCAATAATTTTATCGCTGTAAGATAATAATCGATAGACATAAAAATCAGATTAAACGAAAAGTACGAAAAAATAAAGTTCGTAAGGTAATTTGAGGTACGGTAAGATTCATTCGTGTATTTGTGTATGTGTGTGTGTGTGTGTGTGTGTTCGTAAAATTTCGTGAATTTATATTTCGAGATAGTTTCGTAGAATGATGAAAAAACGTTGGTACTTTTTATCGAGTCTAAGAAACTCTCGCGGGACTGAAAAAGGTGGAAAGAAAAAAGAACTCGTGAAATAAGGGCGAAAACTGATAGTCTTCCGTTTTTATATGCATAAAATACATATATATACTACTCTAAAATTCTATAGATAAATAAATATATCTATATATGTATATAATACAAACTCGCGGAAATGAAAGTATAAGGATTGGATAAAACGTGGTCAAATTTAGATATGGGGAAAAAAAAAAGAAAAAAAAAGAGAAAATGTATTTCGACGAAATATCGGACAAAAACTTATATAGATTTCCCTTGAAATAATTTTTGGTTTACGAGGGGTGGGGAAGGGTGCGTTAGGGATAGTGACGTTTCGTTTGGTTCGACCTAAAAGGTTGAAAGGGGTGGTACGTTGAAAAGGAGTGGTTCAGGCCACACGTTAAACGGAAAAATATATTTGCCTGTACAGAGAGTGAGCAGTAATTTACTGGACGAGCGTGTTTCATTCTCCTTCCTCCTCTTACTCTCCCAATACCCCACCCCATCCGACTCCCAACCCTTTCTCTTTCAACGCCTGCCATTTCGTTCAGATTATTCAACTCATTCGCTTGGCATCGTTCCCACCATTTTCGATCTCTCAATTGTTCTCTATAAATACTTCGACCCTTTCCTGTTTTTATTATTTTATTTTTTAATTTTTTTTTTCTTAAATAATCAAGTAATCTCATTTTGAGCTTTTAGTATCAAGTAAAGATCATCAGTGGTGATCCTTTGATGTTTTTCAGCTCGCTATTATACATTTTCAAATTTAATTATTTGCATCGATGTGCATTAACAAAGAACATTGTATAAAAAAAAGAAAAATAAGAAAAAAATGTTACTAATATTGTTAAACAATATATACATAAGAATTATTACACATACTTAGGTAATTTATTTTTAAAAAATGTTAAAAAGGAGGTAACATTCAAAATTGTTTTTTCAATCTTTCTAAAATTATAAGATTTCTCTGTATTAAATTACAAAAGAAATTAATTGTGTAATTTATACCGAATTAATTAATTAATAAATTGGCAATAATTATTTTCTGAACAATTTAAATAACAACTATTAATGAAAAATGTAATTAAACGTTTCGTAGTTAAAGGTTTTGTGTAATGGTGGAATTCAAATGGTCGTAACGTTTTCGAATGAATGAACGTTTGCGAATAATATATTTGAGATTGTGGAATGTTCCGTATCCGGTAACATTCGTAGAAATCCTTCGATGCGGGAAAGGGCTTTTAGCCTTCTCGTTAGAGATTCCAAAGGAAAAGAGAGAATTCAAGCATGAATCGTCGTGTCCCGTTCCTGCTTCTTCCCCCGTCATGGGAATCCTTGAGTATCGGCCTGAACTGCTGATTACCTGCCAGATTCTCACTTTGTCCCTTACTAAGATCGAATTGGATACTATAGAACATACACTTTAAGATAGGGGAGTGAAATGATCTTACGAGTACCTTTTCCCTAAATTAGTTTCCATAGACAAAGTAGAATAAAATTCTACTTCATTTAAAGAATTGTAAAGAAAGAAAAGATTTATTTTGTTAATAATGGTTTTATTTATTTTTACGCACACACACATACGTTATTTATATTTTAAATATATAATTAATTTTAATATTAATCGATAGAAGAATTTTCGAATTTGAAAACAAACTGAAATCAAATGTTTAAATAGATTATTAAATTATTATTGTAAATTAGTATTTGATTTGGTATTTGATTAGTATTTAGTATTCGTATTTAGTATTTGATTAGTATTAGTATTTGATTATTATAAAAAAAACTCGGAGCTAGGAATATTGGTTTAAAAAATATTGTTGTTTCAATTATTGTTGACAATTAATTAGGATCTAGCCGCGAGTTATTTTTTTTATAATCTGAATTATATATTCATGTTTAAAATTATTTTTCTTTTTGTTTCTATCATCGCCGAACGTTCTGCTTTTCTATAGATATTTTCAATTAACATTCGAATGCAATCATATATTGGATTTTTTAAATTAATTTATTACGTATGAAAACATTTGAAAGATAGATAGAAAAAATATGAATAAATCATAAATGATATCGAGAAGGTTTTTAATTTAATAAAATGAATTAAAATAAATATTGAAAGTCTGCTCAACAGTAGAAAGAAATATGATAGTTTTGGTTTTTTCTTTGTTTGTTATAAGTATACACGAAATATAGTAATATTTCATAGAATTTATCGTGTAAACAAGAAACATAAAAGGGGAAAAATGAATCCTGTCGTATTTCAAACACAGTCACAGTTTTGTCAGGTTTCACATCGATGAGCAAACGTTGTGGCGTGCCAACCAATCGGTTTATTGTTTGATGTTGAACAAAGTCATTGTAGTTTGATAGGAGGAACATTTTGACTAGAATCTTTTCAAACAATCTCGGAAAAATTAATATCGGTCTTTTTTTTTTTCATCGTATATTGAAAAATGTTGTCATAAATAATAAAAAATAAATAAATTTTAATATTTATTATTCTAATAATAACTATAATATTTTTATATTATTATTATTATTATTATTATTATTATTATTATTAATATTTTATTTTTATTTGTATGCTAATAGTCTGAAATATATTTGTTTGACTTATAAAAAATTGAAATTAGCCCTGTGAATTAAGAATGGAAATAATTCAATATTAAAACAACAAGAATCCCATAGAAACGTGTGAAAAAAAAAAGACGAAATGGTTTTCAGATAGAAACTCATTATTCGTTTCACTTATTTCCAATTAAAAGTATGCTACGATCCAATGATTAAAAAAAAGAAAAGAAATCAAGTATAATAACAACAAAAGTAAGAAAATCGTCAAAAACAAATGGAAAAAGAACTTTAATAGGTTTTCCTTTTTTTTTTGTTTTTCTTAACGGATACTTCGTTTCACTTATATTCGAAAACTAAATTGTTCTACGAACTAATGATTAGGAAAAAAAAAAAATAAAAAAAAATCAAGTATTACAACAACAAAAGCAAGAAAAAATCGTTTAAAAAACAAATGGAAGAAGGGCTTTAATAGGTTTTTCTATTTTTTTTTTTTTAATGGGTACTTCGTTTCACTTATTCCAAATCTAAATTATGCAACGTATGGAGGGTTTGAACAAAAAAAAAAAAAAACAGAACAAAAATCAAGTATTACGACGAAAGAAAATCTCATGCAAATGGGGAAAAAAAACAAAAAGTAAGAAAGAAAGGAAGAAAGAAATAGAAAAGAATGTAAAAAAGACGGGATGTAATATTAAAAAAAAAGAAAAAAATAGATTTCCTAGTACTCATTCGTGTTCTACGAAATCATCGATATCGAATAATCCTCTTATCGCGACTATTCTTCTTCGTAATGAACTCTTACTCATTTCGCATATCGTTTATTATAGTTCTTGTTCGAGATCCGAATATTCCCCTTCTTTTCCATTCTTATTAAGAATTTCATCGGCATATCACGTCAAGTTTTCTCTTTCACTCTCTCTCTCTCACTCTCTCCCACATACACAGACTTTCTTTCTTTAGCTTTCTTATTTTCTTTCTTCCATTTCTCTTTCTCATTTTCTTTATATTTTTCTGCCACGTTACCCGGTGGCAGTTACGTTTCTTGATAAATAAATAATCTACTTTGACACTGTTATTAGTTTATTCATGAATTTTTCTTTAATTTCTTATTAAAAGTAAAATACAAAAAATCGCTTATAAACATTTGTTTAATTTTTTTTAAATACTTTTATTTTTTGGTTGTTATTTTTATCTGATATGAAAATAAGACAAGCAAATATCGTTCGACTATTAAAATACAAACGAAAAAGTTGTTCTTTTCTTTTTATTTTTTTATTTTTATTTTTATGATATATGTATTATAAATGGTTTAATATATTTAAAAAACATTTTTTTTTAATTAATAGATAAACCTATGTTTATACATTAATTTTGTTTTATTTTTTGTTTCGTTAACGAGACAACAAAATTTGACGAAAAATAGGAGTATCGATCCGATGGTAGGGAATCAACGGATGGTTAAATTTTTAATAAAAATCTATTGTGTTGGCTGCAAAACCGACAGTTACCTCTAAAACAAAAAATTCGATAGTTGGTCGATAAAATACGTAAAAAGAGAGAAAAAGAAAAACAAAAAGAGAAAAAAGACATTATTTTCGGTAAATTGTGATATTATTCTAACAATACTTTCGTTGTATTTCATTCGCGTTAATGCAAATATAAATTTTTCAACAACAAAAAAAGCAAATGTCACTTTTATATTATACCACCAATCGATAATTTAACAATATTTATTACAAATAAAAAATGAAAAATATTTTGTTTTTTTTCGAATTTCCATTTCGTATCAATAAGCGTTCGTAAATGTTGAAATGATTAACAACAACAAAAACAAAATAATTAAATAAATTCAATTAAGGTTTTTCTTATTTTTCTACGAGTTTTTTTTGTTTTTTTTTTTTTCTTTCTACTCGTTAAAATAATTCTTCGTTTCCGTAAGTTTTACAAACCTTGTTATAGATACCTTGACTTTAGAAATATTTCCGTTTGTTTGAACAAAAGAAAATACATACGTTGACCTCAAGAACCGGTGATCTTTCGACGATGTGGAAACGAAAAGATACTTCGTGATAAGTCGAAACCTCTTGGACCTTCCTGTCGAAGATCAATTTCCAATCGACCGAACATCGATCCGTTTTATACGCTTCGATAAACGATTTCTACCTACCAATGTCCTCATCCAACATCCGATGATGTCTGCTCAAAGTTTCGATATCTATCTACAATGATAAATATATATATATATCTTTTCTTATTTTCTTTTTTTATTCACTTTTAAAAATACATATTTTATTAACCCTTGAGAAAGAAAACAAATAAAACAAAAAATTTTTACAAATGTTCGTTTCATTGATTCACAATTATTTTATGTTTTATATTGAAATATTTATATAGAAAATTTTCAAAACGCGAATTTATTTTACGATTTATTTATTTTCTCTTTTTTTTCCTCCCTTACATCTATGCGCTTTGTAAAAACATATTTTTTACTTATTTTTGATTAAATGTATTTAAAGAAACTCAATGTTATTGGAAAATATAAAAAATAAATTACCTCTTTCGAAGATGTTATTTTATTTTTTCTTAAATTAAAATAATTAATTAAAATTTGTTTTTATTCTCTTTCAACTGTTTCAAATTAAATCGTAGTTGTGAATTTGTCATATTTCAAATGATTATAATGCTAATGTATATTTTATATATATGTATATCTTGTTAAGAATCTAATTTAGTTCTAAGATCGATTTTATGTCAAACGTCAAAGAAATAAAACACGAAATAGAAGAGTTTCGATCTGTAACATGTCCGTTTCAGGATTCGACGACGTTCGGGAGAAGCAATCGTAGATCTTATGGTTAAACGGATAAGAAGAAGGTTGGATGACGGCTCGAAGAATAGGAGAAGCAAACGAAAAAGATGGGTAACTGGAGGAGAAAGGCAAGTTGCAAAGTGGAAAATGGACGAGCTTGGTAGAAACGAGTTCGAGGAGATTTCACGAAGTACGACTAGACTTTCTTGAGGTTTCCACGAATCTGATAAGATATTATTTTACATATCTCTTGGGTCTTTTCTTTTGTCTGAGAATTTAACATTGAAAACAAGACGAGTATAGAAAAGATTTTTTTCGACTCTTAAAATTTTCTATAAAAACAAATTTTAATAATCCCTTTTTTTACCATTTCCTTTGATTTAAATCAAAATTTTGATAGTGCATATATATTAGGGTGGGTCAAAAAAATGACTTTTTTTTTTTCAAGTGCCACGCAAAAATGGGTTCCTAGACACCTTAAAAGAATTCTCACCCAATATGAGCTCTTAATTTTAATAAGAAGATCCTCCGCATCGCAGTTTTTTATTTTTTTTTCAGTCCAATAGATTAACATTCATACCTTATTATTTATTGATTGTACAGAAAAATGTTCTAGACGAATTTTGTAGGAAATTTAAAGCTCTACAAAAAAGGTTTCTTATACTTTTTCCGTAAACCTCACCATTTGAATGATATTGAAGATTTAAATTTGATGATTTTTAGACAAATTTCATTTTTGTTTATGAATCTTATAATTCGAGAGTGGCCTATCGACACATATGTGTTTGTTTATATTAATGTCAAATAATGCAATGTTTATATTAATTAATTAAATTATATTTATAAAGAAAAACTTTAATTATTAAATATAGTTTATTAATAGAATCTAGTTAATAATAAACAATTCCGTTTCTATAAAATATTTTGGATAAAAGTATTCAGCACTCAAAGGGTCAATAATCCTTTGATTTGATGAATGCAACGAGAATAGAAAAACAATGTTAAAGGTAAAATATAGGATTGTAAAGACGAGGAAAATAAAAACGAATATACATTGATTTTTTATATTTCTTTTTGTTTTGTTTTTTTTTCTTTATCATATAAAATTTATACGATAAACGTATTTATTTATCAAATCAGGATCGATGTTATTAACGTTGCTCACGTTGGTTGTGTATAAAAGCCGTTTAATAGTACCGACAATGGCCACTTGTATTCAAATTTACAATCCCTAGAACTATAAAAGCACGTTGGCCAGTCAGGGTTATACGAGAGCCATTAAAATTGACACTTTGCACAGTCTCTCTCTTTCCAAAACTTGTGACGTGTCATGAATAATAAATGTTGACACGATATGTGTATACATATATATACATATAATTCTATATGTATATATATATATATATAGAATTGTTCGAATATGGGCTTTCATCTATCTCGTTTTCGAGTACTCGCTAAAATAACGTTTGTTGTTACACGTTAACATGTTCGTTGGCTACTTTTTTTCTTCACTTGTTCAAATCTGTATTAATGTAAATTTCTTTTTAAATGAACATAACGTTCAAATCGGTTCAGAATTTCTTTCATATTTCAAATTTTCTGTATATAAGATTATAAAATATATTGGAAATTATATAATGCAAACAAATATAAAATTATTAAAATAACATAAATTACGATGTCAATAGAATTATGAATATAACGAAATAGTATTGATTCTTTAAATCGTATTTATAATTATATCGAACCTAATAGTCATTTTTCTACATATTTAATGAATGTATTTAAATTAATTACTAAATTAATTATTAAAATAAAATTTAGATTTTAATATTAAATATATATAGTACAAAGTAGACATTAAGTATTATTGATTTATGAAATCCAATTTGTAAACATCTAGAATTGGCAAAGCTTATCGATTCGCGTCACATGTTACCGTATATTTTCGGCTTTCTTTCAAAAGATTTTCCTAGCATTATTCGTATTCTATTTGGACGAAATAAATTTCCATCCTATATACCCGTGGGATATCAACTTCTTTCAGAATCATTCTTGGCAAGGTAGATAGGTAGTCTTCCTTCTGTATTCGTAGTCTTCGTATGCGATACATACTGAAAGATAATTTCAAAAAGTACGACAAATGAGATCTGAATTGAAATCAAATAACGTAAGAAAATCAAATAATAATCAAAATTGATCACACGAGTTTAATGTCATGCACGATTTCTATGACCGTGGTGTGGTGTCAAAATTATTTTTTCTTTTGAATAGCGCGAGAAACTTATTTGTGTTAATATTTAAACATTGCAAAATTAAAATAAAATAAAATTAAATTAAAGGAAAGAAATGAGTTTAATAATAATATAAAGGTGATAAAAACCCATTAATATATTGAAAGAGTATCGTATTTTGTTATTCATTCGGTTCGTAGTACGTAGAGTAAAACCGATAAATATTAACAGAGTCAGAGTAGCTGCACGAGAAATGTATTATCGTACTCTTCGTCGCATAATAATATTAAACGTATTATACGTTCGAAACTTCAGCAGTGAATCGCGTATAATATCTCGTATATATGGATGCTCATTAACATATCAGCATTTTAATGCGAACTTTGAGGAAAACGTTCTCGAATCTTGAAATATCTATTTAATACATATGTACACGTAACTAGTATATATATCTCATATATAAATATGAATAAATACACATCTGTATGTATTAAAGTTCGACATATTTTTTACGCGCTTCAGTGAAGAGCAACGTATCAAAGACTCGACTGATTTATGAATCGTGTTTACTAGAAAAAAAAGTACCCTACCTTTTTTTCTGACAGCATAACAAAGTAGTGATTGATGAAACTTTTTTGTCGACATTTAAATTTATTGTAAATTGCAAGAAAAAAAAAAAGAACAGAAAATATTTGAAATTAAATTGGACAGTGTGGAGGAAAAGGTATTTTTGTAAAAACGATTAAATGAATAATTAAGTATTAAAAATTTTTAAGTATACATTTATTATTATATAGATTCGTTATAAATCTTATAATATACTTAAATTTGCAAATATCATATATTTGTAATAAATTTCAAATATTAATATATTTTAATAGAATATTTTATAAATATTTCAATAAAATAATATTGGAAGATGTTCATATTATATATCGAGTTGTTTTAATAAAGATAAGAAATATGCACATATATAATAGATACCAAGGTTGTGTTCGAGAAGATAGGAATAACTTAGGATATTTTCGTAATTTAATTTAGTTTAGTAAAACTTGAAAGCTCTCAAGTTATTTACCAGTGTAACAAGTAATTTTTTACCTTCTACCATATCAGAGAGAGAGAGAGTAAGAACAGATCCGTGTGGTTAGGTAGAAAGAAGAGTGGAATTTACCGCGTACTTTCATTCCTCTTCTTAGATTTTCCTGATGGTTCGGTTCATCGTGCTTACGACCAGAAAGTCCATTAAATGATTACATCGTTAGGTACGGTGTTACTTGTTTCTATAGAGTTTTTTTTCTTCTTCGTAAAACCTCCATCTCACAGAATTCAGAACAAAAACTGTGAATCTTTGATCCAGGGTTTTACATCTGACCCGAGTCTACTCGATGTTATTTCTTCGATATTTTTTTTTCTTTACTCTTGTCTTAAAAAAGAAAAAAAAATCATTTACTTTAAATTTCATTTAAATTATCAAGTTTTACTCTGTATACTTTTCAATATTTTAAGCATTAAAATGTTTTTCCAGTCAGCTAAGATTTTTCTTAGTGATTTCATCACTTGAACGACAAATTGATTTCTAATTCTTATTTTCACACAAAAGCGCATTATGTTTTATATTATATTTGGCATAAAAATAAAAATTTTATAAACAGATAATTTAAATTATCACGTGATATAATTTTTTATTAACATATCTTTTTGTTTTATTTCGAGTCCCATGGCTAATGTTTAATACTGAACTTTAGTACCGTGGTTCAAGACAAGCGTAATTAAACAAATCCAAGTATTAAATCTTTTCACCCTCCCCAATCCACTCCCTTTTTTTTACGACACCTTCGTCGGTCCTAACACTCTCTTTCTTTTTTTTTCTTTTTTCTATGAAAGGTGATACGTGAGAGAAGGGCGAGTAAGAAGAATAGGAAAAGGGAATGGAAGAATAGAGAAGATCCATGATAAAGAATTTACGAGAATTTCTTGGACAAAACACGGGAAACGTCTCTTTTACTTTTATCCTTAACGTGTAATCCTAACCACGTCTTAAATCCTTCGTTGACGAGAATGTAGGGAAGAAAATGAAGGAAAGTCTGCTTGATCGTCATCATTTGAGTTTGGTCATAGTCATTTCGAGTACAAAGTGGAACAGTAAATTAACTAACAGAAATAAATATTTTCTGTCAACGTTAAAACGATCAATAGACTGTAAATTAAATTTATATTACTTGAATAAAATAAAATCATAGAAACAAAAGAAGAGAGAAAAAATTAATTAAAAATGAGAAAGAGAAAGAGAGAAATGACATGACAAAGTAGAAAAAAAAAACGCAAAAATAATATTGAAATAGAAATAAAGAAAGAAAGAAAGGGAATATCAAAGAAAATAGAAGAAAGACAAAAAAGATAAAAGGGGGGAGGTAGAAAGTAGAGTAAAAGAAAATAGAAGAAACAAAATGGAAGGATAGAATATATGCAAAGATAGACGGTAAAGGAGAAGGATGGAAAGGGACAGGGCTAAAAAAAGAAGAAGGGAGGGTGGGAGGGAGAAATGGGAGGACCAAGGCAGCTACCAGCTACCACTACTCCAGACGGTTAACAAGAAATTAATTCCCGTTTAATGCAGTCTCTGGTTAGCATTGCAAATCTCTGTCGAGAGAAGAGGGTAGTAGTATAGCTCGAGACTGGCTCGAGGTCCGTTCGAGACTCGCTCATTTCACACTCCTACATTTCTCCACCTTCTTCTACCCCCTCCCCTTCCACCCCTGCCTCCGCTCCCGTTGCCCATGTTCCATCCAGCCCAATTCTCTTTTCCACGTTAAGAGAAGAGAGGAAAAGATTTTCATTTTCCTCTTCTCAGTCTACTACTTTCTGTCTTTTCTACTACAAACTGCTGCTACTGCTGCTTTTTCTTCTTTTTCCCACGTATTAGGGAAATTTCTTCGATTCGCTTGCCACTTTATTTATTTAATTTTTTTTTTCTTCTTTTTCTTCTTTTTCTTCTTCTTTTCTCTCTGTCTTTCAATCCCTTTTTTGCTTTTCCATGGAATCTCATCCGGTTGTACGAATCAACAAAAGGGGACTACCTATATCCTAAAAATACGTAAGGGTTTTTTCTCTCTTAAGTTTTCTTTTCTTTTTTTTCTTCTATTTTTCTTTCTCCGTCCCCATTATTTATGATGTTTTTTTATTTCGCATAATTTTTATTAAATAATGTTTATCGTTGGATCAAGAAAATATTGACAATTATTTGATAGATATCAAAGGTGACTTCGTTGAACTGTTTGTAATTGGTAGTAGTAATAGTAGTAGTGGTAATAGTAACGTTTATTGAAAATCGCGTCCATGTAGAAACCGCAGCTTAATTAAAAAAGCTTTGTCGTTCGTCGATAAAAGCTTCCATCCTCGATTTGTAACAGTTACAATCGACAAAAGCGATCTATTTTCTTCTTCTCTTGATGTTTTTTGTTTATTTTCTTTTATTTTTGTTTCAATTTAATGCGTTTTTCTGTTTTTGGTAATATATTTCTTTCTCTTTCTTTTTTTATAAAGAGAAATTTGATTTAACGAATAGGCTTATAAACGAAGGGAAAAATAGTAATTTTACGATTTTAAGGTTGTAAAATTTTAAAAACGAAACCCTGATAACGTGCTAGTTTATAATAAATTTTGTGCTGTTGTTTAAATTAATTTAACGTTATTTATTATTACAAATTTGTGTGGAAATCTTGTAAAGAAGAGATAAAGCAAAATAAAACTTCTTTTTTTTATGATGAATAAATTTTTTATTTCAAATTTTTTTATTATAATCACGTACGTACGAATCGTTTTAATATTTAATACACGTGGAAATTCTAGGAATGAAATTCTAACAATGATGCTACATAAATATCTAAACGATGTGTAGCATACCATTATATTCTAATTAATAATTATACGTATACGTAATTTAATTGTAAGTCAATCCCGTTTAATTTCTCATTCGTCTATTGGACGTACTCATCTGTCCATTCATGTCATTTATGTTAATGTTATCGAATCGAATCGAGTCGAATAGGAAAATTTTGATCGCAATTTATCCTATTTAATTGATTCACCAACTAAACGTGTCCTGCGACTATCTCTGATGAGGTGCAAATTTCTACTGAACTGTCTATGTGGTTTACCAACAACTGTTTATGTAGTCAATTATACCTATCTTCAAATGGAACCTAGAAAATAATAGTCATTGTGGTCTAGTTGAACTATTCATTTCAAAGACAACCCTTGGATCTATAATAATAATAATAATAATAATAATAATAATAATAATAATAATAATAATAATAATAATAANAATAATAATAATAATAATAATAATAATAATAATAATAATAATAATAATAATAATAATAATAATAATAATAATAATAATAATAATAATAATAATAGTAATGACAAATCAATACAAAATATAAATTATCACAATATATGAGATTTCACAAATATTATTAGAACAATTAAATTGAAAATTTAAGATTTTTGAAAAAACCACGATGATTAACTAACAATTACCATTCCTTGATATAATCAATTATATTAGATTAACCAATAAAATATCTTTTTAGACACTGAATCAAGAAAATAATAGTCATCGTGATTTATAGTCCAACTATAAATTTCAAACATAATTCTCTAGTCAATATATTCTACTTACCTATACCACAGGTATATAAAACCTTCCTTATACTAATAATAGTAATAATGCTAGTAAATCGATACTGATGTAAATTATTACAACGAGTTTGTATATTGAAAACACTATTCAGAGCAAAGAAAATCAGAAATCAAAGATCTTTGAAACGATGATGATGACGATGGCGATAATGATAATGATGATAATGATGATGATGATAATGATGATGATGATGATGATGATGATGATGATGATGATGATGATGATGATGATATTAATAACAACTTAACGATGAATCGTTCATGGTAGAACCAGTATTAACGTGGTTGAAGTACACTTTCAAAGTGGAGAACGAGTAGAATCGTAGCACAGAGTTTACCGACACTTCTATAAATAATGGCGATTTGCAATTATCTCGTTCGGCTAGCTGATTTCGTTCGAAGCTCTCGCAGTAAAGTGCATCAAGAGGGAACTGTATGCGAAGAGATGGAGAGATGACTATAGTCAGAGGAGTGAGAGGAAGTACTAACGTGCATCGTGCTGTGTACACCGTATGCTAGCTAGCATCGATGAGAGAAGTGCAAGAGAGAGAGAGAGAGAGAGAGACATAGTACAGTAAGTGGCATCTGTTCAATGCATCGAATTGATACACTCCTGGACTAGAGTGTACGAGTCCATTGCGGACTCAGTGTAGACGCTTATGCTCGTACGAGGTCAACAGGCGCTGACCAACGTGCTTCTGTGAACGTTCATACATATATATGTTATATATAGATATATAGGTACGTTTACTACACCTATATGAATGTAGTTCATGCACATATATCCTATTAATAATCAGCATCTTCTCATAACGATCTATATCAGCCTCTTAATCGATCGATTTTCTCCTTTTACCGATGACCTTAGATTTAATTACATCATTATTCTCTTAAAATTTTATTAACTCGTTTAAACAAGTAGTCACGCAGTATAGCCTAATGTATACGTCATTAGGTATTTTAGTTAACCGTGCAAGCAAAAGTGATTTCAGGTAAATCTTTACCGTGTTATGATGTGTATTATTTTTCTATATTTAGAAATATAACGTCGTCTATGTACACTAAATGCTAAAAGTTTTTAATAGTTACGTACATTACGGAAGAGGAAGAAGATATTTCGTTAGACAAAAATGAATACATTTACAAATTTGTTTGTCAGAAAAATGACGAATTAGGATCTTATTCGTTTTCTGAAGAATTGTACTAAACTTCGATTTATTTGAGTTCACTGGTCAACTTCATCGTGAATGTCTACTTTACTTGAAATTGGATATGCGATCCCACGATAGGAGAAATCATCCCAAATATTGTTCTAAATTAGACGTTTGAACTACTATAATATCACTATGGGTATACGAGAATGCTAGAATTTCTTAAAGGATAATTAAGCTTGTAAATATTTCATGCAACATTGATACATCATTCGAAAATTAATTGGTATATTTGATTTTTCACAAAAATCAACAAACTATATGAAACTTTTAGCTGGAAGTATGCATAAATGTATACTATATATACCCATGAAAATTCTATGTATATATATTTCTATATATAACTATGTTAAGTTACCGTGGACGATGGTAGTTTGTATGGAACCGTGCAATATGCACGGTTCGAATTTTCCACGTGGAAAAACGCGTCAACCGAGCGAACCTTTAGATGTTAGGAGTAGGGTTCTTAGAAGGGTATTTTTCTACTATGTATAGTAAATAAGAAAATATATGGCAATTTCTATACCCCCTTAGTGGCACGCCTTTGTCGCGTGTTTACTCGCAGGACGTGCGTGGTACTTGGAAGACATTTATAAACAGGCAAGCACCTTTGCGAAATAATCGATACAACTAACCGAGACAACCTCATATTTTATTTCCATTTTTCGCAATTCAACAATTCCCTATCCTTCCTTCCTTCTTTCCATTTTCTTTATTAACATTTATTAAACGATAGACATGCCGATCCTAGAGAACCTAATGTCAAATAACACGAACATTAGTAATAATAAAGTTTGGTTTATCGATCGTATCTTTTAATTAAACGGATGTTATACTTCAATAATTAATCCGAAACACTATCTCGTTTCCATTCGAATTCTGATGGGCGTCCAAATGTGCCAAGATCTGATTGACCCTCTCGTATTCCATTATCCTATTAATTCTAAGACGATGGATACTGATTACGTCGGCGTGTACGATATCTATTATGCCAAGAGGAGAGAGAGAGAATATCGAACCGTTCTATCTGATACAGACGTCAACAAAGCCTAATTCCTTTCGTTAAGCTACGTATGCTAAATAACTTTAGGTATATCAATCAAACCTCTGTAACGCGTATAGTTATTTATTCATATAAATATAGAAGACTAGTTTCAAAGTTACTTTTCATGTATGAACATTGTTGGATGTATGTATGTGGGATATGATATTTTAGATTTTTATTTAAGTATATTAACACACTTAGGGGTTATAGTAATTATCGATGTTACTAAGGAAACGTTGTATGACATGGTACCACGTGACACTGATATTAAAGCCTCGAATGTTTAGGAAAGCTTCATTGTTGGTGTCTCAGCCAGTTTCGTCTAGGATATACATCTATATATCTATACATGTATGTTAAGGTGTATACGTTGTCGTCGATGCAAAACCTTTAATACGCGGGTACACACCTGTCGATGGTTGGGAACGTACGTGTACGTACATCGTTCACGTCACTGATCACAATGAACTTCGGGTAAAGCACTCTCTCAGCTGCTCCTAATCTGCCCGCTAACTTTCCTCCATTCTCTGATATAGCAAAGTTACTTTATCCTATCTATATATATATATATATATATATATGCATGCATGCGTGAAATATATGTATAAGTGTTTATAGATGTCAATGTGTGTTAAATACAATAAACTGATTTCAATGAATTAAAAGATACGTGTAAGTTTTTTTTATTTGTTTATTTACAACCTTATATAACATGACTCGATAATAACGAATAAAAATAAAGTTAGGTATGGTACAAGATGATGTAGGAATATGTTCAAAAAGTTCTAAGAATAATCGATACGCGGGCTTGTAGTTTCATACTACTGACGTTACGTTAAGCGTCCTTGTAATTACGCATGCAAGCCACGAAACGAGCTCAAACTCGTGAGCTTTAACGCTTGATTATTAAACGAGAATATGTGTATGTTTACGTATGTGTGATTTTGTGTCTGTGTATGTGTATGTGTGTATGAAAGAGAGATAAAGATAAAAAAATATAAAAAAAAATAAAATAAAATAACTGATCTCATAGTAACAACACGAAAAGCAAGTCAAATGGGTGCGAACGTAAAGGGTCATTATTTATTTCCACAAGTTACAGTAATTCAGGTACTTGGAAGGCGTTCCCGTGGCCATTATTAAGCTGAATTACGATCGTCCATCAAACACAGAGCGAACCAACTATAATTTGCGACCATGTCGTGATGTAGTGCTCTATGGCTATCAGCACGTCCTTACATCTTTTCATCAGACATTGATGTATTTTCTTTTCTTTAATCGTCAATTTTTTTTTTTTAGTCCCGTTTGAAAATTTACTACAGGAAAATGATTATTAACTTTACTTAAATATAATTCTATTTAACGATCGCATTTGTTTTTATATCTTTTTTTTTTATTTTCATCTAATTAATTTTATTCAGCATATATGCTTTATCAAATATATTTGTGTTAATCCTTTTTATGAAAAAATCAATTGTTTTATAATATAAATTAAAAATATGTATAATATAATATAATGTAATATAACAAGAATTCATATCTATTATAGTATAAAATAAAAAATATATAAAATGATGTGGAGCATATAAACTGTGTAATTTAATTTCAGTTACAAAAAATTGTTTATCATTATCAGTATTGATAATTTCAAAGTAATACGTAATTAGTCGTGCTGATATAATTTTATCAAAATCAAAATTATATTTGAGTTTAAATAAAATCTGAAGAATTTGTAAGTAATCGAAATACGATTGAATGAATATAGTTTATCAAATAATTATTGATATAAATTTATATGGAAGATATGTTGTTTCAAAATTACATAACGCGTTTGGGGAGTTAATTAATTTGATCATAATATTAAGTTAGAATGTTGATATTCAAAAACTGTTCGATACGATCCATAATTTAATGGATATTTTAGTTCATTATAAAGTTGTGGTAACATTGATTCTTCGTTTAATTATTTAAATGTTCTATATACAATGTAGTCATATTATATTATATTGATTTTCTTAACATTTATGTTCAAGTTATATGTTATCATTTAAAATCAACGTGTACATTAAACTTTTCATCGTTGAAATAACTGAGAGAGTAAAGTGAAAGGACGATAAATTATCACGATGAAGAGATATAGAATTATGGTTCGTGATTTTCTCGATGAATTTATACGATTATTATATAACAATTTCCTCGTTTGTAAAATTATTAATAATTGCATACTTTTGAATAATAACTATTATTCGATGAACGAAAGACATTAATAAAAAAAAAACCAATGTACTTATTGAATTATCATCAAAATTCGTGCGCCAATTTATTGAAACAAATTTTCTTAAGAATAAAACAAAAGATCAAAATTATGTAATATTAATATAAAAAAAAATATATATATATATATATATATACAATTTAAAATAAAAAGAAATGAATAATAAAAAGGAAAATATATTGTATTAATAAATACATTTTGGGGGGGGGGGATGAAAATTCGTTAGAAACACTTTGAGCGACTGAAAAAAAATATATTGATATTTTCTAGTTAAGGGATGATCGAATGAGATAAATTATGTTCAATGTTGTCACAGTAGGAGATAGGGTGGGAGGTAAGTGTTGAGAACAAAATGTTAGATGGAAGAAGAATGAGATAGGAAGGAAGAAAGGAAAAAAAAGATTTCCCCCTTCAACCTCCACTTACTTCCCCCACAGTAAAAGATAGAAGAAACGAAAGTGATAAAGTTTACCACCAAGGTGGAGTATTTTTTTCATGTCACTTTTATACTATACTGCTAGCCAACCGGTCGCTGATCCTACCGTAATTTTTATTTATGAGACTTCATTATCACCAGCAACCAATCTTCTTTGTTCGAAAGAAAGAAAGAAGAAGAAGCAAAAGAAAGAGAAGATGCCTCCTTGCTCTAGTAGTTGGCTATAAGTGGATCAGGATAAGGACCTTCAAACGGGAAAACGAAGTGGGTGATACGTTTTATTATTGAACGTTAAATCTTACGGAAGTTTTTTTCTAAATAAATCAATCTGAGATATTAAATGGTTACAATTGTGATCTATCGTTTCCATTTTCTTTTCAAAAAGATATTCATCATTTTAAAAAACTTATTTCTCTTTTAGTTTTTACACTTATGTGCGAAGATGAAGAGTATATCGAGCGGATTTATTTTTTATTATCTGAATTTTTTTCATTGTATAAATTATACACTACATAATTTACACTACATAATTTATTTGTAAGTTTAATAAATGATTCTATTACTTATTAATAATTTAATTTTAATTGGAAAGTACTTAACAAATGACTTGATTTATTTTTAATTTTTTTAAATATCTATCAAATAAAGAACGATATTTTAAAATTGTAAAAATTTTTTTATTTGTTTTTTTTTTCTTAATTTAAAAGATTACAGTTCAGTGATTTAAAATATATTAATACTTCGGAAATTAGAAGTTGAAAACTTAGCTTACAATTCTTCTCGTAACTTCTCTTATTCGTAAGATTCACCGAAGTCTTTAACGAGTGAACTTGTTTCTTAAGAAAATAAGCATAGAGAGTTAGTCTATTTCCAAACGCATTTTGAATTAAGGTTTCTTAATCATCCACTTGAAACACCCTACACAGGTTCGTTACGAATTTACAAAGCAACAGACCTTCGTAGTCTCTCGTCATCCTAAAATACTCTTCCCTTATCTATCTCTCTCTCTCTCTCTCTTTCTTTCTTTCTCTTTCTCTTTCTCTTTCTGGATGGTGGTACTTTAATATAGGATTTGCTTGAAACATAGATCAAGTCCTTTCTTACTCTCTTCTACTCGTCAGAATTCCTGTTAGTCGGGCAAACGAAGACGAATTTGTTTGCATCTATCCGTCTTATGGAAAAGTATCTTCTACTACAACCACTACCACCACTACTACTTCACTTACATTAAATTCTCTTGAAATATACGAATACTTATGTATTTTATGGAAATATATTATATAAGTTATTTATTTTCTATCCCAACATTTTCAAACTCTTAACGATTTGCTTTACTACGTTTATACAAACACCAAAATCAAATTCGATGATTCTCATATTATTATTAAAGAAACAAAATAATACACTAAACGTAAAAAACGAAAAAAAAACTAGCCATAAGAAAGAACAATCTTTTTTCATTTAAAATAAAAAATATAAAAACAAACTTAAAATAAAAACTAAGTACGATATGCACGCTCTAACGTTTCTGATAAATCATCCATCCAATAATAAAACTTCTGAGGGTGAGATAAGATGAAAGAAAACAAAAACGGGTCTGAGCACGATACATCGTCATTATGCTTATCTCTCTTCGTTCCTTTTATTGCTAGAAAGATAATTCGACGTTATTTATGGAACAAAAATAAAAAATAAAAGACCAAAAAAAAAACAACAATTCGACAATAATAAATTAAATCACTTTCATTTATTCCCATTCGAGGAATCATCCTATCCCTTTTCCATTTGTTTTTCTAGTATTTATCAAGCAAAAATAAAAAATAAAAAGCAAAAAAACAACAATTCGACAATAATAGTTTAATAAAAACTGTGGTCAGCTTTTGGTCACGCAGTTAAAATGCAGACTTATTAATGAAAACTGAATATAAACCTATTAACTAAACAGACTTATTAACTAAAACAAAAATACTGAGTTTTGCAAAAAAAAAAAAAAACTATAAGTGTCTTGTACTTTTTTTTAATCTTCTTTATAGACCTATTTCTACTCCCACTTCTTAAATCAATTACTTCGTTGAATAACGAATCAGTTTGTAGGATATAAAACTTAGTTTCTTATTGGATTAATTTCCTACATTTCCTAATTCAGTTAATTTCCTACAAAAATTTGTATTGTGCACTTTTTGATAGTTATTTATTGTCGAGTTATAAAATTCATAAGCAAAAATGAGATTTGTCAAAAAATCATCAAATTTAAATCTTCAATATCATTCAAACGGTGAGGTTTACGGAAAAAGTATAAGATACCTTTTTTGTAGAACATTAAATTTCCTACAAAATTCGTCTAGAACATTTTTCTGTACAATCAATAAATAATGAGGTATGAATTTTAATCTATTGGACTGAAAAAAAAAATAAAAAACTGCGATGCGGAGGATCTTCCTATTAAAATTAAGAGCTCATATTGGGTGAGAATTCTTTTAAGGTGTCTAGAAACCCATTTTTGCGTGGCACTTGAAAAAAAAAAAGTCATTTTTTTGACCCACCCTAATATATATATATATATATAAATGCTGAATTTTATTGCTGAATGCGGTGCGGTGCGGTGCGGTGCGGTGCGGTGCGGTGCGGTGCGGTGCGGTGCGGTGCGGTGCGGTGCGGACCTCGAGTCAAAGATCGAGAATAGGAAAAACTGTATAGCTATATTCAGTCTCATTCTCTCGCAGGCTCAATCCTACATATTTGTCTCTTTTTCTCTTTTTATTTAGTATCTTGGCCGTTTCATAGACGCCCGATGCTCTGTTACACCGCCGCCTATCGCTCCGTTACGCTTACGTTATCGCTTCCGGTTAAAATAATTTTCACTTATTTCCCACTGAGGAAGAGTATCTGTTCAAAGCATCATCCTATCCCTTTTCCATTTGTTTTTTGAAGTGAAAACTTCTTTAGAATGGGGGTGATCTGAAAAGTAAAGAAACGGAGCTATGCAACGAAGCTATGCAACGAAGCTATGCAACGAAGCTATGAAACGGCTATTATACAAAATAATGAGAGAAAAAGAGACAAACATATAGGATTTAGCCTGCGAGAGAATGAGACGGAATATAGCTATACAGTTTTTCCTATTCTCGGTCTCCTCTTTATGCAATGCTTCGTAGTTATCGCTCCTGGTTTTATATGTGTGTGTTTGTGCGCGACTGCATCCTACAAAGCGTGGACACGTATTCTTTCCAAACTCGATATGTTTGTAGGTACGAGTGATAGAAAGGTAAAAGAATAAACAGAGATAAGCACGTAGGTATGCGACAAACGTATAAGGTCCAAACCAACCGACGGTCGAAATAAAGAAAGAAGGTGGGTGGACTGTTTTTATTTTACCAAACGTGTAATTTCTTTTCCATTTATTCTATTTAAAAATGTTTCTATTTTATTAAAAAATTAATATTAAATTATTTATTTCGCAAATATTGTAATTAACGATTATGAAATATATAGAATATAATAATTGTATTGTCTGCAATATTTTACAAAAAAATGAAATGATTATCAGATACATGAGATTGTTCCCTTCTTTAACAGCATCTACAGTTATTAGTTGCAACACCAAAAGAAATACTTGTGTGTTTTAACCCATGATAAAGATATCTCAAATTCAAAGGAAAGGTGAAAAGAGTGAAAGAAAAAATTCATCTACCGGAGTTTCAAAAAAATATATATTATATTTACTTGGATTAGGACAACGTATCTTTCAACACACATATATTTGTGCATTGCACACAAATATTCTACAATTTTCGTCTCTATCTATGGCTATCGCATTTAGCATTCCATGTTGATGGATATCATTTTGAAAATATTAGTTTTGTCAGCTACCTACACCCCAAGGTCGGTTTATTATCATTTTTTTTTTTTTTTTTATATGAGAGTTTATTTGCAATCTATTACAAAGTAACAATAAGCAAATTTGTTGGTAAAAATAGAATAGTACAAGAATAACATGCAGGTATTTCGCTCAATAGCTAATACCTTCTTAATATTAAT
>NW_015149023.1:0-19771 GCF_001465965.1 Polistes dominula | reverse complement strand
CTGTGAGTGAAAGAAGTGTAATTCGAGTGTGTCAACTATTATTACTTGCTTTTCTTATCTTTTCTATCTCTTTATTATTATATTAAACATTTGTTCTATTATAATAAATACTTATATTTTTAAATTTAAATAAATCTTACATACATATACAAAACTGATAATATAATTCTTATTATATTATTACCAACTAATAATATATTGAAACAAAAATGTTACGGTAATATCAAGAATAACTATTATCATTATTGTTAATACTATCAGTGACATCAAATGAATACAAATTATTTGTCATATCACAATACGATATTCTCATCTTCTCATCTTCAAAAGTAATAGACAATTTAACGAATGTCAAAGAAAGAATCGATATGAGATAAAGAGTTAACACGATTTCCGTGTGTCATAAATTATATATAACACGGCTCACTAACGAACGTCCGTAACACTGCTTGCATTAAATCGATGAACTTTCGCAATATGTTTCATAGCATGTCACGAAAATGTTTGAAAACCTATCATTAATATCGTTTGCTGTTCGTGACAGACGGGTTTCGAGCGTTGATAGCCATACTATAAACTCATTATCCGAGGTGCCGCTTATCCACTAAAGTGATTATCACATGCGAACGTGTTTTAAAATGTAAAAAAAAAAAAAAATTTTTTTTTCCTTCGTTTAGAGAGGGTAAGAATTTTAAATATATTAAACGAGTTTGTAGCGTTTCAAAGAGAATTTAACTTGACCGTTCTATTAGTTGACACCGAAAAATTCCTATCAAAAATGTTTTTATTAAAAGTTATCCTTTGCTTCTTTTTTTTTGTTTTATTTTCTAATAAATATTTTTATTACTAAAAAAATATTACTAATTAATAATATTGTATTCAATTATTAAATAATACAATACAATGTTAGTATAATATAAGTAATTATTATTATTAGTAATCAGAAAAATATAATGAAATTGTAATAGTATCATATCATAAAATAATATTAACAAACATCAAATAACAAATGATATGTATAATTTAAAAATGTTCCTAGGAGATGGTATAAAAATAATATACAAAATTTGCATGGGAAATATAATGTATCGTATTACAAAATAATGAAAAATTTATGCAAACTTAATCCCCCTTGTTATTATTATGCAATGGCTGGAAAATATCGTTCGAAGAGATTGCTTTAAAAATAGATAACTTTAACCTTTTTATTTTTGTTTTTGTTTTAACGATTGCGTTAAATGCAGTAGAAATGATCATTGAGTACGCACATTTTAACGAGCTAACGGAATAAATAACATAGTAAGCGAAAATATGATAATTATACAAATTACATAGACGTATTATAAGGGGAAGTGAATTAATTTTTTGGAAACAAAATTCAGGATTGTTTCTCTTATTTTTTTATTCTATTTTTTTTTTGTCTTAGTTCGTTGAGTTGAATGCATTGAATAATGTATTCATCGTTATTACATCGCCATCGTCATCGTCATCGTCATCGTCATCGTCGTCTTTGTTTTCATTCGGAATGCACGCACGTGCGTGCGTACTAGACCGTTTGCAGACGACAGTAACGTATGCTAAGGGTACTTGTTGTTTGCAATTAATCAGAGAGGACATTTCGTTACGACGTCGCGACATAACATCTGCCGTACACGTCGGACCACTAGACGTCATAGCAAAGTGAACGGATGCGATAAAAGCGTCAGCAGTTATACGCAAATGTTCGCGAATTGTCCTTACCCCTGTTACAGATTACGTTTTAAAGTTCATTAACTTAACTTAGCTCGATTAATTACGATTTTCTAATATAAATATAATTTAATTTATTAATTCTAATATAAATATAATTTAATTTATTAATTCTAATATAAATATAATTTAATTTATTAATTCTAATATTAATATAATTTAATTCTAATATATAATATAAATATAATTTATCTTAGATTTTAAAGATATATAGATCTTTCATATTTAACAAAAAATAATTCGAACGAGTTATTACAAATGTCGAGAATAATCGTGATAGATTAAACGTCGTTAAAAATTGTTTGATGATAATGTAATTTATTTTTCTTGGTTTTTTTCTGATTTTTTTTTTTGTATCATATCGTTATACGAAATTCAATAATAAATTCTTATTATGTTTTATCAAAATAAAAACATCTGTTACAATACGTAAGAAATATTTTCTCGATTCGTAAACTTTCGTGAAAATGAGATTTTCTTCGGTTTATTTCCTAATATCGTATCCGGTAAGAAAGGTCTGCTCGTAAAGTGACGACAACAACACGTCATACAAAAATCAAATTTCGAATTTTCTTCATGGCTGGAAGCTATTTGTTTCATTTTTTCTTTTTTTATTTTTTCTCTCCCTTTACTTTTTATTGACTTCATATATATCCAATCAACTTCTTATATTTTTATTATAAATAAATTTTTTAAATCATACAACACATATATTCAATCATGTTTCGAGCGAAATACTTTTATTAAATATAAAATGTTGAAAAATATTTTTCAAGAAAAAATAGTAGTTGAGTTTAACTATTTTTCGTATTCCATTAACATTATTTGGCCTACTGCCTCGAGGTTCGTTGACAGTGGACTTAAAAAATTCAAAAGAAGCCGGCAATTAGTCGCGTGCTAGGAAATTTTGAGTGTACACACTGTTGGCAACGTGCGATATATAGTTAACCAGTCCTATGTACCTGCCAAAAGGGTCTCTCATTAAAACGAGTCTCAAACAGCTTTCTTTCGTGTCATCCTCGAAGTTTGTCTCTCTCACGTCACGCGTTACACTCCTTATGAAAGTAGAAACAATGTCAACAACAATGTTTCTAACGTTTATCACAAATATTCTATTCATTCTTAAAAATACAAAATAATTCTATAACATATCTTATGATTTTTATATACTATTCATATAATTTATCTATTATCTAATTATTATAATTGCAAATAATTTAAATACGAAATAATAAAAACAAATTATCTATCAAAATATATAAAAATCAGAATATTTTTATTTTATTATATAAAAATATTTGTTTAAAATTTATAATAATAAATAATAGCTTATGTGTAACACACAAAATAATAAAGAAAGAAAAATTTCTGATCATAAGTAATAATTATAATCGCAAATAATTTAAGTATTATACAAAATAATAAAATAAAGAATGAAAAATTAGTGATCTTTAATTACCGAGTCGAATAAGAAAACGGATCATTGCAACTAAGAACTAAGCTAAAATGACTAAAATTCAAAAATACCTAAAATAGATATACTAAACGTAAAGGCAGTAAAAGTTCAGTATTTCGTGAAACGTCGAACGAAATGGAGGTCAAGCTACAGAAGCTCGTATTTTCTTCCTGTCTTCTTACCTTCTTATTTCTCGACCGTACTTGAGCAAAAGAGCATGCGTTTTCCATTACTCTAGGCATCTTACTTCCTTCTCACGAAAACTATAATATATTTCGTCTTATAGTCAGTAGAAAATGTTATTACTTTTAACATTGTTCCTTTTTACAGTTACATTCTCGTAAAATAATTTTTACATACATAATTACATAATTTTCATTATTTCATAAACGTTTTCATTTTAAAACGTCATATAACTTTCATGGTTATACATTTACATGTAAATATATTGTTCTAGTTTCTAAGTATTATTTCAATTTATTTAATTAGGTGGTGCGGAAAGTCTTTTCGTTTTTCTTTTGTAAAAATGAAAACAATTTTTGCTTTGAGGTTAAAACTAAACCTTTCAAGTGGTCATAAATAGTTGCATTTGATAAATTTAACCTCTCATCGATCTCATGTGTTACTATTTGTCGGTTTGCATCAACTAATGCTATTATTGCGTCAGCAAAAAACGAAACGACTTTCCGAACAACCTAATATAATGAAAATTTTCTTTATATTTAATATTTTTTATGTTATATAATACAATTATGCTACTATTTTAAAGAGTGAAATAAAAGTTTTTAGATTTCCAATTTTATAATTCGAAATGAAATTTGAATAAAATTATTTTTAAAAAGTACACATTTATTGGGCAGCGACAAATAATTCATTTTTGTTATTTATACATTATACGTGATTTTTGTATAATATTAAATATTGAGTCTTGTTAAGACAAATATAAAGACAATATATCATATATCGGACTTTAGAACAGGCATTTAAACTTTATCATGACTGAGATTCAAGCTGGTGCTCCGATGTTGAACCTAATTAGAATAGTATGTTTCGAAGGACTTAAGTCCTTCTACTTGTTCTATTACATCCTAAGGTAAATGTTGTGTAACAAATTTTAGAATTTATACAAGTTCTCGTCTGAAGTTAATACAAGTGTTAAAGTAAATATAGTCATTTAAAGTAAAACGTTAGAAGCTAATTTTAAAAATGTTTTAATATGAGAACACAAATTATATATAAAAAAAAAAAAAGAGAACGCTTAATAATCTCGAAAATTAATAATTAATAAAAATATTTGCCTATATATAAAAATAATTAAAAATTAAAAAAAAATATATGACATCGAATTATGTAAAAATAAAATTTTTTATTCGTGTTTCCATACTGACTATTCATAAAATTAAAATTAGGTATTAACGAGAAAAAATGTCTTGCGTAAATTAGGATAATTTAGTAACGTAAGATATTAATACCGTTAGTAAAAAAATCGTTTTAATCCTTGACCTATGACACTTTTAAATGCCACGTGTATATATACCCTTAAGGTCAAACAAAACGTCATTAATGCAGTATGTTACGCGTGATATCATGATCGAGAAGTTCGTGTGTATATGCGAATGTTAGAAGTTTTAACTGGCATGGTCTGACATTAGAAAGACACAGGTATATTAAGTTGGACAGTATGATAACGATTATATTTCACAAGTCAGAAAGCTTTCTGCCTTGCAATTTAAACCATAATTTATAATAGAAAGAGAGATAGAGATAATTTAAGTCTCCATTAGAAAATTTAACACTAGAAATAAAAGAGGACAAGGCAAAACAACAAAAGAATTACTAAGCATTAAAAATATTAAAAATGAGAAAAAAAAAGAATTAATAAAAAAAAGACAGGTTAAGTCACGAAACGTAATGTTTATGTTTTATATTCGAATCGTTTAATAAGATATAAATCGGTTAAAAGAGTGTGGCTTAAGAATAAAATAATTATATATAATTATATATAATAATTTTATTTATAATATTTTAAATATTTCAAATTTTCAAAAAAACAAAGCTACGTACTTTCATTAATTTAAATATAAATGATATCAAACCTTTTTACCCGAATATAATTAAATCTAATTTATTTAATATAAATTTAATTATAAAATGAAAAACATTCCGTATAAAAATTACTAGAAAATTACCACAGAGATATATTTTCTCGTTCTAAATTCTTCTATTTATAAAACTAACAAATTGAAAAATATACTTCCATTAAAATCACGGAATAAATGTATTATAATATTATCTCCATTTACCGACCATTAGGCATAAAATTAAATTAAATGTACAAAATCCAAATATTATTTATACACCTACGTATATTTTTCGTTTACGTGTGCGGTTTATTCCTGTTTCGTGCAAAACTGTTTCTATTGCGTAAATCCGCATTTCTGTCTAACAAAGGAAGCCAACCAAATCGTCCACGAATCGAGATACGGTGAAACGTCACGAAAGCGAGCGTGGCCGAAACGATTATATTCCTCTGCACGTTTCTCCACTCCTACCCCTCTCCTTCTCCTCATACTCCTACTCTCACAGATAGATCGGTTTAATTCGCTCGTCCTCGCGGAAACTCCAACTCGTCCTTTCCTTCCTTCCTTCCTTCCTATCTTCCCTTGATTCCTCTGACCCCATGCTTCACCCTCCTCTTCCCAGGAACGCTAATTTCAACCCCTTCTTCGTACCACACATTCACCTTTATTCTGTTCTAACCCTTAGAACCAACCTTTTCTTCCACGACCATAATACTAACCACCGCACATTTACCCCTATACACCACCAGTAGACCCCCCGACCACGTTTCCTTTTCTTTACAATGCAACACACCAACCACTTCTTAACTACTTAATTTCATATTTTACCGCCTGCGCGCAATATCTTGCGCACGACGAACAAATTAAGTTTATCTCACTTTAATCGGTTTACCTTCCACTTATGGGATATAATATTATAATATTGTTAAGTATATTATGGGAAGAATATTAAAAAATGACTTTTTTGTTTTTTTTTCTTACTGGTTAAATTCAGCACTGTGTCAAGTAGGAGTAATAATGGACTCGAAAAATACAAGGACAATCTCTTGTAAGGTACTTGTGTGTACGTGGTACACGAAATAAAATGTAAAACTGAAAAAAAAAGAAAAAAAAATGTAATGGAAAAAGAGGTAGAAGAGAAAGCAGCGGAGGTTGGGGGGGGGGAGGGACGAAAAAGCATTTTTTGTTGTTTTCTTTCTTATTCTTTTTTTTTTCTTTCCTTTCCTTTTTTCTTTTTTTTTACTAGTTCACCATACGAGCCAACTTTTTATGTTATGATAGATGTGTACCCTCTGACTGAAACAACGAGCAAACTTGAACGTGTGTGGACCCTTTTGTTAGGAAAAATCCAAGCTTGCTTCGTTCCTCGCCTCGTCGATTTTTTTCTATCCGCTCAGTTATAAGCATTTTTGTCGCATCGCAATATGTAGCCTCTCATGAATATGAATGTATTTACTTGCCGGCAACATGATACGCCTAGCACCAGCCAACCACCATCACTACCACCACCACCACCGCCACCACTACTACAACCAACAGTAGTAGAATTCTAACTTCAATTGGAAAAATTCATCTCTAATGTACTTATTTTCTTGTTTGTAGTTTCGAGAATTTGAGAAGAAGGGGAATGGATGGAGAGAAAACTAATATTTCAACATTCGAAATGATAATTATTTATAAACAAGTATATTATGAAACTCACAATCAGACATTCGTACCATGTGTGATTTATTTTAAGTAGTTTCAGAACGAGAATAACAATTTTTTTCTCACACATGGATCGAAAGTTCGTTTTTGCGAACAATATGACAATATATATATATATATATATATATATATATTTTTATTTATTTATTTATTTTTTTTATTGTCCCATTCGGCTCGGGTGACAATATTCCACTGGTCGGAATGCCATACTTTCCTCCCTAGGTGAGTAATATACTATTTCTTTTATCTTTTATGGTAATTTAGGAAAAATCATTTTAGTTCGATTCCGCCCTAGATTATCAATTATTTTGCTTTTTTTTTTATACTTTTTGTTAGCTCATTGTTCAATTTTATTCATTTGTTTTTTAAATTCTTTTTCAAAGGCTTTAATCGAAAATAAACATTTTATTTTATTTTTATTTTTATTTCAATTGAGAAAACCTTTATTTTTCATTTTCATTCAGAGCTAGATTGCTACCCATTTTTTTATAACTAGCATATCGTTTAATTTTTTGCGTAAAATGTTTTAATAGGTCGACCGTTAAATGTTGTATTTTTTATTTCAATAAAATATTTAAATTTTTTTAACAACAACATCATCAAAAAAATGTAAAAATTTTATCGCTCGAGCATTTCTTTAATTGTAAAATTTATATTTGCAAAATTTGAATTTGATATTTTTCTTTATTTCATGTCAAATAGGATGGGACTTAGTCAACTAAGAAAAGCTTTTCTTTCGACATTTTTCTATTAATAGAGAAGCTGTCGTTTTGATCCCAAGTAATATAATCGAAAGATGATGTTCTTCTCTCTTTTATCAAGAGTGAATCCCCGGTATCCTTTGAAGAAAACGATAAGAAGAAAAGAAGCTCGAAGCCTCGTCAGTAGAAAAAGAAATCTCTTGAGGATGTATTATTTTCTTACGCAACGTTGATTATGGTCTTCCTTTTTCATACCTTCTTCTTCCCTTATTTCTCTCTTATTTCTGATATATAATTTTCTACATTTTCGCCTCTTCGCTTTCTTATTACAAACTTTGAGATATTTTTCTTTAGAAAATAAATCGAAGCCGTAAGAGTAAAGTCGTTAAAAGAATTTTTTTTATTTTTCTTCTTTTTTGTTTTCCTCATCTCAAATTTTTAATTACCAAGAAACAATGTTAGATCGAATCTTCTTTGAAGTGGGTTAACAACATTAAGAAGAGAAAATTGATCTACCAATCAATCTCAAAATTACATCACTAGATATATTGCTACTTTAAAAAAGTTGTACGCTTGATATTTATTTTTTTGTTTTTCAAAGAGACCTGCTACTACTACTACTACCATTACCTGTCCGAAATTATTCAACAAATTTTATCTTGGAAAAACTTTTTCATCCTAACAGTTAACGTTCCTGATCGAAGTTATTTTTTCTCTTCTCTCTTTCTTTTTTTTTCTCCCATAAAAAAAACCTTTTATCAAAGTTTTCAATATCAGTGAGCGAGATTTTGTATAAAAAATTCTATCGAGAAGATTTCCGTAGGATTGTCATTAACGAATCAAAAAGTCAAAAGAATTTCAAAATCGATTTTTTCAATTTAGTTTTCGAATTGTATTGAACATCCGCAATCGATTATAAACCGATTGTATCACGTTATTATTAATATTACAAGTAAAAAGCATTTACACGTGATATACGATATGCATGTGTTATCATACAGCATGTGTTACAGTATTGAATATTTGTTGCTACGTCATATGTTCTCAGCCCATTTGGCCAATCATTAAGCAATTTTAAATACTTTTTGCTAAATCATATGTTACTACATACGTTTATACGTATCTAAATAATATATTTATACATACTAGGTTGTCCATAATATATTCATGTTAATAATTATTTTTAATATAAACATAATATTCCTTATTTAAAAAAAGGAAATAAAATTTTCGAGTAACCCGATGGATAATTGTATGGATATTTGAAAAGTTTCACAAAAAATTATATATTTATTTAATAAAATATAACATTTCAATATGTATTTTCTACGTTCAAAACGAACTTTTCAAGCAAAAATGATATATTTGTATTAAAATATAAATAGACATGAATTCTCTGAACAATCAATGAAATGTTCTTTTCTAATGTAAAATGAGTTTCAATTTTAAATGTAAATGAGAAAATGAATACATAATAAATGTATAATACTTACAACGTTTCAATACATATGAGAAAACATGAGAACATGAAAACATGAGAACATGAAAAAATGAGAAAAACACACACAAGTGTCTTATATTAATTTATTTATTGAAAGCATTTATAAATACCAGTTTGCAAATATATTTGCAATTTATCATACATGTAATTATTAAAATTAAAAGAAGTAACTTGATGCCTTCGATTTTGTACTGTGCTAATAAAAAATTATTACGTAAATGTATATACGTAATACTTTTTACATACATACTCTTAGCGTTTATTACGTAAAGCTATATATGTATATTCCTATTACATTATCTATGTCATTACATAGTCATACATTATCTATATCAACATTCATAAAATATTAAAAAGATTTGACGTATCGTTTTGCATTATTATATAAAAAGTTCTTATTAGTCTTAATTATTCGAGAAAAAATACATAGTTTTTTCTACCGCGTTTTTTCAGATTTTTAATTAGAATAACGTAGTAATTCTCAACAACTTTTATATGAATTTATTGATTGGCCCAACCTCGTTAGACCCGTACTAAATTAAATATTTCATATCAAAAATGTCACATGAGATAAGAAAGAAACAATGTAAGTGTAATTCTCATTGGCGAGACGATCAAGTCCGAATAATTGCTATCTATTTCAATTTTATTCTCAAGTATCGAAAAATTCAATTCACAATTAAATAAATTTATCGAGTACATTCAAACAAGATGTAGACAATTTACACGATATTTATAACAACATTGACTTTAATAAACAGGTTTTATGATTGGATAATATAAGAATGATTGGATAATATTTTGTTGTCGGTTTTTATTTTTGATTAGTAACCGTTTCTATATATAACAAAATTTACTGAACCAACAGAGTCTTGGTTTAATGATTATCAAACATGAACTGGAATTACATTATGGTGAAATAATATTCTATGAATATAGATTAATTACATATCAGTACATAATTCTTTTTTTTTATTTTATTTTTGTATTCGAAATTCTAAATAAAAACTTAAAATGCTTAGTATTTAAAATTTATTTTTTAATAGAAAAATTAATTATTACAATTGTTTTATTCGGAACATAGTACTGACAAAAATAATAAATTTTATCGTTTGATAAATCTCAAAAGTATAGTTTCAGCTGGTTTCAAAGTTATGGATATTTGTAGGCCAATATTTTCAACTGATACTGGATTATCTATTTCAACAGTAAATTTTCTCAATAGACTAGCAGCTATAGTTTTCACTTGTGCCATGGCAAAAAATTTACCTAAAAAAGTAATATTAAATAGAAATGTACTTTGAAAACAAAAAGTTTAGAAACTAAATAAGAAATGAATAATAATGTGCTCTTACCTACACATCCTCGTTTCCCAGAACCAAATGGAATGAAACACTTCGGATCATAATTTCCCGGAAGAAAACGATCAGGATTAAACCGTAAAGGATCCGTCCAATATTTATCCTTTCGATGCAAAGAATATATCGAAAAAAATAATGTAGTATTTTTTGGTACTACAATGTTGTCGTTCACTTCATATAATAATAAAATACATATTATTATAACAAAAGATAATAATTTAAATATTGGAAAAAAAATACGAATAGTATTTTTTGTGTATATGAATACCTATTATATCGCTACATGATGTTCGTCCAAAAAATGGARCAGKAGGAAAAAGACGAAGTGTTTCTTTTATGACTCGATCCAAATAATACATTTTCTTAGTATCATCGTATGTAATTTGATCATCATTCTCATTGCTTGAACCGTACATATCGCACAGCTCCTTATAAACTTTATTCTACAATCAAAAATGACAAATAAATAACACAAGTTTTGTACAAAAATAAATTTGATTTTTAAAAGGTTAGGATAAAWTTGATAATGTTTAATGGTTATCAGTAGTTACCTGAATCTCAGGAAAAGATGCTAGCATTAAAAATAAAAATGTAAGAGTTCCTGCAGAAGTATCACTTCCCTAAAAAATAATAAAAAGTTTTAAGAATCAATTTATAAATAAAAATAAATCTTATCTAATCTAATAAAAAAATTATCTTACAGCAAAAATAAATGTATCTATTTCATCGCGAATATTTTCCTCCGAATATTTTCCGGTCTCGTAAAGTGATTCAAAAAGTGCGTCGAGAAATGGACTCGTATTTTTTACTTTATCTTTAGGAATAATACTAAATTATTTATCATTTATATCAAGGATAACTATCCATACATACATTACTAAAAGAATATTTTTGGAAATGATTATTCTTACTTGCATATAGACCATTTCTTTCACGGGTAAATTTCTCTTCCTCTATTGACTCTTTCTTTTTCCTAATAATCTTAATGAATAAAGTTATATATTAATATATATGAAGTATAAATAAAATATAATTTTTCTTAATACTGTAATATATAGTTACAACCAAAAAATTTGAAACAAACAATTAATTTTTATCTTACCTCGCTTGTTATATTATTAATGTATGCGAGATTTTCATGTAACCGCTTTCCTAGAGATGAATTTTTAAATATAATATTTGGATGTAACCATAATTTCGAGACCCTTTCCATCATTAGATCCATTACTCTAAATAAAAATAAAATTTAATAAGAAGACAAATATAAAGTTATACTATATTATATAATAAATGTAATAATTTTCTTTTGATTATTACTCTTTTACATATCTAYCAAGTTTGCAGTCTAGGGTATTCTGCAAATTTAAATCAGATTCCAAWAGGCTATCTGTCAGTACAAAAAAACATAATTTGTTAAAGATTTTTACATGTCTGAATATTTTAAAAATTATAGAGTTTCTAATACTCACCAAATATTATGTCCAACGTACATAAATGTACGTAATGAAATATATCTACGTTTTCTCCGTTTCTAGTTTCTAAAATGTTTATTAGCCTTTTTGAATTCTTATTCAATGGCTCCATATAATATGAAAACATTTTGGCATTGAATTTTTTATCTATTATTCTTCGATGTATTTTCCATAATACCGCTACAAATATGAAAATATTTTTTACTTTTTTTTATTATTCTTTTTTTTATATAATTATTAGTAAAAAATTAGGAAAAGTTATATTTTCATATAGTTATTGACACACATGGGTGTGTAGACTTTTTATGCAAACGTAAAAAAAATAAACTATTATTACCAGCAATACTTTGTAAGAAATATATACAACATACTAAATTATACTTTGAATGTTGGTAGTTGTTCTATATTAAATAAAATGAAACCATGTGAGCTTATAATTTACCTGGCGCTGTCAATAATCCATYKCCTACAGTATCTTTAGTAAAGTTATATATGAAATTTTTCTCATCAGTTTTTGGGCTTTTTAAAAGAATCTGAAAAATGAAATAATAAATTTATATAATAAGATACGAAAAAAAAAATATTATTTGTATAAATCGTTTGTAAAAAAATGTGCAGTAAATTTAATAAATCTTACTTCAATATTTTCAGGATCATCGAAGAATASGRCTAATTTTAATCCTAMCCAGAGTTTCCAAGGAGAAGAATAGATTGCAGAGTATTGTATTATTTTACGAGTTACATCTATTTTTAAAATAGATTTATTCAATAAAAATGGTAAAAATGTATATACTGGAAATATGAAAATACAATATACCTTTCAAATCACCARGAAATAAATGCATATTTCCTATAATAGGATAAGCTTTAGGACCTGGACATTTTTTTACCATCTTATGTTCCCGAAATTTATTTATTAAATATTTAATAAAATTGTATAATAGAATAATTATTATTGTTGRAACAATAAAGTATGCAATGTATTCCATGTTGAATTGAACAAATTAGAAATAGTAGAAGTTGTTTAATTCATTTAAAAATACTACTTTGCTTCTGTTTATAAGTAAGGGATAATTACAAAATTGCTACTCAGAAGTAACCAGAGCTACTTACTTACTTCAGAGCTAACTCAGAAGTAAGTATTCGCGTCTTTACAGAAACTGAAAATGAGTAAACGAGCTCGAGCAAATTTATAGATTACCAAGACTGTTCTTTATCCATATTTTATGATACCTTTAATACGTAAGTGTGATATGTCATTCTTATAAAAAAAAGAAGCTAATTTTTATAAATTTATTTATTTTGCGCGCTTTAATACTAGCTATTAATTTTTGCAACCAATCATTACCATAGATTCCAAGGTTAAAAAATAGCAATCGATAGAATATATTTAGTTTTTTGTTAAAGAAGCCTTTTTACTTTACATTGCTTCTACTTGAATTTGCAATATSMTAATAAAGAAGTTTCTTTCAGATACAGATAAAACTAGACCAGTTTATTTCTCWATATTATATAAATGTTTTCGTTTAGTTTTAATTATTAAAAATAAAATACACAAGTTTTCTAATCTAATTGAATTAATACATTAATAAATTCAATTAATAARTAAATGCTAGAATAATTTACCTTCGGTCGCGTTTTTTTCAAGTTTTTTATTAGAATGACGCAGTAGCTCTAAACAACATCCACAATAATTTATATATTAGTCCACCTGATTAAATAAATATCTCGTCTAGAAAATGTCGCGTGTGATAATCAAGAAATAATAAAAAGTTAAAGTACTATTACGGTAGCGAGATATTCGTATACGAATCWTTTCTATCTACTCCAATTTTTGAAGTGAAAACTTCATTAAAATAGGGAGTGATTTGAAAAGAATGAAACGCTGGTTCAGGCAACGAACCGGTAGATAGCGAGGCAACGGAGCCTGTTTACGGACAGGCAACGGAGCAACGGGCCGCTATGCAATGGCCACGATATTTAGTAAGAAAAGAAATAGAGACAAACATATAGGATTGAGCCTGCGAGAGAATGAGACAGAATATATAGAATATATAATATTCTATTTTTTTCTATTTCTGTTTTTTTATTCCTATTTTTCTATTTCTACTTAAAAATTTTTCTATTTTATTAAAAAATTAATTTTAAATTCTACATATCGCAAATATTATAATTAATAATTATAAAATATACAGAATATAATAATTGTATTGTCTGCAATATTTTACAAAAAAAAAAAAATGATTACAAGATACATCAGAAAAAAAGAATTAGACAACACAGTAGAATATGTTTCATATAAATATCCAAAGACATGTTTTTTAATTATAATGTTTGCGTATTTAGGAAATTTACACTAGTTTTTTAATAAAATTGAAAAGTTTCTAAATAGAAGAAACTGGACACGTGCGTGACACAAGCAAATAAACCTTATTTGCTATTATATTTCCGATAAAAATACAATAATATAACTTGTTTTAACCCTTTCGCTACTACGAGCGGCTATAGTTGCTCCCGCTAAAGATGTCGCGCAATTGTATATATGATAAGCGCCTGCAGTTGCTATGCACAGAGTATCTCACTYTARACATRCCGCRYKAGTCTTTCGTTTTGCATCATTTGTTTTTTACGGGCTTCAATAATAAACCAAATGCCTCGATCATAAGACTTACGACACCGGCTCGAACGTTGCGTGCACCGTGCACTGTTTCGGTGTAGCGCGCCGTACTGCGGGAGTACCGCGGCAGAGATCCGCCCCGTAGCGAAAGGGTTAAAGATGTAGAAAAGAAAATTTTTTTTAATTGAAAAAATTGCGAATTAAAACAACAAAAATAAAAAATTGATGTTATAAGTGTTGTAATTCCAAACTAGATGAAAAAAAAAAAAAGAACACTATTGTTCCCTTCTTTAACAGCATCTACAGGTAATTAGTTGCAACACAAAAAGAAATACTTGTGTGTGCAAACCCATAATAAAGATATCTCAAATTCAAAGGAAGGGTTAAAAGTGTGAAAGAAAATATCATCTACCCGAGTTTCAAAAAAAAAAAAAAAATATAGTATATTTACTTATTTACTTAGTTTAGGATGGCGTATCTTTCTGTCAACAAACATTCTACCATTTTCGTTTCTGTCTATGGCTATCGCATTCTACATTCCATCTAAATTGATTAAATTTAGAAATTGATAGTTTTTGTCATCTACCCCAAGATCATACCGGTGGATTTTGTTATGTATGGTAACAATATTATAATAAATAAATCCTACACAATTATCTTACTCTTGATACTGTGCATTCGTCTCATTCTCTCGAAACTTAGATTTTTGAAGGTTTCACTTCTAACACGTGTGATCTGCACACATGTTTTTTTTTTTTTTTTATCGATACTTGTTTTTATTTAACGATAACTGTTCAGTACCACCCACACACAGACACACAAATCTTCTTTAAACGATAAACTTTATTGTTGTTTTTTTTTATAATATTCAATTTGTGTGCAACAGATTCTGCGATAAGCCTATGAATTAAAATATCATGAAATACGATAGGAAGCAGAGTAAAGGTATTATTTACCTAAATATTAAGAAAATCCAAAGGGCCATAAATTCCCAAACTATCTCAACGATCAAAGAAACATATGGTGCGATGAAAACCCTTTATACAGTGTCGGGCCCTTTAAAGGTTTCTGATTCATTTCTAAGAACGTACGATACCATAAAAGGAAATAACATTCCGAGATGCTACATCACATTTCTTTATGCATTGTTTCCTTTTCCCAAAAACATAAGATTTTCCTTCGGGAGATCTTGGTAGGTGAGCCCTCCTACTATTAGACAATAGGTCCCATTTAGGTTCTTCCCTCTCCAGAGGGGTGTAACTAACTTATGTATAAAAACCCGTAAAATAATGTAAGAAGCGTTATGTCCATTAAGTACTTTTTCCTCTAATACACATTATCCGTCGTCTCTCGCACTTCGAGATTGCGAAGGTAGTATCACTACTTTTATGTCTTGGACCACACTTCAGAGCTAAGTTAGCGACTGAAGCGCCACTCGACCATCATAGCGCAGCCCTATTACTATCTATACATTCGTTATTTTTGTGTCAGAGAGATCACACGTTTGGTGCAAGTGAGCAGTTCTAACGGGTTTTATTGTTAATAATAGTGATAAAAAATATCAATAGGTAATAGCAAGAAGAAGAGATCAAGAAGTCGAGAGCGTTCAAAGGAAAGAATATCCAAAAGACTTCGCAAATTAGAGAATAAGGTGGAGGAGATGGCAAGGGGGATTGCTGCAATAAAGGAAGCCATCTTGGGACGCCGCGAGGCAGTCCGTGAGACGTCAGAGCGGTCGGAATCAGATGTAGAAGATACTGTATCCATTATAACTACGGATTAATTGTGAGCACGAGATAARATCACAATTTTCGTAAATTATACCTTCACGCCCGAGAGGCATTACGCCCGAGAAGCACCACGCCCGAAAGGCTCACATTGGTATAAATAATCTTATTACTTACAGCTGGGCATGGTAGTGCTCTGTCGGTATTTAGAGCTCTGTTTTACCCGAGAGGTAAAATAGGACTCATAGAGTAATGTGACTTTACTTTGAAGGTAAAGTATAGAGTAAAATTACTCGAATTATTTTGGAGGTTAATCCAGAGTAAACAATGAACTACCTAATTTTTGTGCAATTGTTAAATAAATTAATGTGTGAAAATCTATAATAAAATGAATTAAATATACAAAGACTACGTCAATCAAGGACCAAGCCCTGAGTGAGCAGTAAGTGGTAGAAGAAGAGAACTCTCAGCCTGAAACGTCTAGCAGGGTAGTCCCACCGGACTCAGAGCCAGTTGAAAGCGCAGAAACAGAGATTCCATGGGAGCTGGATGCGGATGCTCTCCGTATCTTGGGAGAGGAACCGGTGCAGGAAGAACCTCGATTAGTCCTTCACTCCATTGTCGTTAATCGCTGGAAAAAATATTTTGACGAAAGCTTAAAGAAAGAGGTTAGGGAATCACTCCTAAGCAAATATCCCAAGAAGGGCAAATTCTCGCTCGAGCTGCCGATTCTGAATGAAGAGGTGGCAGTGAATCTAAAAAAACCGGCTTTGAAGAGGGACAAACACTTTAGTGGTATGCAGAAGCTAGCAAGGTCTGCCTTAGCTGCTTTGGCTCCAGTAATTGAGTCTCTGGCATCCCTTAGGGACCCAGACAATGTTAAGAGATTGGAGCAAATCTGAGATGCGGCAGAACTAATGGTTGAGATCCATAGATCTCAAACGGTTGCACGCAGAGCTTGCATCTTTCCGACATTGTCCAGACAGTGGATGACGACACTAGAGAAAAGAAAGGCTGACGAATTTTTGTTTAGCGACAAACTAGGTGACAAGGTCAAGGAGATCAAGGCCATTGAGAAAGTCTGTGAAGAGCTGAAGCCCGTCCAGCCGAAGAAGTCGTTCGTGCCTTTCGGGTCTTTAAACTCCAAGAGCTCGTCGAGTCGAAGGAAGTCAGTGTCTCAGACGAGCGGGAAAACCGCATCAGCGAAAAAACCACTAACTCCCAAATTCCCAGCGAGACAGACATCCTATCCCAAGTCGAACCAATATCGTCAGCAGAAACAACGGCCTCAGAACCGTTAACTTTAGAGGAGAATGTAAGTAGGTTTGCGGTGAGTCTAAAGTATTTCCTAAAGGCCTGGAAAACAATCACTGAGGACAAGATTGTCATTCAGTGTGTGCAAGGGTATAAAATACCTTTTAAATCGGTTTCTGTGCAAACTCGTCCATCACCTGACAGGGTTTGGTCAGGTCAGGAACTGGCAGGCATACAATTTGAGATTAACAGACTGCTTTCGATAGGTGCGATTGAGGAAGTAAAAGGGGTTCTTGAACAATTTCTGTCACCGTTCTTTTTGGTCCCTAAGCCGGATTGTCAACAGAGGTTTATTTTGAACCTGAAGGAATTGAATACGTCTATTGACGCAGAACTTTTCAAACTCGAGGACCTTAGATCCGTTTATAACCTTTTAGAGCGTGATATTTCCATGGGTACGGTGGATCTTAAAGATGYTTACTTTCTAATTTCAATATGGAAACCACACCGGAGATTTCTGATATTTGCCCTTAAGGAGAAAATTTATGAGTTTGTCTGTTTGCCCTTCGACTTATGCACGTGTACATTAGCATTTACAAAGTTATTGAAGCCAGTGATAAACTACCTTTGCTTGAAAGGGTTTTTGTCGGTCGTATACTTGGACGACTTCCTATGTTTTGGTCATTCGGTTTACAGAGTGCAGCGAGAACCTGAGTCAGACGATCGAGGTCTAACTCGAGAGGTTAGGATTCATTGTGAACTTTGAGAAGTCCAAGTTGAAGCCTAAAAGAAGATGTAAGTATAAAGGCTTTATTCTTGACTCATCTACAATGAGAGTGGAGCTTCTAGGAGAAAAAAAAGCTTCAGTACGGAAACAGATCGAGGATCTTAAGAAGAAGGGCACGGTGAAGATCCGTGACTTTGCCAAGGTTGTGGGGTCAGTGGTAGCGTGTTGTCCAGCAGTTAAATACAGTTTGTTACACTGTATATCATTCGAAAGGGCGAAAGTCCAAGCTCTAGAAAGAAATAAGGGATGTTTTGATTCAGCCATGGCAGTACCGAAATTTACCTTAGAGGACTGGGATTGGTGGGTAAAGGCCTTACTAAAAGCCAGTAGGAAGGTAAAGAATAACCAATATGAGAGAACAATCTTTTCAGACGCATCATTGTCCGAGTGGGATGCGTTCTGTGGAAGCGAAAGCGCCAATGGGTTATGGAGTCAGGAAGAGAGAAGTCTTCATATAAATCACCTGGAGCTTAAAGCGGCGCAATTGGCCTTGAAGTGTTTTGCGACGGACCTGAGGACACTGATGTCTTACTTATGGTGGACAATAGGACAACGATGGCATATATTAGTAGGATGGGTGGTGCTCGTTATGCCGGGCTACATAGATTGGCGAGTGAACTGTGGAATTGGTGCGAGGGCCGCCAATTATGGGTGTATGCCTCGTAGATCCCGTCAAAGGAAAATGGGGAGGCTGACCGATCCTCAAGAATCAATAACTCAGACGCGGAGTGGTAATTAGCAAATTATGCGTTTAAAACAATCGTTAGAAGATTCGGGAATCTGGAGATCGATCTATTTGCTTCACGAATCAATACCAAATACGCGGTTTATTGTTCGTTGAGGAGAGATCCAGAAGCCTTTGCGTTTGAAGCTTTTAAAGTTAGTTGGTCTGACTGGATATTTTATGCCTTTCCCCCCCCCCTTTTTCCATCATAACTAGAGTAATTAAGAAAATCAAAGATGATAAGGCAGAAGGAATTGTGGTTTTACCTTATTGGCCTACTCAGGTTTGGTTTCCGGCCCTTAAGGAACTCTTTGTGAGAGACTGGGGTTGGTTTGAGGCAGATATTAAATTTTTGGTTTTCCCGTGTAGGTCACGACATCATCCCTTACCTGAGAGACTTACCCTGGTTGCCGCCAGGTTATCAGCCAGGCACATGTAATCAAAGGCATGCCTAAGAAAGCAGTGGATATCTCGCTAGCTTCACTAACAGAAGCAACACTAAAAAATTACAATGGAACCTTGAAGCTCTGGTGGCGTTGGAATAATTAGGTCATCGGAGATCCATATGAGGTGTCTGTGGAAAAGGTTCTGAAATTTTTGACGGAAAGATTCGATGATGGAGTTGGACATAGCT
>NW_015149022.1:1027631-1131556 GCF_001465965.1 Polistes dominula | reverse complement strand
TCTTATATACATGTATGTATGTAGTACTTCTGCATGTATTCTACTTCGTAATAACTATTTGTATATTCTCTGTGGTGTAATATATTTGTTGATATATTTATATGTATGGTATAATGTAATAGATACTAATTATTTTGAATAGATAAAAAGGGCAATATATTTTAGTGATAATAAGACAGAGATACTGCTAAGACTTCATACTGTATAAATCAATGTATTGTTGAAAAGCAAAATCGTCAAGATTGTAATATACATATATAATATACATATATATGTATATATGTCAGTGTTAAATTGTACAATTCAGTAAAATCGTGAAAATTCTAGGTTTAACTCGAAATAACTAGACATTTTTATTGTATTTTCTCTGTACTTTGAAAACCTATGTTTTATTAGTCGTACTGCTCTATCGGGTCTACAAATCAAATCTCAATTTCATATAACTACCCGCCTCTTATAAATTCATATATTACCTAGTTGAAGTATGTAATTCTCCCTACCTGCATATTGTAACAGGTCAGTATAGTTATTTATGGGTTTAGCTAGTCATTTCACAGAGTAACGCCAACACACATATATACATAATAGTAACACTGCATATTACAATATAATACGATGTTCATATCATTTACCTTCTCGTTCACTGTTTCATGTCCAACTGCCGTATAATATGTAGTAGTA
Organism: Polistes dominula; assembly: GCF_001465965.1. The sequence goes on along the minus strand of NW_015149022.1, from coordinate 1,130,875 downwards.
AATAAAAAACTGGACAGAACATCCAACAAGGTAAAATAAATAAGTCTTCGTGAAGGGTTCGTAAAAACTGTTAGTGTTAAAAACTAATACTATTACATACACAATATATTATACAATAAACACGATTTCAAAAAATTCATTACGACTAGAGAATTTACATAGTTTTTAAACTTACAATATTTTTAAATGACAATAGTGTAATATAGATATTGAGAAAAGTAATTTAACATGAAGTTATAGAATGAGAGAGAAAGAGAAAAAGGGGAATTGTAAATATTTGTGTCATTAGAATCATATTATATATAACTATACTTTTTCTTTTTTTCATCAAAACAATATAAATATTATCTATAACTGAAATATATTTTGACTGTGCCTGCTGTAAGATAACGATTCGTATGCGGTTAATGATATCATTGAAATTCAAAAAGATTACGTTAGTAATTATTTGAAAATTACAAATATTGGTACATTAATGTTATCAAGTTCTTAGAAAATTGTTGAAGAAAATATTTAAATCCAGCCTCCCATAATTTGACCAGTTGCTTTAGATTTTCCACGTAACTTAGTTGTAGCAACTGGAACATTTTCTTCTTGTGCCTTAGAAGGTTTCGATGCTACTTTATCTGTTTCCTCTTTTTTCTTTTTTTCTTCCTCCTCTTTCTTTTTCTTTTTTTCTTCCTCTTCTTTCTTCTTATTTTCTTCCATCTCTTTCTTCTTCGCATCATCGACATTTTGATTTTTGGCTGACTCTTTCTGAGGTGTTTTATCTTTATCCGTATCAGTTTTATTAGACTTACTCGCTGAGGTCTGTGCCTCAGCTGATGCTTTGCTGACATCATCCTCTCTCGGATCTTCAGGTATAGGCGTTGGTGCTCTAAATTCTGGCCCCTTTCCATCCGGTGTTAATTTATCACCCGTTTTATCGATACTTCCAGCGCTCATTGATTTTAATATTCCTTTTTTCAAAGATTCTGACAATATCAACTTTGGACGATCACCCTCGGGACCTTTTACCTTCATACTTGACTTTTGAGAGGAAGTTGCACTCTTCCCTTCTCCTTTTTCTTCTCCTTCTCCTTCAGCTCCTATTTAATTATTATTATTTTTTAATTTTTTATTAATTCTCAACAAAATTAGATGTACTAATAAGATGATATTAGGTCGTTCTTAAAAGAAGTTTCTTAGTTTCATTTTACATGCACAAAATTGAATTTATATATATCCGTATGTATTTTTTATTGACTGACCTTCCGCATTTTCAACTTCATCGATATGCCTAACTCGTTTCAACATGAATTTGGCATAAGCAATTCTCGTAGTAGGCGTAACTTCGGATAGATTAGGATTATATTCGACCAAACGATTAGGATCGAGGGATGCTAAATCGGAATTAGAATTGCCTCGATTTCTACGAGAACTTCTTCTCGTTTGTTTTGCAAATGCCTCATTCGAACTACCAATTGGATCCCTAGCAAATGTGTTTTGTCGAACAACAGCATTCCAATCTTTCTTTTTACTGCCACCACTGCTTCTACGACCTATTGCTTTAGCAATTTGACTAAATACATCTTTCGGTTCCTTTTCATTTCCTTGGATAACTGCATTGACAATGCCTTCTACTATTCCAATCTGGAAATCCTTTTGCAATCGACGTTCCATTACACGACCCTTTTTACCAGATACTGTAAACAAATATACATTCATTTATATTTATAGATAAAAGAATACATACAGAATGTATCTAAACAGGTGATACAACTGAGTGGTAAGGTGATGATTCTATTTGTAAAAGAAAACGAGTAACAATTCTTCCGTTTTAAATAAAATGGATAAGAATATACATACATATATCAACAAGGACATCACTTTGAAAAATATCTTCATAGATAATGTAAATAATATTTTAAATATTAATAAATATACCATAGAATTTTCAAATATAATTTTCTCCAAATTGGTGCATTAAACAAAATAAATGTTACTTTTTTTCTTTTTGTCTTATTTTAACTCTTTATAATCATTTGAAACTTTGTAAAACATCCAACATACGGATACATACTATATGCATAAATGTATAAAGTCTAACAAAATAATCAACATTATTATAATAATTTCTACCAACATGCAGCATCCTGTTTATCAAGATTCGGTGTTCGCATTCCATTTTGTCGGAGAATGTCGATTAATTCATATCGTAATGTTGAAATATCTTGTCGAATTTCCATGACGTCGTCCTCGGTGATACCAAAATCATCACGTTTTCTTTGTTCCGCTGTCACGTAACGGCGAATAAGCAATCGCATCACCGTGTCATGTCTAGTCATTGCTTTTTCTCGTGATTTTTTCTAAAACAAAATATTGATCTATCATTATTATCATTATTATTATAATAATGTTTATGAAAATGAACTTACTATCAAGGATCGAGTTGGTCGTGAACCTTTACCACATTTAATAATTTTATCAAAAGATTTACTCGTGGGAACCATATTAAATGGTGGTGGAACGGTGTCACCATCTTCAAAGTAACTCATCCAAAGATGACTTCTTGCAAATTTCCACTCTGTATCAGCCCTTTCCTAAAAATAATAACAAAGTTCATTTAATTCAATAATATAATTCTTTATTTAAGAATTATTATTTTATAACAATACCGAAATAATTTGATACGAGTTTGACATCATGGCAATTAACATGTTGAGTAAGACTATAACGTTGATAACCGAATATGAACCAAACATAAGCAGAGCCCAAAATCTTGTAAAACTTTTGATTCCGGTTAGATCGAAGGATAACAAATCTACCATACCAAAACTTGCCCAAAATAATGATTGTGACGTTTCAAAAAGACTGAAAAAAAATACACGAATAAATACGTTTAGGGTAAATTATATTTGGTCTTATTTGAAAGATCTTTAAATATCATTGTTATACTTAGCAAATCTTCGCCATATTGAGCAAGCTTTTTCTTGATTATCAAAATCTGGTAATCCGTTAGGCATATGATAACATTTCATTTTTTCCAAATCAGCATAATACCACATTAATTGATTCATACCACAACCAAAAGCGAATAGTACGAGAGTATAGATGAAAAAGAATTTAATAATATCGATTATCATTCTGCCTAAAGATATTTGTAAAGGTCCGAGATGTGGATTTACGCTGAATATGTGAACGAGTTTTAAGAAACTGTAAATATATTAGGAACGTTTAAGAATTATTTTAAAGAAAATTTATAAACTATAATATATATATATATTAGGTCGTCCTGAAAATTTCTTCTTTTTTTTGGTGATAAATTGAACAATATTGGATGCTTAACACTTTAATGGCCGAAAATCTACACAGTCAAACGTCGCCAGAAGCCGGTAATATTTTTGAAAAATTAATTTAAAGAAAATTTATTAAATTTATGAAAAAATTAACATAAAAAAACAACAAATTTAATTTTATATAATTATAAATATATAAGAAGTTATAAATAAATAAAGGTTATTCCGGCTATCACACACATGTTGTGCCATTAAAGTGTTAATATACTTTTTTTTGTATTTTATGTTATTTTACTAAATAATATCGATTCTAATCTATTTTACTTTTTTTTATACTTTAAATTATTCAACTTAAAAAATATTGTGCCCGTAGAATTACTAAAAAACATGTATGCAGATCACACGTGTTAGAAGTGAAACCTTCAAAAAGTTTTCACTTTAAAAAGAGACTTTTGTGACGACCTAATATTAATCAAATAATAATTTATTGTGATAATCAATAAAAAAAAGAATTTACCTAAATATCATTCCAGCAGCAAAAGCTCCTTCTGAGAGAAGCATGGGATCGAAAGCATGCCATTTATCTCTTGGATACCAAGGATCCTCACCACTCCAATATTCTCTCTATGTAAATTACAAATTTATAAACCAAGTAAATGGTATTTAAAATAAGAAACAAAAAAGATTAATTAATTAATTAACTGATAAATGAAAGAAATTGAATAATTAGATTAATAAAAAGAAAAATATGATTTATGAATATAACGAACAATTATATGGATCATAATTAAAACGTACCTGTACTATAAACCAAGCAGTCATTCTCATACTTATCCATATAACGTAAAATGTATTTTGTATGAAGTCCACTATGTTCCATAAATCTGATATATACTCGAGTAATCCATCTGACCATAATGATCTTATTTCTCCGACAACTAAGCCTAAATTATTTATAAAACAAATTATTAATTTGTCTTTATATAATGCCTTTATATAAATTAATATAATATATTATATTAATTATTGGTGTTTATATAATAATTATCATTATATAAATACTATATTGTAACTATATAATAATTAATTATATAATTAAAATAATACTTTACTTTATAAGTATTACTAACTAAAAATGGTAATTTACTAATATAATAATTATATTAATAATTAATATAATTATTAATATATTAATAATATATTATTAATTATTGGTGTTTATATAATAACTATTATTATATAAATATCACCATCTTATTATATAAATAACATAAATAATAAATATTATTAATATTTTATTAATATATTATTAATATATTAATTTGTCTTTAAATTAAAATTATAATAATAATTATATCAGATGAATTCTTATGTAAATTGTTTATCTTCGTTATAAGGATCATCAATTCCTTTTTTTTTTTCTTTTTTTTTCTTTTTTTTTCTTTTTATATCAAAATAAAATATTGATTTACTTATTACGTAGATAATAACGCCAGATTCAACGAAACCCGGAATGCAACCACGTTCTCGTCTTTTCCATCCTGCAAGTATTTCACGCATCCACGCATTGCCAAATAATTCGATAACCAAATATTCGATTCGTTGAGACGCCATTCCAAGTAACACTGTGAATAATTTTTTAAATATTTTCTTGTTTCTTTTTCTCTAACTTTCCTTTTTTAACTTCTCCTTATAAAATGACGTATAAAGAAAATATCGAAGTGTCTACTTACTGAGAAAGAAAGCATAAGAAGAAGAGTGACAAATAAATTTGACAAATGGTTTTTTCATAAACAAACCCATTTGGGATGTAGGAGACATCATATAAATTGAACTGTAAACAGGAAACATAGCACCGAGTTTTCCAACTTCGATTAATTGACCGATCATACTTTTTCTACGAAAACCAGGTAGACCATCGTACCAAATGGCTGCTAATAATTGTTGCACATTCGGATGAGCTACGAACTGAAAATAAAATGTATATACAGTTCAAATTAATTTAATTATAATAAATTTGTTTAAGACATTTTAGGATCTAACATTCGATATTTAATAATATTTGAAAAAGAATGATTGTGCCCTTTAAGATAGGCAACACTTTCATACATGCATGTATAAAACAAAATATAATATAAGGGTATTGCAAAAATCGTTTTATCAAATTAAAACATTAAAAATTGTATTTGTGATAAGTATTTAGATGGCAACAATATTATAACTAATTAATTTATGTAATATATGTTTAATAATATTATAACTAATTAATTTATGTAAGGCAACAATATTATAACTAAAAATTAATACTTAAACAAAATATTCTCACTCTGTATTAATAAATCAATTTTGATTTGTTTAATATTTTGAACAATCAATAAAACAACTTTTAAGACATCCTTTTATACAACATTTACCTGTTTTTGTTTATATTTAATAGCAAGTTTTAATCGTTCTAAAGTTTGACGTTCTCCAGGTTCCCAATTATCTCCAGTAGGATTATAATTGAGCATAATTTCTAATTCATATGATGTACGTGCATGATCTAATAACGATGTTGCAAAATGTTGCGTTTGTTCTCGCATTTCCTAGATGAACATATTTTCAATATTTTATGATAAACAAAAATAAATAACATTATTTTACAGAATATTTAATAATGAAATGTACATTATACTCAAATCGAAATTCTTGTTCCATTCGACTGAGACGACGTAATTCCCATGAAAGTTCGAATGCTGTTAAAAGTGGATCTCTCGAAGATAAAGCGATAAGGGACGGTGATGTTAAAGCTCTGTATGCGTTTATACGAGATTGAGAATGTCGAAGAGAATCTTGTTCACTCGAAGTTACACACTCGTCGCAACCACATCTAAAATCGTATAAAGATAGTATTATAAAAAAAAGTTAAATATTAAATCATTTTATACGAGATGTCAGATTTTTAATTTAATGTAATCGGAGTAATTGGACGTTTTATATACTTAGACTACTGTGGGCGTCTATAGGCGCTTATAAATTTTACTTTTGTAACACTGATAGTGCTTATAGTATTTATAATAAAAATTTGGTTAAAAAAATACAAAGAAATAAATAATATAATAATATTATACTATATATATTATACTACATCCCACATAACATAAAAACTAACTAAAAACTTTCTAAAACATTTCTTGAAAAGCTTTAAACCTTTCAAAAAGGTTTCTAAAAAATCTTTTTACAAGGTGAAAATGTCCGCGTTAAGAGATGCAAAAGATTACTCTATCAGTAAAATATTTTAGAAATGTTTTAAAAATATTTTTGTCAAATCTTTTATGAATCTTTTTCAAAATATTTTAGAATGATGCCTGCAAGGTTTCTGAAAGGTTTTTTGGAAATATTTTACGAAACTTTCGCTGAAAGATTTCAAAACTTATTGTGTTATGTGGGATATATGCTCATAATTATTATAGTGGTCTAAGTCATGTATCTCTTGTTTCGAGATATTTAAAGATTTCTATTTAAACACTGTATGAATCCTATGTAATATTGAAAAAACAAATATTATCTGACGATTCATTTTTGACAATATCGTGAAAATTACATTGAATTTATTTAGTTTAAAATAATGTGGTGCTAAATAACTAATAAACTCATTTTTTTTTAATTTTAACTTAGACCACTTTCATAATTATGGGCACGTATTATATTATATTATATATTATACTATATATATTATTTTACGTCATATTTTACGTAATGAAATTCAATATATCGATTATTGAAATATATTTTACATACAAAAATGCATTCCTAATAAAAATTTCACCATCTCAAAATTTGATAGAAAATAAATTACCTGGCATCATGAGGGGTTGGTAAGGTCGCTCCACGATCTAAAAGTATTTTCAAAATTTCATAATTATTTTTGTGTGCTGCCAATACTAAAGGAGTTATGTCAGGAGTAAAATTAGATGATGATCTATCTACGGCTTCCCAACTCTGAAATAAATATCAATTTTTTTTATCTATCTATCTTTTAAATATAATACAGATAGATGTTTAGAAAATTGATTTAACTTGTTCTTGAACTTACGTAAGGTTGACCTGCAACATGGATTCTTTCTTCCCATTCTAACAAAATCTCCACGGCTTCCACGTATTCCTCTTTGATGGCATGCAAAAGTGCATCCTGCAATAGTAATGTAATATTAAATTTAAAAAATGTATTAACAATTTATTGAATTATTATTATAATTTTTTCTCATCACCTTAACTTGTATTCCCAAATCCAACAACAATTTAATAAGTTCGATATTCTCATTTTCAATCGCTGCTATTAAAGCTGATCGATTTAATGGATCAACGCAATTTATATTCAAGATTTCTGGATGATCTTTATTTTCTTCCAGCAATCTGTTTTAATATCAATTTTATTATAGTTATATTTTTATAAACGTTAAATGTGAATTTTGAAATTATACCTTTTGACGGTAGCACAATCACCTCTCTCAGCACTCAATAAAAAATGTTTTTCAACCGGTCCGAGAATATAATCAGCCGGTGGACTTAATGATTGTACCGAGGGTGCTCTAATTTCATTACTAAGAAGATTCTGTTGTGATTCAGATGGATTCATAATTCACGTCCTGCAAGCTTGCCGTTGAAACATAACAGAATTCATTCGGGTACTTTTTTATATCTTGCGATTTTTTACTTTATTTGTTGTTCTTATTTTATCGGAAAAACTATTACCGAACTATCGTACGAGGATATAATTTGTTTCTTTCAAAAAAAGATTTAAAACAAATTTACACGAGATTTGAAATCTATGTTTTTTACACTTAACTGTTGAACAATAATTTGTTATACATATATGGAATTATTTATTAATTTATAATGTTTTATATTTGATGGCACACTTTGTCAAATTTTATAACTCCATGAAAACGTAATGGTAACATGCAAGACAACGATTATGAACTGTACTGTTATAGTAAAAGCACGCTGAGGCTTACTGAAACCTTATATCGTTCAGTAGTTGGGGATCTCGACAGCGGATTAAGTTCAGATATATAGAATACAAGAAAAATATTCTGATACTGATTTCTACCATTCTAAGGTATAACAATTTATTCATTGTTTTTAATCCCTATTGCATACATATATATATATAAAATTCAGTATATGTAGGTCGTAAAACTTATTTTTAGGATTAATAGAAAGTTGGATCAAGAAATAGGATTAAATGATTAATTTTATACAAGGTCTTCAAGTGAATTTCATTTCAACGAAGCTTTCACGTTGTACCATAATCAATTTATTACATTTTTATTCTTGCAATTAATGTTATTTCTTGTCGAAAAAATATTTTCTAATATTTTTGAATATTTTATTAGAAACAATTTTGTATGATTTGCATGTATTTAATGTTTTTTTTGTTTAGAAAATTTTTAAATGGTATTTGATTTTTTTTCTAAATCCAAATTTTCTTTCTTTTTCGGTTTATTCTTTTTCTTCGTTTCTTCTAACACTGGTAAGTTCAGCGGACAACTATCCTTCTTTGGTTTCTTTTTAATTATCTACAAAAATATTTCATTTAATATTTTTAATTAATTGCTAATAATGTTCTTGTAAATTATAACAGTGATTTTAATGCAAAGTAAAATGTATAAATTCATTTGATTGAATTAATAAATCATAAAATGAATTATTCCAATTGTTTGAATTGAATTAATTAAATTCATTATTCCAAGCACATAATAATAGAAATTTTATTGATCAAATAATTAATTTAAACATTACCATTCTTAATAATAATTTTTTCTTGGTTGTTGTTGGAACGACTGCTTTTTCCCAACTTTTCTTTTCTCGCCACCAAATTCTTTGATACTCGTTCGATAATAGTAACTCGATGCATGGTCGTCTTTCTCTACGAAAATATAACAGGTCAAACAGGACAATATATATACATTTTGGGCGTGGTTCCGAAATCGAGATCATCGAGTTGAATTTGCATAATCATTCGAGTGTTGTGTCACACTTTGCTCTTTGCTCAACTCAAGCATCAAAAATTATACGTAAATATGCATGCATACTTTTGATTTCACGTTAAAACCAAACGAAAAAATATTGTAAAATAATTCAAGGTCAATATATATATAGGTATATACTTTTCATAGGATGGTATAAAAGCCTTTTTCGTAGAATGATCAGATGAGATGATATTATCTTGAGTTTTGCCAGATTGAGAAGGTGTCCAAGATTTGAATTTAGCTTCGGTACCAATAGTAACCATGTTACTTATCCTTTTTTATTAACTTTGTTATCCGAAAAAATGTTTAAATATTTATAATTGGGAATACACCCCTAACCCACCCCAAAAATATTTTTTTTTAATTACACTAACAATATTATAAAGTATAAGAGGTTATAGGTCAACAAATGATTGATTTTATTTATGTATCGTTAAAAATAAAAGAAAATCTAAATAAAAAAATAAACGATATTAATTCGTTCATAAATAAAGGACAAATTGATTAACTTTTCTTTTAGAATGTTTTCTAATTTTATTATCAAAAAACTTACATAAATATTTAACTTTTTATATTGTCAAATAATTTTCTTAATAATTACACATTAACAGTATTAAATGGAAATATTTTTTATTATTGTTTAATAATAAATTAGACTTATTTATATTATTTTATAAACTTTTCATTATTATATATTATTTTTATTATACTTTTGTTATATACTTTATATTATTATATATTATATTATATACTTATACTTATTTGATTAATTTTTATCTATTTTTTATTTTATAGAGTTAAACTAAACGAAGTGGTTCAATTAATAATTGATCAAACTTCAATATTATTTTATTTGAAAAGATTGATGGAGAGATTAAGATCTAGATTAAATTCTAGATTTGTTGTTGTTTTATTGTTCTTTTTATTTTTCAAATAAAAAGTCATTTAATAATGTAAAATTTGTTTATTTCGAAATTACACGAATTATATGGGGGACTAGGAAGGGTTGCAAAGAGAATGGGAGAGGGTAAGGTAAATATGGTAGGAGACAAGTCACACCTTGTTTTCTCACTTCATTCAGAAAAGATCGTATGAAGAAAAGGTAGTCTCTCCTTCAGTCGGACGGTCCAAAGTCTTTCGGATGTTAGTCGTCAATTTCAAGTTACAATCACCGTTGATCATTCTCTTTATATCATAAGATAACGTGAATCTGTGAATAACAAAAAATCAGTGTATAAAAGGTGCCAGATAATGAAAAGTATTGTATTATATAAATTAGAGTAAAACTCAATCAATCGTATTGACGATAAATGACGATTATAAAATACATTACATCGATAAATAATGAAAAAGTGAAAGGAAAAGAAAAAATTGAAAAATCGATCAACGATCGATAAGATTTATTGGCATAATAAATCATTAGTGATAAATAGATCGATTACGAATACTTAAAATCAAATATAACAAGGTTTTAAGAAGAAATTTGTTTAATTATTAAAAAAATATTATAAATAATAATAATATAACATAATATAATTATATATAATAATAGTAATATTATATTATTATTATTAATAATAATAATAATATTATTATTATTTTGTTATATATATGTTTTTCTTTTTTTTTTTTAATATAAATTTCTATAGTATCGATTATCTATCTGCATCTATATTTAAAAAAAATTTGTTGATAATAATAATAAATTATAATAAATTAATAAACGATGGGAGAAATTATATGTCTTTATGGAAAAACGTTGCCGGATATAGAAAATTTTTTAAAAGAAGCAACACCATCCCGAACATTCGCAGACGTCGCTCTTTGTTGCTTCGGTGGTGAAAGGTTTTTGACGCATCGACTCGTTCTCTCAGCTGCTAGTCCTTACTTACAGGTTTGATTTTCTTTTCTTTTTTTTATTTGTCAATTTTTTATCTTACTTCATTAAATCACGTTATGTAATTTTTTCCCGTAAGCTTGATCGATCGATAAAGCAACAACAAAAAATCCCCCATTAATTCTCGTTATTATAACGGCTGTCAAATTGTAATTAAAAGGAAATAAAAAAATAAATTATATTTATATTTTCACTTGTATATATGTTTAACAGAAAATTTTGCAAGTTGTAATTAAAACTTTGATAATAAATTATATTTATATATTTATTTGTATATGTTTGACAGAAACTTCTGCATGATAATGGTAACCCGTCGAACAATCAAGAACCTATAACAATCGTATTAGAAGAGATCGAATCAACCGAATTATCAGCAATATTAGATTTTATCTATACCGGTCGTACAAAAGTATCACGGACAAGATTGAATGCGTTTCTACGAACAGCTATGATTTTACATATAAATTTACCACCTTTACCTGCTGCTATCTTGTACGATACATTCGATCGAGATAATAGATCGTATACCTTCGATTTCAAGGCTACTACAAATCATACACCTTCTAAAATGTCTCAGAATTTGACTGGAGTCATTGAACGTCCTAAAGAATTTAAATTTCGTACAAAGGACTCTTTGTTGGAGTCGCAATTATTTACGTCATTTAAATACCAAGACATGGTGAGATCGTCTAACAAAGTGGATTACTCGTGGATAAACAAGGACTTGATTTACCCTGAAGAAAGATGGCGGAAAACGTGGAAGAGACAATTTTGTCACGTGGCAAATCGCGTGACGGCATCACCTTGGCGTCAAATTGTCAGACCTCATCATTCGCCTAAATTACGATCAAGTATGACAAATTTCGTAAGTATATTTTCATTTAATTATCTTTATTACTTTATTCAATATTTATTCATAATGTGTGTGATGATTTACAGAATACCAATAGACTTACGGACAACAAAAGCGAAGAAAATAATATCGATAGAATTTCATATGGCGTTGAACAGTACGATTCTATCAAACAAGATTCTTTCTTCGAAAGTAATGTAAATTCAATTGAGAAAACTTACGTATCCAAAGAGAATGCAACATCAGGGAAGGTTACAGAGAATTTCGAATATCCTCGGATGAATCCTAATAGGAATTTAAAGGAAGAAGAAAAAAAAGAAACGAAAAGGGAGAAATGTTTTCGTTGTAACGATTGTGGTAAAGAATTTTCGCAGTTGCGCAATTACAAGTACCATCGTAGCATTCACGAGGGTACAAGGGAATTCGCGGCCAGTTGCACGGAATGCGGGAAATTTTTTAACGATCGTAGTTACCTTAGTTCACACATGAAGATCCATCGCAATCGTAAGGAATACGCTTGCCTTGTATGCGGTAAAAGTTTCAATCAACGAATGGCATATAACATGCACGCCAAGATACACACCGGTTTGAAACCACATAGTTGCGAACAGTGTGGCAAAGCTTTCTCGAGGAAAATGCTTCTCAAACAGCATCTCAGGACACATTCTGGGGAACGACCTTATAGGTGTCACATTTGTCAAAAAGCTTTTGCAGATAGATCGAACATGACACTTCACACGAAGCTTCACTCAGGATTGAAACCTTATCAATGTACTCTTTGTTCCAAGGCTTTTACGAAGAAACACCATTTGAAGACTCACCTTAACTCTCATACTGGATCCAAACCTTATTCTTGCTCAAAATGTGGCCTTCATTTTTCTCAGAGTAGTAACATGAGAACACATTTTAAAAAATGTACATATCAGATTAATCCAATTGTTTTGACTAATGATTCGAAAAGTGGGGGAACTCTTAAGGGTTAAGTAGAATCTGCAGATAGAAATCTCAAAATTATCTATTGTATAATTCAACGAGAGTTTCAAATGATTTTTTAATTTTATGTATATTTAATTATTATTATTATTATTATTATTATTATTATTATTATTATCTTTTCTTGATAAACCAAAATACAATATTTGTGAAAATATATTGTCATTAACAAAGAAAACTAAGCAGCATGATTTGAAATCACATAGGATTATGGTACATGACCTTTCCCATGACTAGGAAACCTCATAATTAGATGTCTCTTTAATCTTCTAGGCGTTTAAAACTACCGTCCATTCGCTTTATGCTCTTATCTTGAAATCTTTATCCTTAGCTCGTGAATAGGGATCATCTCACACAGATGTATCAAGAAAGAGAAAGGGTCTTCGCTATAAAGATAGCGAATGAAGATTCTGGAAAATATCTCTCGCTTTTTAAAAAAATATTTAAAGCTTAACCACTCATATTTTTCAAAAACAAAATGTACCTGCGTGAACATTCAAATAACCATTTTATATCTAAGTAACGATCTAATAATTAACTGTTAAGTATACGGTGTTGTTCTTGGTGTTGATCTTCCGGACGTTTTTAAATTATCACCAATTCATTTTTATCTTTTAATCTTACTACGTAGAAAGAGTATTACCCCCTAGAAAAAGATTCATTAAATGGGAAAAAGAAAAAAGAAATGAACGAATAAAGAAGATGAAGATTCTTCTTGGTTGAAGAGATGAAAAAATAGGGCTGAATTTTACGTTGTTGATGTTGTTAAGTGGTTAGTTCAACGACGCAATTATGTAGTCTCGTAATTAAGTCAGTGTTATATAAATATTTTTGAATGTATATATATACTCGAGAGAGATGTTAACACAGAGTTCTTCGAACATGTTACTGTGATCTTTCTCATGATCTTTCTTGCACTGCTAACACAAATATTTCTTAGTTTTAATAAAACACAAGCTTAATTGCCAACGATAATTAAGTGACACGAGAGAACACGAGTTCCAAGTGAAGCTGCTGAACCATTTACGTGTATATATATGTATATGATATGCGTAAAAATAAGATGTATACACCTGTACTGTAATGAAAAAATTCGTCAAAAAAGGATCTCACGTTATTTTGCTAGCTTTTTTTTTGTATTTTTAAAACAATTTGACTACGTATCCTTTTGTGTTCATCCTTCGATAGTTATGTGATCTTTGTCATTGATCGAAAAAACACAAACCGGTTTTATAATTTACTTTCTTATTTTTAATTCATACGCACGATTCTTTTTATTTATGTATTTTTTTATTTTTTTGGCAATATATTGCACAACCAAATGGTTTTATTTTTACTAAAAATTAAAATCTGTTGTACTTCTTACGGTTAGTATAAAAAAACACCCTGCAATTAAGGCTTCTTTTCTAATAGCAGATTTTATTTTACAATTAATACTAATCAATAATTTTGATCTCTTTTTTGATTTATAATACATATTGTATATTTTAATTTTGTTTGATTATTGTGTATATATATATATTTATTATATATATATATAATAAAAAGCAAAAGAGTATTACGTTAAATAATTAAATAAAAAGTATAATAATAATAATTATTAATAAAATATAATATTAATTAATAAAAAGTAGTACATTAAATAATTATAATATAATTCTAATTAACATCTATATTCAGAATAAAAGACCGAATTAAAAAATAATACGCATTATCGCTTATCAATGTTTCTTTCTCTTGTTTTGATAAAATATTATCGATCAATTTACTTTTATAATATTCATAAATATTTTCTATTAATTACCATTTAAAAAAAATAAATAAAATAATGGCAAACTCTAACGCTAAATCGTTTTATTCTTCATCGGAAAAATCTAATTCCTTATATAAGAAAAATTCGAATTCTAACGCGACCGTAAGTCTCACAATCATTTCTAATATAACACGAATTATTATAATATCATAATTTTCTATTTTCTAACTCTGTTAAAAGTAAAACTTTAATGTCTCTGAAGAAGCGAATGCCTCTAACTGTAGGTGAAACCGTACAATAAATTACATTATCGAATATTGACCACATGAGATTATATACGGTTAGGTTAGGATAAATTTACAGAAATTGAAATAATACAAATGTTAATTCGTAGGTAAAAGACTGTTTACAATATCAATTATTAACGCCATTTCAAACACTTGTCATGGAGTTGAAAAATACTGTAATGAAAAGTTATTGGAACAAAGAAGTTGGAAAGACTCAATATTTAGTACCTCATCTACCAGTTGGTATGGATCCATTAAAAACAACTTTCGGGAAAAAATATAAATTTGGTATGGTCCCCCATTAAAAAAAATACTTTTCAAACCAATTAAAAAAAATGATTTTATATTAATTTAAAATTGTTTTTATTGTACTGCGACAAAGATGTAATTCAATTTGATTGAACGCATGATATTATTATTATTATTATTATTATTATTATAGTAGAAAAAAATAGAAAAATAAAAAAAATTTATTATCTATTTACCAGAAGCAACAATGGCAGAATTAATAAATCCTCCCGAAATTGATAGTAAACCGATAATGCATGCTGATGTTGATCACTGTAGATTTGAAAACATTAATCAACAAAATGAAGGAACACAAACTACTAGAAAGTAATATTATTGATATAATTTTAGAAAGTATATTTAGTCACATTAAAGTCAAATAATTCAAAATCCATCTTTTCAAAAAATATAGACAACTAGGGAACCAAATTGATAGGACATTGATTTTTTAAATTCTACATAGTTGTAAGAGAAACCACACATTATACAACCCAGTAAAGTCCAATACTAAATCGTTTCAAAGAAAACGAAAGGAGAAGTTTTTACATGCATTCTTATATACCTGTTCGTTTTTATACGGAAAAATAAATTTTTTTACAGCTTTATGATTTTTTACATCGTGTTAGACTCAAAACTTTCCAACCCTCCTCGTATTGAAAGATTGAAAACTTTGAAATGATATTTATTACGTACTTTGATATTTTATATATTATTAATATTATATAATCATGTTTTATATATTAATATCTTGAAAAATTAATTAAAATAATTCTATTTTTTAAATAGTTATAATTGCCATTTTAACAAACATACTTGTTTCGGAAAAAAGAGTAATGCCGATGAAAGAGGATCTAGAATTAAAAAGATTATACAAAATAAAGATTATAGTAATACTACATTAGTCAATCACATTCAAGCCGATTTTTTAAAAGACACGCAATTACTTCTTGGACAAGTAAAGTAATATAAATAATATAATTTATTATAATAAAATTAATAATTAAATATAAAAAAATAATGTATAAAAATATGATGGAAAATTCATAAAGAAATCCGAAAAGAAAATGTTTATCTTTAACGAGTATATATGGGAAACTCCCGATAAAACAAGTAGATTCAGTAGCAGATGCATTGCAAGAATCACCTATGGACAATACATTGATCTTAAAATGGAAATATTTACAATATCTGAGAATGTTGCGTGATAATCTTAAAAAATATATTCCCAGTAACGATTACTTTGATATTTATGAAGATTTAGTCTGTTTGGATAAGGTAATGATACTTGTGTGATTATTTATAATTAATAATAACATGAAAATATAATTCTGGGAACAAACATACTATGTCATGTCATATCTTAAGAGGTTTCGATTCTTGCTATTGTTCAACAGACGACCTTACCTTTGACAATGTCGAACTAGACAAATATTTACACTATCATCAAAAATAGGTCAGGAGTCTTATTCGTTCATTTTTCCTTTCTCTTCTTCCTCCTCTCACTTTCCTTAAATAGGAAGATTTTTTTCTTTTTCACTGACGTGAGACCTAGATCCGCAGGTTGGACTTCAGCATCATAGTAGGAACAATTAATGTTTCAACAAAATACACATTAGGTACATTAACTTTCTCTGTTATTTTCAGGAACACACTGGTATTTTATCGGAAGAAGATGTATTTACAATTTTGAAGAACTACAAGATTTATCCTAAAAGAGAATTATTTGACGGATTGTTAGATCTTTTAGGATTTCGACAAAATAATAAACTTTTTTATAACAACGTAGTGGACCTTCTAAATTGGAAACGTCCATTTCCTATATTTCCAAAAATAAAAAGTATTAATAAAAAATTTATATTATTTACATGTGTATAATGTTAGCTATAAATAATTATTCCATTAATAAAAATAATTAGATATTTCAGAAAATAAGGAAGAAGTAATATCAAATCTAAACGAAGATGAAAATAAATCTTCCGTAACTCCGTCTAAATATTATCCTTGTAATGAAAAGTTATACTCAAAGATTGACAATGCTTATGCTTTAATTTTTCCCAGTACTTATACAAAATATAATTTAAATCATATAGATTTTTTCAAGGTATTGGTAATTAAATTATAAATTTAAAATTGTATTATGTTCATTGAACTTATTTTATTCGTAATATCTAATAAAAATGTTTATATAGCTTCGAAGTAAGGAAGAAATACAAAATATATTTGAAAATATTGGAATTAATTTTCCTGATAACACTTTTGATATACTTTGGGAGAAAGCAATTCAAAAGGATGGTAATGAAGGTGTATGCGTTGATACTTTTAATACTTTGTTAGATGTACCTATAAATTCTTTGTAAAAAATATATACAAAATATCAAGTATATTAATAATAATGATAATAAATCTGATACTTATAGAGAATGAAGTTATAAAAATATTATTTAAAAACAAACAATTTTAATCAATCTCAGGCTTATATTTTTAATTCGGTTGTATAAACTTTACATTATTTTAATAAATTGTCTAAACTTCTATTTTATAATAAAATAAATAAATCTTAGTAATTATGTCATACTTATTTTATACATCGATACATTTTACTGATTCCCCAAAGGGTTACACTCCTTTTACACTTAAATCCTTAACCTATCTTAACACTACTCTCTCCTTCGCTTCTCCTTTCCTCCTTTCCCCCTCCCCTCGTCCCACAACCCCGCTTCTCCATCTCTTCCCAACTCTCAACAACCTCCTCCCTGTCCTGCACTATCCTTTTTTTAAACCTTTTCCTCCCTTCTTCCCATTTTGAAATCTCCACTTCTCCCCCCCTTTTCTCTCTCCCGCGCCTCCTTTCAGCATTCTCTCGCCAGCTCACTTCCTTCTCCTCTCCTTAGCTTCTCCTCATACTTCCAAGCTCTCTTCGCTGTTCTTGTTCCCAGTTTATCTCTTTTTCCTTCTTCTCTTATCATGTACCCTGATGTCCTCTAATCTACTCCCAGTGTCCATCTCATATACCTTTCCTGTACCCTCTCGATCTCTTTCCTCTCCTCCCACCTCCATATTTCCGCTCCGTAACTTAACACCGTCCACACCAGCGTGTCGGAAAGCCACATCTTCCTCCCCCAATTCTTGCTAAATATTCTTCACCCTAATCCCCATACTTGCCTCATTACTGCCCCTGCTTTCTTTACCCTATCCCTCATACTTATTTTATACATTTATACATATTTACAGTAACTTTGGTATAATACAATAAAATTTAGTTATTTAAATATGTATTTTACTTAATCTACATATTCAGTAATCCCTTCATTTAGATGGTCTATATTTATGCAGATACACTTTAATGCACTTGAAATGCACTGAGTTTAATGAACCAAACTTCATATGTCACAATAAATGAGTTATGTAAAAAGAATACAAATTCAGAAATTCTATGGTATAATTTATTTTGTTATTACGTATACTTATTTTTCTATCTAAGTAAAAGTTAAATACATATTTGAAAATTTAGAATAGATTCTTATTTTAAATGGCTTTTCATGGATCTATTTATGCATTGTTTTCGTGAAACCAATGACCATGTAAACAAAGAGAATAAAATATTTATTAATTTCTAAAAAAAAGGTTAATCAACAGGTTTTAAAAATTTTCTTTTTTTCCTCGGATTTTGATCATTATTATTAACTTTCTGTTGTTTCAGCCTTTTAAAGCTTCTTTTTCCCTTTCTAAGCGATAACCATTTATCTGCCATTTGTTCATCCGTTACATCTGTTTCTTGTTTTTTCTCCAATTCCATCTGTTTATTAATTTCTTCCATTTCTAATAATTTTTCTAATTCAGGATTCATACCTTTGAAACTTAGTCTACCTTCAATCAATCCTTCACAAATCACAAAACTAGGTTCAATAATAAACTGATCACTAAAATAAAATATAAAGTGTTATTATATATAATCATCGTATTGTTAGAATATATATAAATAGAATAGAAAAATTATATTGCAATATATATTACAAAATACATACGATTTACTGCTCATTTTAACTGAAAATTGACCACCAAAGTAATCTTCTCCTTCTTTCTCTATCATCTGTTTTTCAACTTTGTCTTTTGTCCTCTTCATAAACTGTAAATATTATTTTTAATAAATATAAATATACATAAAACATATCATATAATGTATTCAAATGACACTGCATCATTAATAAATGAAAAAGAACAATATAAATTAACTAATCTAATACAAATAAACAAAAAAATGAGATACGTATTAAAAAGAAAATAATTAATATGGAAATCAAAGTTTAGGTTAGATATTATTATATTAAAAAATGAATTGACATAAATAAAAATAATTCAGTTTTTGTAATTCAGGTATTGTACCATGTGTAGACTCATTCAATTATTATTATTTAATACATTTAAATATAAAAATCATAAAAAATCTAACATACCTTCATTTCTAAAATACTCTTTGATAATGTGAAYTTATTAGGATTCATCTTTGTTACTTAAAAAATACCTTGCACTATTAAACTATTATTTATGAGATCAACTTCACTTATTGCTATACATATAGCTGCACATGGCTACCATTCAACTATTTTTGCATTGCACCAACTATACTTGCAGCTAAGACTAAAGCCCCTAGATGTTTTAAGATGGCGTTAGCAATCACTGCAACATCTACTGCTAGGAATTAAATTTCCCTAGAAACGTACATATTTACGTAGAAAGGATATGGAAAGGGAATTTAACAATGTAAATCTTTTTTCAAACTGTACTTGATAAGATTGCGTTCATTATACGCATGCGCAACAATTTTGTTCAAATTTATGAAGCTAAAATAATGCTCGAATTTTTCGCCAACACAAGTTGTTAAAACAAAGTAAATATGGCATTTCCCATARAAATTTGGGAACAAATATTTTCATATATTGATCCAGTAAATTTAACTAGAATAAAAATTGTGTGCAATTTTTGGAGAGAAATTATTAATAAAATTTTCAATGTAAATATTTATCTTTTTAGTAAATCAAAGTTATTATTTTATAAGAATGTTTATGTTTAATATAGCAATCAAAATTCGGTGTCTTGATATTAAATTGATTGCATCAAAATCATCAGCTTTATCTTCATTAAGAAATTTACTAAGAATAAATACTAAATTTTTTTAAAAGGCATCGAATTAATTGATAAATCTAACATAATTTAATAGTAATTTCACTATACGTACAATAGATAGTACTTTTGTCAGGTTGATTATTTTAGGAAAGTGATGTGTGGTATACAAAATGTAAGGAAGAAATACCAAAAAATCAATGGAAATTGCTGTTTGAAACATTATATCCTAATAAATTATATGTTGATTTGATAAATAAAAGAAAAAAAGGAAAAATATGGATGAATATGTATAAATGGTGGTTTAAATGCAAACAATTAATAACTTGTAATATTTTTATTGATACTTTGTATCCATTATCAAAAAATCATTATCTAGAATTTATTACCTGTATTGCAGTATTAGGTAAAATAATATATATATATATATATATTTATTTATTTATTTGTGTGTGTGTATGAAACAATTTTTCTATACTTTTTACTATTTTAACAGATAATTATTTTTTCTAGGAAATATTTTAGCTATAGGAACATCAAAAGGATATATTTATTTTTTYAATACTGATGATTTAAGTAAAAAACCAATATATGTAGCAAATCATATGGAATTTGTAATTAATGTTAAATTTTTGAATAATAGTATGTTAATATAATAATACATTATATTTTCTAAAAGTATTTGTAATTATTATAATTATGTATAAAACTTATTCATTTGTAATTGTATTTTATAGATAAAAAAATTGTTCTTGCATCTTCTTGTACAAATGATCATATCAAATTCTGGGATTTTCAATCTAAGAATCTTATTATAAAGGATCGTGGAAAATTACTATGGTAAGAAAACTTATTTAATAATATTACAGATATAAAGATAGATCTAATGTTTCTTCCACTTATTCGCAATATCTTTATACAGTACTAGTCAAAGTTACTGCTACTCTATTGCAAAGAATATTTTAAGTGTCCAAGGATGTATACCTAAAACTTTATATGAACTTCCCGTTAATAACATTGTTGCTGGTACTGCAGATTGTAATAAGGTATTTAACAAAGATAAAATATCTAAAATATGTAATATATATTTTGTACCCTATGAAATAAATTTTTGAAGTATGCATTACAATGTTTTTCAAACTTTGTTATTTTTATAAGTATCTTATTAATAGGTTTGCTTTTATACAGAAGAAGGTAATTTTTTCTATGGACTATTGGCAGGAGATAAAGAATTATTTATCACAAAATTTATACAACCACCAAATATATCTATTCAAAATTATTATATGTTTACTGATATAGCAGTATGCATTACAGGTAAAGTTGATAAAAATAATTAAATATATTATCAATGAACTTATTTTTTTTTCATTATTTTCAGAATATGGATCCATAGGATTTTCTATATCTGGTAAAAAATGGATATTTTTCAATGCACTTTCCATATGTCATGGAAGACCCACTGCTGTTCTTATTTATGGAAGTCTTCTTATATTAGGTATAGGGACAGGTAAATTTTTTTTGTATTTGTTAAAGTATGGTTAATGTATTTTGTTAATTCTTAAAAAATAAAATATATATTTTTAGGTCGTGTTTATATATATTATGTAAATAATTGGAACAAGCTAAATTTGCAATCTAGTGTAGCAAGAGTAATAATAGTAGATAAAGAACCAATTGTATCGTTAAATATAAGCACACATTTCACAGATTGTTTAATTGTAGCAAGCAAAAGGAAAGTTCACTTTATTCATTTTATGTAATTTGTTAAAATTACTATTATAAAACAACTTTTGGATATCAACAACTAACAAATATATATATATATATATATATATATACAATATATGAAACCAGAAAGTTTTTACGTTTTTGTTATAAAATCTCAAATATAGAAATATTTAATCAATAACATCATTTTCATTTGCTAACTAAATTTAAATTAAAATTAAAAACCCATGTGCTGTAACTATGGTAATTAAAAGGTTCAAAATACCAAAACTTTTCGGTATCTCTAATATATTTAAGAAAAAAAAAATAACCATAAATTATTTATTTTAAGTTACTATTTAAAAAATTTATTCATTAAAAATTAGCTATCAGATTAAATTTTTATTTATATCAATTCTAATAAAAATTGTTATGATAATTGTTATTTTACATACTTTGAGAATTTATGATTCTACTTTTTGTTATGTTTCCTTTTTCATCTATTTCATCAAAAGTTATTAAAATATTTGATATAACAGGCATTGATTGATCTATATCAAAATCTGTTATAGGTTTTATCTGTAAATCTTGCACATCTTCCGTATCATCTTCTAATATCTGAAAAAATTTAATTTTTTTATATTTGAAACTTATTATATTTCAATTACAATGTATAAATTGATCAAMAAATTATTCTTACTTCTACTTTTACCAATGATGAAGATTTGTCTAATTTAAGTTTATAATTTTTATTTGTAATAATTGGTTTTTCAATAGATGAAATATTTTCTTCATCTACTGTTTCATATCTAACCATTTGAAGTTTATAACAGCCATCTTCATCCTGTACATATTGAAATCGTTTATGACCACTAGGTAATTGTAAATGATGTGCTTCCATAAGATGTTTGCTTAAACGATAACTTTTTCTATATTTAACAGGACATTCATGACAACAATACCATCTTATTTCTAAACTATGAACGCGTTCAACATGCCTAAAATAATGAACATTTTTATATAGTAGATATGATTYTTTTATTTAAAGATATATAAAATAATATAAGAATCAAAATACCTGTCTAATGTATAAGCACCTTTACAAGTAAAAGAACAACCTTCAAAGTGACAAGAAAAATTAGGTCCATTTGTATGAACAGACATATGAGAATCTAAATCTTGTTGAGATTTGGCAGCATGAGAACACAATTGACATGGAAAAGTTCTTGTCGATACATGTCGATATCTCACGTGCTTTGCTAAAGTAGCTGGAGATTCACAACTCATATCACATAAAGTACATTTATAATTAAAAACATGCAATCTCATATGATTGCGAAGAATCCCTTCTGTTGGGTAGAACTTATTACAATGCGAACATTGAAATCCTTGTACTAAAAAATAAATCATTAAAGTGATACGATAAAGGTAACAAAATTAATGCAAAAAATATTTAAAGAAAATGTGAAGTAAAAGATCTGATATTTGTCTTACCATCTATAGGAATTTGTCTTTTACAATGAGTATGAAATTTTGTATTGGAAGCAAACATAGTACCACAATCTGGACAAGCAACTATTTTTTCTTTGGTATGGCATCTYAAATGATCTCTAAGTTTATATAAACTAGGATATTTATTTTTGCATCCTGTCCATTTACATTCAACTCCACCTTCTACTTTATTACCACGTAGATTAGTATCCAGGTGAGTAACTATATGATACAAATACGTCTGATAATTAGAAAAAATCTTTAAACATTCTTCCCATCTGCACATATGTGGTGATGGTAAATCAATAATATTCTTCCAATCTGTATCTCTATTACATTTCTGTAAAAATTTTTTTATTTTATTATGACAAGTTTATTTGATTTTATTGAAATTATTTAATTATCATTATACTTACAGGTAACTTGACCCTTTCACGAATATTTGATCCAATACATTTTAATTTAGTATGATAAGAATGATAATTGACATGTCGTGAAATTTCATCAGAAATATCGCTTTCATATGAACAATTTTTCCATTGACATACATAAACCTCTGTACCATCTTCTTTTACCTTTATTTCTAAATCGCTCAAATGATTAGCAACATGTCTTGAAAATACTTCCATGTATTTACTATCAAATTTGCAATTTTTCCATTCGCATACTAAATGTAAAATTTCATGTTTTAAATATTTTCCTATTCTACGTTTTTTACCACCACATTCTGAAACTGAATCAAACTCAGAATCTGTTTCATAATCATTGTAATTATTTTCTATTTTATTTGTCGATGTGTCTTCAGAAAACAAATGTTCATTTTGTGATTCCACCCAAATATTACATCTTTCTTGTAATTCATTAGATGCAATCGATGGTGTAACAAATTCTGTCATATTGTTTGCACAATAATAATGGAATCACGATATTTTATTCTATATTAAAATTATTAACACAGAGACTTCTATTATTTCACTAACAATGATTCTTAACCTGTCCCAACTGTCGTATGTATTAGTTCAAAATTATAGTCAAATTTTAAAAATAAATTTAGAGTATATTATTTTATTACTTATAGATCTTTAAGTACTTGTTAATCTACTATTATGTCCTATTATTCATTTCGAAAAGAAGTGGACAAAATTACTGATGAATTCACACAGTCACTCTTTATATTGTGYTATACATTAATATTATTCGATAAAATTTCTTGGAATTTCACATTGTAATAATTTATTTATAAAGTAATAAATATTAATTCTAAGAGATAAAAACATTTCCAATATACTCACAAAACGTGATAGAAATAAAACACAAACTATGTTGTTTTAGTTTATATACAAACTTGTACATAACAAGCCTATTGTTCGCGCGTTAAATTCAAAATTATTTTTAACATAATATATCTTTATATTATTTATTTAATTCAACTTGCTTATTGAAATTTCAAATTTCTAGCAATATTTTACTCTAATAAAAAATATTTGTATATTAAATCAATTAATTAGAATATCTAATAAATAAAAAAAAAATCGAAAGTAATTGCAGCCATTAGCTCGACAGTACTTGCATTATTTACAATATAAAAGAGAATGATTTTTATAATTCAAGTAATATGGATTGCCCAAGTCTCACCACGTGGAGGTTGCTGCATGTGGAGACTTTTATAAATAATAATAATTATAATTAATCCATTTTAATTTATCTCATCTGAATTGAATCAGATTTATTTAACAACTTTCTATTTCATATAAAAGAAAGTCTAACAAAAATATAACTGTCACATCCTCTTGTGTCTACCTTTATTTTACAGTTTAAATAAATATATCATATTAAAAAAATTGTTTCAATTCGGGAATAATTAACAAAAGAATAACTAGTCCAGTGTTATTGTGCTCTGATGTTTTTAGAAATTTTAGGTTATGTTGAATCGAATCCGATCGCTTGTTTACATTTTTGATGTTCTATTATTATAATTAAGTATTACAATTATTTTTCAATTATAATAAAATGAAATTCTAGTCATAGTATCAATTATCTAAATAGGTTATTATTTTCTAATTTTTATTGATAATATAGTGTTATGTCATTGTCTATAGTGGTAAAATGGCGGCTTATTCAAAATATAAACAGAAACTACATGAAACTTTAACTCATTTGTTAAGTGTTTAAAAGATTATTTTCATAAAATAAATTTTTTTATAAGTATAGATTACTTAAAAATACTGAAATAAAAATATTATGCGAGAGAAATAGATGTTTTGATAGTGTATCTTTTTTCTTTTTTTTTTTTTAGAATAATTAATACACCAACAGCTTGTAAGTTGTTTGAGATATAATTGTATTAAATAATAAAAATGGGGATGTGTGTGTAATACTTAGTTTGAAATATAAGTAATTCGATATAATGCGCGTATTACAAATTAGAAAAGCAATGCAAATAATGTAATAGCAATTAAATTATTTTCATTATTAACAACGTCCACGGTCCTTAACACGCTTCCTTGGTGCAGCTCTTAGAATATCATCCACACGTAGAATCATTTCTGCTGCTTCAGCAGCACTAAGTAAAACTTGCCTTTTTACCACCCATGATTCTGTAATACCTAGTCGTTTCATACAACCAATTCTTCCTGCTTCCATATCTGTGAAAATAATTATAGATAATATTTATATATAAAAATCTCTTTTTTTTATATTGGTATAATCTATTTTTTTAATTTTTGTAAAAATTCACCTAAGCCCATTGTATTGGCTCCAGAATTATGTGCAGCTCTTAATTCGCTGACTAATTGAGCAGAATCATAACCAGCATTATCAGCAATAACAGTAGGCAATTGTTGCAAAGCTTTAGCAAAAGCTTCCATTGCAACAGATTCTTTTCCAGGAGTTGCAGCTGCTGCTTTCATAACAGCACATGCCATTACCATTTCTGCACAACCTCCTCCATAAACAATTCGGGATTCACGAACTGTTGCTGTCAAAACACAAAGAGCATCATGCAATGATCGCTCAGCTTCGTCAAGAATTTGTTGAGTAGCTCCTCGTATAATGACAGTACACGCTTCTCCCAAAGCAACACCAGAAAATCGAAGTAATGTATCTTCACCGATCATTACCTGTATAAAAATATAGTGTATATCATATATACTCATAACTCATTTATATATGTATGCTCAACAAATACCAACCTGTTCAATGAGCTCGCATTTACCAAGTTTTACCAACTCAGGATGATCAAATGTACTGACTATCTCTCCACCAGTAACAAGAGCTAGTCTTTCAATTCCGTCAAAATCAGCATGTTCAATTGCCATAATTCCAGCATCAGCAAATAATTGCTCAGGATAATTATAAATTAATTGTCGATTTATAAAAACATTGCAACCATGCTTAATAATTTTATCAACTTTATCCTATATAAAATATATTATTTGTTATTGATTATAATGTTTCTATGAATATCTATTTATTTTGTAATTTATAATCACCTTCATTTTTTCCTTTTCTGCTACTTCCAATTCAGCAATTTTGGCCATAGAATCAACACGAACCCTGGAGCCAAATACCTAATGCAGAAGATATAATTATCAATTAATATCAATATTTTTATATGCATTATAATGTCAGATTCAATACAGCTATTCTGTACCTTAATTTTGTCAGTATCCATAGGAGTATTAGCTATGAGTATTTGTGCATCTGTTATTCGTTGAGGTTGATGAAGACCAGGTTTCTTATCTAACAAAAAGCCCTCATCAAGAAAAGAATCTAAAAGAGTTGCTCCACGCTTTTTAATAACTTGAATAGCTGACAAATTTCCAGATCCCTTAAGTCGCAATACTGCATCTACTGCCAACTTGCTGAAATGTTCCTTATGTTGAGACAAGATCTTTGAACTTAAGGTTGTACGTGCAATATTTAATAAATCTTCACGAAAACGTTCACTATCTGCAGAGTTGTCTGCAGCTGCATTTTTGAGCGCTTCTCTTGCTACATTAGTAGCATTTCTCCAACCAGAAATAATAGTTTGTGGATGAATTTTTTGTTCTATTAATTTTTCGGCTTCTTTCAATAATTCAGCAGCTAAAGAATTTTAAATGCATTACACAAAAATGAAATATTTCTAACATTGAGTCAATAGGAATTCAATATTATATCATTATACAAATGTACAAACCAAGTACAGTAACAGAAGTTGTCCCATCTCCAACTTCATCATCTTGAACGCGTGACATGTCAACTAAAATCTTAGCGGCAGGATTGTCAACGCCAACGCTTTTAAGAATAGTTGCTCCATCATTGGTAACTTGCACTTGACCAGCTGATCGTCCATGAGCTACTAAAATTTTATCCATACCCTTAGGTCCTAATGTTGATTTTACCAAATCTCCTATTGCTATTGCTCCCACGAATAAGCTCAATCTAGCAATTTCTGCTTTTTCCTCCTCTGCCTCATTTTTAAGAATCCTTACTGGATTTAAGGAAACCTAATAATAAACAAATATAATTGAAGTAATATATAGGAGAAAAATTAAAAAAAAAAAATATATATATATATACATATCGTATATTTTGATTAATTAAAAGAACATTTATAACAAAATTAAAATAATTATTCTAAATATCATTCAGCAATAGCACATGTGCGCCATTTATTGCATTCTCACGTAAGCTATCACCGGTTTCATTTTATCTTTTTAAAACTAACAATAAACACAAATTCCTCATTTTCATCTTATCATATAATAATCAGAAATTTAAATTACCATCGTGAAAAGTTTTGTAAAAATCTATTTCCGAATCCAATATCAAATATAATTCTGACTTCTAGGAAAACGAAAGAAACGACAAACGTAAGGAGTTTTCCAGATAGAGTGGCGCTGCGATCGAATATAAAACAATTGTATTCTCTTTTCTTATTGGACAATTATCACAAGTATCAAACGTAAGCCAATGAAAAGAGATTGTTATATTTTTCTATATACTAAAATACCACTTGTAAAGTTGCTACAACGGAAATAATACTAATGATCTGAATTGTATATTTACAAATTTGATCGCTAGAGGGTGTTAAGAACATTGGCTGAGCTTTAATGACTTCCAATTTCAAGTCCTTTTATGGCTACTTGTATGGTTTTTTTCCTTTACAGGTTCTCTTGTAGAAAATATGCACACAAAGAACTTCGTTTGTATATATGTATACGATGATTGATTTTTCTATGTATTTCTAAATGATTTTATTTATCTTTGTTGATATATGCAATATGTCGATATAAAAAAAATGTCTATAATATTTATCAGTTTTGACATATATAGGAAAAGTAAACTTTCTTACACTTTTTAACGCTACGCATACTATAAAAGATGATATCTTTCGTTCTCTTTCTTCTTTACTTTTATATTCTTCTAATATTCAAGCGTAAATATTGAACTCGAATTTGAAATGGGTTCGGCGTCGTGTAAAAAGTTTTATTTAACAAAAAAATAAAAATACTTATGTATAATTAAAGCTGTTTATCATTTTTATGTATTTATTTTATAAGAAATAAATAATAAACATAAAGAATAAATACATTGTGGTTTGAAAAAGAATTGCATTTGAGGTGAAGGGCACAGAAGGATGCGCGGCTCGCTGTTTCAGCCAATTCAATCAAACCACAGTACATAATTAGTAGACTCTGCAGCATATTTTGACCATTACTCATTCTCCTTTCAATTTTCTAATATTTACTTGAAAAATTAAATATCAATTAGCCAGAATCAACATTACATCTATTGATAATAAAACTGAATCATCTGAATTTCATCATTACAATACGCAGAAATATAATTCACTTGTATTTCAGACAAAGGACTTGTGCTCACAAAAATGGACATTATATGATTATAATTAAATATACAATAAATTTAATTTCTATACTAGCTTATTTATTTATTATTTAATTTAAAAATTTGCTTAATCCTCGAAAGATTAATTTTAATATTTTATAAAAAAAGTAATAATCGTATGAGTTTAATTATGCTTTATAAAAAGCCGTATATGTGATACAATAGGAATAATATATTAATAATGTGATGAATATTTTATTAATGAATAGATTATTTTATATTGTTAATATAAAATATGTTAATATACTTTTATATATATATGCATATATAACGATTATAAAGATATAATATGCATACAAATTTTAGAATAAATAATATTTACAATATATACATTTGTATTGCTTCTTAGTCTGTTTATAAAGATCGTAAAAATAATTATTAAAGCTTTTAAAGATATAACATTAGTCATATTGAAAATTTAAAAGCTTAACGATCAATCTGGACGAGAGCACGCGTTTAAATAACGGTCTATCTGCAGCTGTCCCTTCGATTTCACGGCACGTATGTATGTAAGTAAGTACAATAGGGGTTGTACAAGCGCTAGCATACCTTTGTATGTGTAATACATAGCTGCATATGGACTTAGTATACCTTTCAAAACTAAACAATAGAATAAAGTATACCGGTAAGATGGACTTATTCGATAGAATGGTCAAAAAGAATCAATTAGACATTTGAATATCTTTATCTTTCAGTTTTGTAACTTTCAAAACTTTGGAAACAAAAAGCAAACCAGTCTGGTTTTTCTATTCTTTTTAAAAAGTATGAAAGAAGCGGAAGACGAAAATTACAAAAGAGTATCTGTAAAATATTCAAACATTTTATTTATTTTATTTCTATATTTAAATGAAACAGAAAATATAATTTTTCATTTGTATTAAAAATAAAATCAAGGTTTCGCAACAAAAAAGAGTGCAAAATTTCCAATTTTCTGAGTATCAGTAATAAACATACGTATTTATATATATACACAGCATGTAAATAATAAAGTCTAGCAAAGCGTCAAAAAATCACGCCAATGGAGAGAGAACTTTTAAGGGCCAGGTGTCACTATTCTCGTTTTCTGTCCCCTTTTAAAAAACCAGAGGGGGTCGTAGAGAAAATGACTCGTGCAGACGTGGTTGCCGTTGCGGAAGCTATGCATAGGGGCGTCGTATTGGTTCGAGGGCACGCGCCGTACGGGGCATCTGTGTTAAAATGCCCATGGTGATGCATGTTTCGTCCCCCTTTTGGCCCCATGGATGAGTCATTCACGCACGAGCGCACGCACGCACGCATATACCTACGTAGGACAAGCGACGATAAGGAATGTGATGCATACGTATGTATATATATATATAAGTATGTACATAAGTATTCGATGCAATCCGATGATAAATAAAACGTTATGAAATGATAGTAATATTTATCTTTATATTACTTTTATCAATATAATCTTCTTAAAGGAGATAATTTGTCAACCTATAAAAAAATAAAAACGTTTATAATGAAGTTTTATTTTATTTTACTTTTATACATTATAAAGAGAAAAAAAAATTTATGATAATGAATATCGATTATGCGATAAATGAAAAGAATTTATGGTTTAACGGTCATAATGTGCTACCAATACATACAGCTTGGGAGTAAACGAACATTCATGGATGGGGGTAGAAAAAAGAATTAGAGAGAATGGTAGCGCACCCCAGAAGAGCGACAAAAGAGAAGGGGAGGAGTTCCAGTCTCACAAACTACTTGGCTTATGCGAGGACGAAAAAGGGAGGCGTATCGAGTTAGGCGGAGAAGTCGGAAGCAACTCGATCGGAGTCAGTCGTTTGCGGCACATCAACGCATAGTGATCGGTATCGCTTAGACTTGACGACTTTCCTCATTTCAATTTTATCCTTCTGTTGATTTAAGTATGCTCGGAAATATTTTTATTTGAAATAAAAAATAAAAATATAAAAGAAAGTAATAAAAGAAATGTGGATTCTTTTTACAACCTTGAAACATTACAAGAAGATCGAAAAATAAATTTTTCAAAGTGTTAACGATTGTCTTGTTCTTAAAATGCACGGTTAACGGGAGTACTCTTCATAGGGGTTCAAACGAAAAAACCATCAGGTGTCGTCCTGAGACCAGGCGACCCGTGGGAGAACCATTGTTCCGCTCTGTTGAATCGTGAAACCACCCTTGTGCATCCAACGAAGAGACCAATAGTGAACTGTGACCACTGCTGGCACGCGCTAAGAAGGAAGATACCTTATTTATTAATACCTTTTCTTATTCTTCTGTGTGGTTCTTTTTTCTACGACAATACACGTTATATAAACTTTGTATTTTCTTCGTTATGAGAAAAGAAAATTAAAAAATAAGACAAGATTTAGTGAATTAATCAAAAATAAAATAAAAAAGAATACAAAATGAATACCTTCAAGAGATATCAAAGCAAAGTATTTTGGGAACAAATGTCATCGCAGGATTTAAAGAAAAATTCGACGATTCGTAGAAAAGATCCCGTTGAGGTACTTCAATTTCCTCCTCCTCCTCCTATTGATACAGATTATCCTTCAGAAAACGAAGAAGAAAAAGAAGAAAATCAATCCTCCAGTTTACGCGAAAGTCATTTCACTAATGTTGATAATGTAACTGTCATACACGTTTGTTCGGTAGTTAGTGAATCGCAACAAGATAAGACCTTCAATGATGTATCGATCTGTAAAGAAAATTCAACAATAATTCAAGGGTAAGTCGTGAAAATTGATTATATACATGTATTGTGAAATCTACTGACAACGAAAGACATTTCTTTTTATACAATAAGAATTTTTAATATTATTTGTAGAAAAAAAATGGATATTAATAATGGTACACAAGAAAACGAAGGAAACACCATAGTTTCAGAGATCAGATCCCTCAGTCCTCTCAGTCAGGATTTGAAGAGTTTAGATTCTGGTTTCTCCGATTCCGAACGATCTAATTGCTCGCAGACTATAGAAGACGAAAGTCCTCAGAGACGTAGACGACGACGTAAAAAAGCTAAAGAAAGAAATCATAGAATTCGACATAAAATTAGTCCGCTATGGCTCGGAAAGGATTTAATACCACGACCGACTTGTACTTCGACTCCAAAAGATTCCAAAATACGACATTTTCAACGAGACGAAAGGTATGTTTTTCAAATATTTATTAACAAAAAAAATGGTAGAGATTTAGAAAATATATTAAATAGTCTAATATCTACCAAATTATATGAAATAAAAGTGCATTACGATCTTAATGAATGCTATGAAATTTGAAAATTAAAAAATCATTAATAAATTTATTTGATATGTTGAAATTTGTTCATTAACGATAAGACATAAGGAATGTGTGGGTTTTATGAAAGAAGAGTGAATCGTTGCGATGATATGCCTATGGTGAGCCAAACCGATAGGAATGTGACGCGTAATGAACTTCACCTTATTATTCTTATGGCTTTCGTAAATAGATACTATTGCACGAGTGTATGAATGCAAGTGTATACGTCTTTTGTGTGGTATAACTTCTTTTCGCGATATACTGAATTAAATTATTAGATAAATATTATTTGTTAGGGGTAAGTATATACATTTATCGATTCTAAAGCTATATTGAAAGTAGCGCATCATATCTTTGAACGCATTGATAGGCATGTCGTAATCTCTTTCGATACACCAAAAGACACGTACGGTGCGAGTAAAAAAAAAACAATCCACCTACTGACATTGATGTTTAATATTCCGGTATAGCCGAGGAATACTTTATATGCACAAGTTGTCTCATAATACGGAAGGTCTTGCCTTCTATGAAGTTACAAATAACAGAGATACTCTGTCAGTCTAAAGAAGAACGGAACATTTTCTAAGGATCAATATAAATTTTAATTTCTTACGAAGTCTATATTCATTTAATTATATACATATAAAAATATAAATTGTATATAATAAAATAATAGAAAATAAACTTTCCGCGCGGGTAATCCAATATATTCGCTACAAGAAAGAATATCAACGTAAATGATGATTAATTTTCTTAGAGGGGGAAAAAAAATGATTTGTTCATCCGTAGGATGTTACGAGATTAACATTGAGTCACTTTTTTTCGATAAAAACGATGTTATGACGTCGTTCGACACGCATATTGTTTTTTTCCTTTTCAGCTCGATTTACTTTAACTGCTTTAATGTTTAGTATAATACATCGTATATAAATTGAATATGTCACGGTACATATGAATGTGAGTAAAAGAAAAAAATGAGAAAGTTGATTTCGATCATCTCATTTCGAGGGACAACGTATCTCAAAAGAATTTGAAGTAATATATGCGAATACAGAACGGGTGCAGGTGTGATCGTATAGCTGCATAGCTCTTTATAAGAAACGAGATTAGTCATCCTATTCAGAAGAAAATTCCAGTTCCGGAGGTGGTCGATTAGTCAGTCTTTATTCACTATCGCTTCTCTACTTTGATCCATTATCCCGGAAGACGGACAAAAAATCGAAAGTATTTCTGTATCTTATCGAACGAAAGTAATATAATGGTTTTGTTATATTATGAGATTTCAAAATTCTAACATATTTCATTATGTTTCATTTAATGTAGTATTTGGAAATAAAAATAAAAAGATAAGAGAATACATTAAACTTCCGGATAACGCGATTAATATGTCAAGCGTTCTATGAATTCACGTTTTAGGAAATATATATTTCCTTCGAGATAATTTATAATGAATTTATAAAAAATTATATATTAAATATAAATATTAATAAAACTTCTTATTTTGTAATAATACTAAAATATAATGAAGAAGAAATTGGTAGTGATAAAGATAACTTTTTAAATGCGGGGATTCCCGCGTTTAATATTATTCCGCGTTATAATGAGAAATCGTATTATAGAAAAATAAAATAGTTGGAAATTATAAGCACGTTGTATACAGAAACTTGTACTTTAAAAACTCACATTTTACGGGAGTCTATTGTACAAGATAAAATAACAAAAGTATAATAATTAACGTAGGCGTGTTCGTAATATGAATGATCTCTTTTTTTTCCAGAACGAAGATCATGGTGAGTGGTTTGCCTAGTCTTTCATCTAGCTCGTTAGAAGATGAATCATTAAATTCTACGAAAGTAACAAAAATACTTCCAACAAATTTCTCGTACGATATATTCGTCAATATTTGTAAGAACATTGATGGCGAGATTGCACCGCCAGTAAAGACTTGGTTAAATGACCTGACAACAGAAACGTCGAACGAATGTTATATCGCTCTTCAAAGTAAGAGTTTACCACGACGAAAGCACAATGAACTGATATCCGAGGAGGATCAAATGAAAGATTTGAAGATATTATCTTCTTTGGCAACGGCTGCTGCAAGCAAACTTCTCGTGAGAGCTGAACAATTTTCACGTCATTATCAGCATATTTTAAAGTAAGAATATTTTGTAATATTTCTAAAAGTAATAACGTTCGACTAATTCGTTAAATAAGTTAACACGATACAATCTATATTTTTAGGGAGATATCGCATTCGAAAAATGGTAGATCACAAATGGAGCTTTTACGTGCCATCGAAGATAACGCTTTTCTAGTCTTATCGAAATTAGGAGCACCGCCACCTCGAAGAATTCAACAAACGAATTTAAAGGGGATTGTCATGCAATTAGAAAGCATGAAAGATTATGTAGATAGTGCCATTAATACTCGTTTAGATTTTTATATTGAGGTTTGTCATCCTTTTTTTTTTGTTAAATAGAACCTATACAAAAACATTTATTCGTTTTATTATTAACGATAATTATTTTTACAGAAAATAGTAAGATGTTTGGAAGAAGCACCGAAGGAAGACAGTAGCGTGGCTAGAGGGGCTTTAGCAGCTCTCACTGCTTTAGGTTTAGCTGGAGCTCGAGCGGGCAGTAGTATCGCGAGATGCTCAGGAATTAGGGCTCTCTTAACTTATCTTATTTCTGCCATTAGGAAATCAAATGATTACGTAGCTACGTCTCTACGCGCTCTCTCGAGCGTGTGCTGTTCGAGAACAGCAATTGAGCACTTCGTTAAAGATGACGGGCCGGAAATCGTGATTGACCTCTTGTCCAGTCAAACGTCCTCGGAAATCAATAAAATGGAAGCTACAGCTTTAATAGTACAAATAACTGCACCATGGACCAATGCTGTAGGCTTACCACATGTTGAACCATTTGCGGATACATTAATTATTGCTTTAGGAAATCTTATTGAAAATGTTAGTTCGGAACAAACGTTATTGTTGACAGCTGCTGCGCTAAATCAAATATCTAAATCCAGAAAATGCGCTGATATTATAATAAAACGAGATACAGTTAAGAAACTATTGAAAAGCGTAAAAAAATCAAATGGAGGAAACGTTTGGTTGATGCAGCAAGTGGCTGCTCTTATTAATGAATTAGCACGTTTACCAGAAGCTCGTGAATATTTGGCTAAAGTACGAGCATCTGTTGCATTAGTTTGTTTCCTTAGAATGAGACCTCCAGGTTTGGACGTTGCATATCAAACTTTAGAGACCACAGCTGCAGCTGCTTTGATAAGACTTTGCGTAGATCCAGAAATAGCGAGACAAGTAGTTGCAGTTGGTGGTGCCGATTGTCTTCCCACGTATGACGTTAACTTTCTTCTCACCGAGGATGAGGAACAAATAGAAGCTGGACTTCTAAAGTATACAAAATCTTTAAGACGAGCATGCAAAAAAGCTGTGAAACAAATAGATGTAGCGAGAGCGCACGATTATTTTAATTAATTGAATTAATTGAATTAATTGAAGCTGTTCACAGGCCAATTCGATTGACTCCGCTTTTAAGATCTTTTTAAATTTTAATACCAAAGCACTTAATTGATGCTTAACTTTGTAAAACCATTTAACAACAAAATGGGGTTGTCTATTGAATAATAAATTATGCGATAGTATTTTTAACTTTATCAATTTTCTCTATTTTTTATTTTATGGAATTAATCGATTTGGATAATGAACAAATCAATTTTCAATATACATTTAATTATAAGCACAAATGGCTGAAAAAAGTTTGTAAATAATGTAAATGTTTTATAAACAGAAAAATGAATATATTTACATATTTATATATATATATATATATATATATACAAAACAAGAATGATATATATGTAATTTATAGTAATTAAAAAAAAATCATATCGAATAAAAATTTAATATACTTCGCAATATTAAATAATTATTATAAAATATAACTGTTTATAATGTAAATGAATAAATGATATATTATAATTTTGATAAAAATATAAAAAGCATCCCCCATTGATCCGCTCGCGACCAAAGAATTTCATATAATAGAATATAAACAACCCTTATAAAATGTAAATAAATAGAATTAAATTCTTAAAAAGAAAAACTTTTTTGTTTAAGAATAAAAATCTATTAGTCAAAGTTTGTCACCATTTCTTAGAAAGAAAAGAAAAAGATTCTATCATTTCTTCTGATCTAAACATTAATACTGGTTTGAAAAGAAAACAATTTTTCAGTCTGCAATGTTCATACCTTACTTCATAATTACTTTGCATTTAATTGACTACTATGAAAAATATCTACTGTAGTTTCCTGACATGATCTTAATTCAAGATCACAAGAACCCAAAGCAAACTTTCCAGCAGGTGCTTTAAAATAATCTAAACCACGTCCTATCTTTATTATCCATCCATTGCTAAGTCTGTAAAAAAATATGTGAATATATATATATATATATATATATATTAGATATATTATATACATTCTACCAAATATTTAATCAAATTAAAATAAGTAAGTATCTTACATAATTTGTCTATCATGTAATGTATCAGAATACGTAATTTCAAATGATACAAGATGAGATTGTAGGCTCTGCTTCGTTTCTTCAAGCCTTTTAGATTGATTTTTAGAATCATCTGGATCAGATGTAGTAATGAGAGATATTTTTGATAAAGAATGACATTTTTGAACTGCCAACTCACACATTCTTACTAGATTTTGACACTGTAAACAAAGTAATCAGTAATATATATATATATATGTTTATTATATTATATAAATATAATATCCTAAATATACTAAAATAATAATTCTTTTTCTATATAATGATTTACTTGAAATTAATGTTTATTACTTAAATTTATTTGAGCATGTACATTATGACAATATGAAATATAATGTTGTCAGAGTTAATTTGAGTGTACACATTTTAGCCACTTTCGTTTACTTTAATTAACTTCAATGTGTGCAGGTTAAAAAGTTAAATATTAAACATTAATATACCTGATGAAACGTTCTTATATATGGATCTTCTATCTGAATGAATGTAACCATAGCATCCAAAAATCTACCAAAAAGACTATTATATCCATAACCGGTTGCACCATCCTTAATCTTTATTAATTCCCTGTATGTACCTAGTGTTTTCTTCTGTTCAACTAATTGCTTTACCTTCTCCGCTCTATCCAAGTATTTCGATGCCATAAGAGTAAAATGTTTGTTTTTAACTGGGTCCTGTGTCTCTACATTTTATTACTAATTTCTTAATTACAAGAATTTAATACGCATGATAAAAAATATATTTAAAATATTTATATATACAGGATGGTAAAAAAAGGGCCCAATATTTTAAGGTCAACATTCAATACATTGCTAAGAAACTTCCTTACAATATTGAATACCCATAGACAATTAAAGTTAATTTACTCCTCTTGATAAGTACTGTAACCTCTTAAAATATTGTACTTTTTCTTTTTATTACCCTGTATATGTATGAAATTGTTATATTATAGTCCAAACCTTTTATAGTATCTAGAAGTATTTGTACACCTTCTTGATATAATACAAGGGACATTGTATATTGTTCCTCTTTATCTTTCTCCACTGCTCGTTTCAAAATTGAAGCTGCTGCAGTTTCCATTATTTCTATTAACCATATAATTCCTTTACTTGTTTAATATTATAATCCTTGAAATATAAATATAAAATGTTATAATGCAGTATACGTAATAATTTATATATATATTTGCTATTTTTTCTCTAAACAATTACTTGCTTACCTTTATTTTTATCCATATGCATTATTATTATAATTGTCAAGCGATATCGATAATCGAGAAAATCGATATTTATTTTTTAAGTAATACCTTCAGAACAAACAATAAAATACGAACAAAACGCGTCGCATGGATTTTATAACCTATTACAATTCACAATTACGTCTCGAATCGTATAAAGTAACGCATACGGTTAAGTGTTGTTTTTGCATTGCATTGGAAATATTATCACGAGAAGGAAAAGTTATCATTACGGTGCAAGATAAAGCTGAAGTATTTTGTAAATAATACTTTTTTTTACGTGCATATTTTCTGCTAGGTTAATGCAATAACATTGTAGTTTGCATTATCTGAAGTTTCAGCACTTTACGCGGGATATTTTAATATAGAGTGAATCAATACTATATTGTTATTATTCTTATTTCGAATATAGTTTTTTATATGGTACGTTATTCATTGTTCTTTGTTTCATTATAAAAAATATTACAAAAAATTAAAATGTCCATAATTTATTTGTATGATGATAATACATTTGTAAAATGTCCATTAATTTTTGTATATATTATTATTATGTATATTTTTTAATTTTATTATATATATACTGTGTATCTGTATACAGTACAAGTATAGTATAGTATTGTATTTGTACAATTGTACAAGTATTGTACAGTATACAAATTTATATATATATGTTATAATAATGTATATTAATGAAAATATTTTTGTTAGGAAATGATGAAATCTAGCAAAGCTCATGGAAGTCCAGTTTTGTGGGGTGAATTGCCTCCTAAAGAAACTTGGAAACAAGAAGTAATTACACCAGACATTATAGAAAATGTTTGGAGACAAGTTATGGATGAAGCAAATAATACTGATTGTGATTATCAGATTGATCGTCAACCAGAATATATACCGTAAGAATATATTGAAATAATACTAAGATGTAAAGTATAATTTTAATATTATATAATAATATCAAACAATCATCTGTTTAGACTTCCTATAGGAAATCTTCATGTATTAAATACAATAAACTTTCATCAACAATTAAGATTGATGGTAAGTAACCAAACTATTTAAATAATCAATATTTCATAGCGGTGTGATTTAAATTATATAATTTATTTTTAAATAGGATGAAGGAACAGTATTAGAAAATTTATCAGTGATCGATGGAGAAGATTCTCAAGAAGAATCTAAAGTACCATCTAATCTTTTTCGATTCTTACCTGCAAATGTTGAAACGTATGTATATAATTGTTAAGTAATAATATTAATTTATCACATTTGAGTTATATGTTGAAATTATATTTTTAGAGATACATTCAAGAATTCTTCTACTGTTCACCATTTAACACCAAAAACAGCGCATAACTTGTTGAGACATGCAGTTATCGTATTGTTAGCTCATATTGGTTTTGAATTCTCATCGGATCTAGCAGTAGAGATGCTTACTGACATTGCTGATCATTTTTTGAGAAGAATGACTCTTCTATTGAAAGAAGCTGTTGAACAAGAAGATCATGGATTCCCAGTAAAATAATTATAATCAATTTAAGAGAATATAATAATTTTATATTTTATACATATATTTTATTTCAGGATGCCATGGAAAGAGTCTTGTTAGAAACAGGAATAGGTGGAATAACAGCTATACATGATTATTATCAGGAATATATTTTAAGATTTGAAGAAAATATGAAAACACAGGTTGAAATAATGATGGAAAAACAAAGGTAAATTAAATTTTATATCGAGTAATTTTGTGAACTATAGATGAGCCACTCATTTGCCAAATCAATTAACTCGACAAAATAAAAAGGAGAGAAAATTGATGAAGTACATTATTATATTAGTTATTTTTAATTGGTCATAAAAATCCTTGTCATTTAGTGATGTTAAGCATAATTATTAAGAAAATTTATATTTGTAATAATCAAGTGTTTTGGTAATAAAATTTTACAAAATTCTAAAAAAGTGGAGTTAATCTTCGGCCTGTGAACGGCTCAAATAATAAATTGAATCATAATTTCAATACTATTATTTTGGCTTTAACTTATAGAATAGTTTTGGATGAAGCAGCTAGTAAATTGCAATTAGATGAATTAGATGAATTTGGTAATGTTTATCGTGAAGTACCAACTCTTCAACTATTAGATCCAGATATGGGATTTCCTCCTAGTCTTGATGCCGGTTTTCAAATGCTTTACAGTCTAGAACAAGATGAGTAAGCTATTCTTTTTTAAATATTGTGTATACAATAAGAGAAATACACTGTTTAATTAGATAATATACAATGTATTTTCTTATTTGAATACATAGACTGAACAGTTTGGAAATAGAGGAAGAAGAAGTTAATGTAAGCGATTCACCAAATGTAGGAAGATCAGATGTATCTGCTGAGAAAAAAAAATAATAAAGTTGAAGATAAAGAAATCGTTTATTTACGATTTGCTATTCAACTTTTTTAAAAATAACGATTAACTTAATATTTATTAATAACATAGAAATGTAAATATTGATGTTTTATTATTTTTTTTTATTTATTTATATTTGTATATTTATATTAGAATTGTATATGTAAATATTATAAATTCAAATTATACATACATATATATATAAAATTATATGATATATATACGGTGTAAATATATAATTTAAAATAAAGCGATAACAGCGCCAAAAAGACACTGACCGTTTTCATCGTTCCCCCACAACTCTTTGCAACGTCATTGACAACACGTCAAAAAATGGCAGAATTTGGTCCAAGTAGGAGCGATATTGAAGACATTTTTAAAAGATTACGTGCAATTCCAGCTAATAAGGTTTGATTAATATTCTTTTTCAATTGTATTTAAGAAAAGAAATATATAGCAATGTGTAGTTTTTCAAATAATTAAATCTATTTAAATCACTACACGTTTTATTTATGTCCCCAACCTGTTATTATTTCTGAATATTCACTTTCTTATTTGATGATTATAGTAATTATCGAAATTATAAATTTAAAATAATAATAAGAAGAAGAATATTAACATTAATAAACTAATTTTTTTGTATTGTGTTTAATGAAAATTATTCTTTTGTTTAATAATTTTATAAATTATTTTTAAATAAACGTTTAAATGGCAATAATTAATCGTTATAGACATGTTTCGATTGCAATGCAAAGAATCCAGCATGGTCCAGTGTGACTTATGGAGTTTTCCTTTGCATCGATTGCTCTGCTGTTCATCGGAATTTAGGAGTACATTTGACATTTGTACGTTCAACTCAGCTTGATACAAATTGGACTTGGTTACAATTAAGGAATATGCAATTAGGTGGAAATGCTAATGCTGTTAGTACCTTTCTCTTACTATTTTGATTTACTTTTATTTTGTATCTGTCATAAAATTGTATTTTTGTTAATCATATACTTCTTTCCTATGTTTCACAGAGAAAGTATTTTGCTGAACATAATTGTATTACAACGGATGCCCAACAGAAGTATAATTCTCGTGTTGCAATGCAATATAAAGACAAATTAGCACTGGCATCTGCACTTGCAATG
The DNA here is from genome assembly GCF_001465965.1 of Polistes dominula. Next base: position 1,088,667 of record NW_015149022.1, on the reverse strand, counting down.
CGACGTCATGGAACAAAAGTAAGAATTTTAATTTTTTTAACTTGTTAGTAATTGACATATGGTACCACCATCCAGTGAAATAGTTATAAATGAAAATATACAAATTGTAGGTTTTTCTTCCTCCAACACAAAATAAAACAATGGTGAGCTGTGAAAACATTTTCACAAAGCACTATTTTCATTTTACTAATCTTTGCTTAACACTGTTCTGAAAAAAAAGAAAATATGAAAAAAGATTGCTTACAAAAAAGATATTGTCTAATTTTATATACATCTCTCAACAACATTTAAATTATTGATTCATTCATGCATTTGAGATGTTACATTTTATATAAATGTTTATTCATTTCACATTAAAATATATGTAAATTCATATCATATGTTTGTGACCAAAACATATGCTTATTGCAGTAGTTTAAGACGAGCTTGCATTATATGTTCCTGTATGAGGTTGAGTGTTTAAAATAATTACGATTACACCAGTATGTTTTATAATAATAATTTTATGTGCAGTTGCACTTAGAGGAGAATATGGAACCGGACACAGAAGAATCCAAAGAAGTGGATTTCTTCCAAGAACATGAAAATTTTGATCTAAATTCTGATGAACCTAACATTACAACAGAAGAAAAAATTGTATCTAATTCTGCAGTAAACAAAGAAAATGTAAAGAAAGATGAAACAAGTGCATCTTCGGAGATTGTTCTTAATACTGTAGGGCCATCCGTAAGACTATCAGAGTCTGCTTCATCTGCACAATCTGAAAGAAAGTCTACTATTGGTGTTAGGAAAGTTCAATCTAAACGACCAGGTGTAAGCACTAGTATATTACTTAAATGTGATATATTACAGTTCAAACTTAATTTTAGATATAAATGATCATTTTATATTATTTGTACGTAGTTTGGAAAAAAAGCTGGTGGATTAGGAGCACAACGAGTCAAAACTAATTTTGATGAATTAGAAAAAAGTGTCGTAGAAGTAGGAAACGAAGTAAATGAGACGGTAGGAAATGAAGGAACAAAGGAAAAACGAGATGAAATTGCGACACGATTTGCTTATCGTTATGAGCAAAATTTAAGTCAACAAGCTAAGAAAGTGGAAGAACGAACGAAACAATTAAATCCATCAAAGGCTGGTCAGGCAGAACGTCTTGGAATAGGATTCAACGCACGCAGGTATTTTTATCAACTTATTATAATAATATGAAATTATTTGGAATTTTTAAAGATACTACTACACTAATATAAATGATTACTTTTTTTTTTTAGTGGTGCAAGTCATTCGGCTTTAGGTGATATGAAGACAATAACTCAAGAATCTTCATCCAAAAATATTACAGCTGCTGAACCTAGATCAAAAAATACTGATGTTATTGGTGATTTGTTTATGAGTTTGGATGAATTTTATACAGCTTTATCGATTCCATATCCTAATAACAATAGTAACAAAATTAAAAGCGAAGAAGTAGTTGTTATTGCAGAACCGGAACCACCAAAACGACAACCACCTGTGAGTCGTCAAAATAATAGTAAAAGTGACAATAAAACATCAGATGAAGGAGAAGCTCAAAAGAAATTTGGTAGCGCTAAAGCTATTAGTTCTGATCAATATTTTCAAGACAGTAATTATGATGACTCAGTAAGTAAAAATAAACGTTATTATGATAAAAATTTGACTCTATTATATATTTTATCTGTTATAATTTTTATTGTTTCATAGTGGGAACGTAAAAGTAACCTTCGTCGCTTTGAAGGCTCATCCAGTATATCATCGGCAGATTATTTTGGCACAGGAGATTCTTCACCGACTTCTTCTGCTGCTTCTTTATCAGCTCGCTTTAGCGGAGGACGTGCTGGTGTAGTTGATTTGGACGATGTACGCGAAAGTGTACGTCAAGGTGTAAATAAAGTTGCAGGAAGACTTAGTTCTCTTGCAAATGCAGCAGTTTCTTCTATACAAGACCGTTATGGACTTTAAATATAAAAATCTTACAATCTTTTATTGTGATTGTTATTCAAATTATATTAGAATATTTCTCGTCCATTCTTCAGATTGTAAATAAAAGCTTATAATTGAGCTGCTGTGCGGCATTTTCCAAAAGTGTGGCTTGAAGAATCCATAATTGTGTACATAATGGAATTCATATGATTACACATGGAAAAAGCATAATTTCAAGACGTTAAAATTTACATTAAAATCAGAGATAATGTTTTTATAAAAGCAATTAGTAAATTTTATAGTTATTTAAATAGATCTATTAATATATCTACAACAGAGGCCTCTAAATTTTTCACAAAAAAAAAAAAAAAAGAAAGATGCTTATACTTAAAAATTCAACCTTTTCGTTTTTTCATCCCCACTTCGTAACATCAATACTTCCTTAATAAACACTTAAGTTTTGATATAAAGAAATTGCGTCATAAGATAATGATGATAGTGACGATAGTTCAAAAAAATAACAATTGTTACAGTGAGAAAGATAAAGAAAAGGAAGAAATATCAATATACCAATCTGTAAATGACTAAGAATTTGTACTAGATTTTTGACAGCGTGAAACAAGATGTTCATATGGTTTCCCGTGAAGAAAGCACACTAATACAACTGTCATATTGTCGCATCCAGTACCCATTAAAGCATCTGGTGCAAGACAGTAATTCATTAATTCTTCGCATATTTCTTCAGGATCCATAACTCTTTCCCTTTCATTTCCTACAACTTTTGGCCAAGTTAAGCGAGACCTTACAAAATTGACTACTTCCTCGCTCGTCATTACATCCCAAATTCCATCACATGCTAAGACAACAAATTCCCAATCTTCTGTTATAGGAAATTGTTGGACTTCAGGAAAAGCTAGAGAACATATTTTATGCATTTAAATATGTCCTATTTGTATTATTACAATTATTTATAATAATTCTTACCTGTTACAATCTGTTTTTGTGGTGACAAGTAACTGTTACGTTTAAACATGAAGTCTCCAAGAGCACGGGATAAAGCAAGGTGACCATTAACACGATTGAATTCGACCCAACCACCTGCAGCCTCAATTCTTTCACGTTCGTCTTTCAATGTAGGTTTATGATCTCGACTAAGTGGAACTGCATTCCCGTTAATGCTTGCTACTGCTCTACTGTCGCCTGCATTAGCCTAAACACAATACAAAATATTTATGTGTGAATTAAAAAACTAGATAAATATATATTGCAAATAGTTCATAAACTATAATAACTTACACTATACAAAATATTATCTTTGATGAGCAGTGCAATAACAGTAGTTCCTGATTGTTCTTCTCTAAGTATTGCATCATTTTGCATTTCTTTATCCAATTCCAAGAAACCTCGTTCTATAGCCTGGACAATATTTCCTGCCTTATACTCACTTCGTTTAGCGATGTATCGATGAAGGTACTTTCCAGCATCTTGAGCTATCGCTGCACCTATTAGTTTTAACTTTGAATGCAAATAACTTTTCATATCATTCTACAAATATTAAAATTAAATTTAAATTGAATATATTAACCCTTAACGCTCCAAGTGTGCCTCCCAGGCACCACCGATGTACGGAGCTTTATTTCAATTGTAGAACAAGTTGAAGTTGCTGGTAGATAACCACAAATTACCGTCGGAGCGTTAAGGGTTAATTATCTTACCTAAATCTATACTTTTATTTATTGTATGTCACTTAAGTAAAATAGAACAATATTATTACCTCCATGACCATCGTATACTGCAAAAAAAGCAGTGCCTGGGTCATCTGGTAGAGAGAGGATATGCACATGACAATCTTCCATTTTTATTCGCCATCCTTGCATACAAGAACTACCCACATAGTAATTGTAATTTCGACAACATGCTGATTTTTTAGTTGTCACTGGTTCGCATAAAGTTTGACCCATTGTATTTTTTAATTCAGCACTGTTATTGTATTGAGATCATATCTATAAAAATGATATAATACTTTTGATAATTATTTAAAATAATTAAATAGTAATAACAATGCATAATTCATTAAGTAGAATTGTCAGACTGAATATATAACATATAATTGTCATACTGAAATAATATCATATGCACAATGTAGCATTAATAACACAATTTAAATTACAATACGTTCCTGATATATTTACATATAAGAAATTAGTTTCATAAATTTTTACCCTTTTTCATGTGTATTGTTTTAAATGTTATCTTTAGACTGAGTTCTAAAAAATATTGTTATGATGCCAACATTAAAATATCTTTCTGATCTTGATGTTGAGCAGGAAAGTATTTATGTAGAGCTAAAAATATTATTATATTACTATTATTTTCTCTTTTAGTATGTTTTTTCTGATATGATAAAATTAACAAAATTTTTGTTTGTTTTATTAATTGAACGCATTTTTGTTTTTTTTTCTGCTATAATATTGTCATCTTTATTATATTCATATCCAAATTTTTACACTAAAAGATTTTTTTTTTTTTGGTAAGATACTAACCCTTGAACTAAACTTGTCAAAAATGTATCCTGTCATGAGCGAAAAAATAAATGTAAATGAAATAATAAGTGAGTTTACAAGTGACCAAATGGACAAATGGGTGTGAACCAACTGAATGTGTGGACTAATAGGAAGCTGGACAAATTAGCTACTGGTGGTAATACTCCGCTACTAACATGGTCATAGATTAGCAGCTATTTCTTGTGACTGTCGCGAGGTGGCGTAAGAATAGTTGACGAGCTGCTAAATATATATAGAGTCATCTAACTTGTAAGAAATTACTTTGAATAGTAGGGAATTTGTATATTTCAAAGGTAGCGTTCGAACTAGTAGTAACGGAAAATATTTAAATATCTTATAATTTCGAATTTTATTCTGCATATATTTTTAATCAGCAAAAATCTATTAATTTTTGTTTGACTATATTTTATTTTAAACATGGAATTTGGTGATGTATACTCCCTGATTTTGGTTATATTATTATTTATACTTACTATTAATTTTCTAATGATGAAAGATCTCTACGCTACAATTCAAAAGGTAAGTGGAATTTGAAATTACGTGTAATAAGGGATCGTATAGTCCGTTTTCATCAATATAAAATTACTGAAAAATTTTTAAACGATTTTTTTATCGTGTATATTATGCTTGCTTTGGGAAAAATATAATAATGGTGAATATGTTACAGAAATATTTGTAACGTAATAACGCAAATTTAATTTAAAAATACAAAATCTAATCATATATAACTGTTTTTATTTATTAATGTTTTCTTACATTAAAACAATCGGTCAGAATAATACAAATTCAAATTATATTTATTTGTTCAAACTTTAATATTGATGAAATCTCCCGAAAACGAAACCTTAGATGAACAAAGAACAAAGAGTATATCAAATATTTTTATTATTATTTCACGTAAAATTATTACGGCAATGTTTTATTGTCAGCATTGTATATAAAGCCTGATCGAGTAGGATATTTTTAAATTTTCATTTTTTTTTATTTATAATAGATTGAAATCACTATACGCGTCCTATACACATCACGCGGAAGTATATTCCATAAAATGGATGAAACCTTTTGGGCATTCAATAGAATGACGAAGCAATCTGTGAAACATTTGCTGACATATATATAAACATTGTCCTATTTATATGGTCATTCTATATAATGCCCGAAATATATACATTACCCTTATCAAAATTATTATTTATCAAATATCACTATTAATGTCGTCTTCTATCTTGTTTATATAGAAACAGTAACTTCTAAAAATATTCGGGCAGAAAAGTTACATTGAGGGTTTAATTTTGGTTATAAAGTAATTATATTAACATTATTGTTTTTAGCAATAAATCATTCAGTTATTTTTTAAACAAATATAAAATTTATTGAAAAAACTTGCGACGTATATTATACGGATATATAAATAATTTTATTTCAGAACATGTCTATATAAAAGTATCAAGCTAAAAAAGTCACCATATTGAAATGTCCGAATATTTTTTGTGAGCAACTATTTATAGTACATCGAAAGAAATGGAAAATCGGAAAATCTATTCTTATTTTTATGCCGTCCATAGAATATTTTTCTAAGCTTTACAAATCAAATAAATTACTAATTAAATATAAGCTATTTTGATTTTTTATACTTAATTAGTGATTCTTTTATTTTTTCAAATGAAAACATGAATTCTTATTAGTATTTATCAAAAGAAATTAGATACTTACAAAATTTTATTTTGTTATTATCATTGATTTATGGAAAAAGAAACTGTTTTATTATACTTTAATTTTTTTTTGTATACTCGTCATGTACTCTCACATATATTTTTTGTTTATAACTATGTTAACAATTATAGTAGCACACACAGGTCTGTTTATTACAGAAATGTTTAATTCTGTAATTTGACAAGGACAAAGCATGTACTATTTTCTTAGATTGTTTTGAAATTTAATATATTTGTAGGGATCATTAGAACTATACATACGAACCCTAGGAGTTGGGTTAATGTCCAATCGTTTCCGAGAGAAGTTTTACTAATATTCTTATATACCAGTTCATTTCAGTTGTTAATATGAGCCAGCGGTAGCGTAATGTGAATGAATAATGAAAAAATATGGTTTTTTTATATTATTATTATAATTAATTGGTGTTAGGAATTTGAAACTTGATTGTTGCAAATACTAAATCCCGCCAGTGTTCCTGTCCTTGAGCGCAACCCTTCCATCAAGGTTATCGTAGCCTATTTTTTTAAGATCCTTTCTAATATTGTCCTCTCATCTACGTTTCGGTCTATCCAGTGGTTTTTTTTCGTTCAATATAGCTATCAGTATTATGTCAGTGACCTCTTCCCATCTTAAATGCAATAGTAAACTTATACTTTATATATGTTGATTGAATTTGATTTCAGAAACTGATCTGTATATTTTGTGATCTTATCTGAGATAGTTATTAAAAATATTTTTTTAAAGCAACCTGTGTGTGTGTGCAATTCAGATAATTTACAGTCTTAGAACTTCTAGAAGTCTATACAGAGCTCAGAAAAATGTTTTCCGAGCTTAGAATTATTGATTATTTAAATATATTAACACGTTGTTGCAAATGACGGCTATAGCTGTCTTAATATCTTTGTATTTCTGAGCACGATCGTCAAATTAAAAGTGTCCGGCAACGTGTTAAATTATTATGATAAGAAGATAAAAAAAGATATTTTTATTTTCAGAAAACAATGATACCGGAAACAAAGAAAATATATTTTAAGGATGATGAAATAGAAAAAAGGAATTTAAGAGATGAAATATTTTACCGTTACTTTAATCCATATAGTTGTAATAGTTTAACTAGATACAGAGCAATGTTGAATTGCCATTATGAAATAAATAAATTGAAAGGTCAAGAAAAAAAGGACATGCAAGCAAAAATCGATAGCATGGTTGAAAATCATAATCAATTTCAATAATAAAATGATCAATTTTTTAACACTCAATTTGTATGTCTTAATGACAATTATGAAACAGTATAAATCAATAAATATTTATTTTTAAATGAAAATATACAGTTGTAACACTGATATCGTTAATATCATCTACCATCTACCACCAACAGATAACGCTGGATCATCATCGTCTTTACTTCCTCCAAAGTCCAATTTATAAGGAGACATTATGGGATGTTCCCTTCTGATTGGTATAAGACTTGGTATATCAGTACTGTACTCTTAATCTTTTGTTTGCTAACAACGTCTTTTGATGTTATGTTCATTTGCTATCATCAACTTTTCAATAATTTACACATTCATGGTTTTTTTATACATACATTTCTTATTCAGAATTTGTTGTTAACAAAGAATGTAGCTGTCCTAGTTTTTCTAAAATTGACTGTCCTATTCTGTTTCTTATTTATTTTAAAAGTTCCTATATAACATTATAATTTATCTATCAAAAAAGTTAACATCCTGTATAAATCACAATAACTGCTGTCGGCACCTTTCTTCTCTTTCTTATCTGGCTTCGAAACGTACAAAAACACTTCTTCGATATGAAGAAGGAAAAAAGAAACTAAGGATCAATTTTAGTTGGTTGTAAGTGTATTTGGTTTTTTGTACAAATATTTACAAATTAATAAATATGCTGCCATATAAAATATACAATATACATACCAAAAAAATGATGTCTTAAAACGTTATAAACCTTTGGCGACTTTTGTTTTGGTATTTTATACGAATGGTACCAAAATTATAGATTCCTGGATAATATCAACATAATTTGTCATAAAATAAAATATATCAGCGTTTTTAAATCATTAGTATGAATTTAGGGAAGATTTATCACGTTCCAAAAGTTTAATATTAACAATTTTGAAGCACATTTATTCATATTAATGATTAAAGATGGGCAGATCACGAGACGCGCATGATGGAGGATCGAACGGCCCATAAAATACTGGTTGGTATACCGAATGTAAAAAGACCACTAGGTAGACCTAGACATAGATGGGGGAGGGGGACAATATTAGAAGGGATCTTTTAATGAAATACGCGGTTACGAAGACCGCGAATGGAGGGGTCGAGCTCAAGGACGAGAAGATTGTGGTGGGATTTGGTATTTGCTAAAGAACTTTCGAGTTCCTAATGCTAAATAATAATAATAATAATAATAATAATAATAATAATAATAATAATAATAATAATAATAATAATAATAATTTTTCTTATTATTTCACATAGAATCATAATTTATCAGGTATTACTATTATTATCCTGCTTTATTTCCTGTTTATAAAGTACAGTGACTTCTAAAAGTATTCGGACAAAAAAGGCAAGTTTATGGCTTAATGTTTCTGTTTTTTTTTAATTTTTTTTTGGGCAGGTTAATGTTTTTAGCAATTAATCATTCAAATAATTTTCCAAAATATATACAATTTCTTGAAAAAATTTACCTATATAACACAAATACAATTATTCATTATTACTATCACATTGCTTGGTATAATAGTATTCGGAAAATTTCATTTAATATTCAAATAATATTTAGAAATCTTTTATTTTAGAACAAGACATGTTCTAAATTTATTTGAAATATTCTGTATAGTTTTTGTATAATATTCTATATTTTTGTTCATTTATTATTGAGATTTAGTATTATTCAGCTATTTATATAACAACGTAATTAATAAATAATTTGTAGTATAAAATACAGAATTATGTGTGTTGCTTAATATCTAATAAGCCTTACTATTAAAATTTATCATTTATCTTAATCAAATGGTTTACCTTTCGTATGTTAAAAGTTTTCATTGCTTTTACTAAAAGTTTGCTTTATTTCAATATTAAATTTGACTCGTAGTTGAAAAACATTTTCTTTTAAGAATATATAAAATTTATTTAATTTTTATTTCTAATGTATAAGAAGACTACGATCATTACCATACAATTTATAATACTGTAATAATGAAAACAAAATAAATCACATTAAGGTTTGAAGCAGTTAAGGGTCACTTGAAGAGTAATATTTTCTCTTTGTAAAAGAAAATTCATTAAAATTCGAAAATCGTTTTAATTTATGTAAGTAAAATAATTTCTTATACCTCAGAAAACATACAACACTCAACATATTATTTGCCTTATGCGAAGTTCTAGTATTTAACTATGTTGAATGTCATACATTGTAAATAAGAAAAACTCGTTGTGGTAAATACGAATATAAAGTTATCTCATGTAGATGGAATTTCTAGAATAGTGATACACTTATGTAGTCTAAAGGTATTATTGGAACTAACAACAAGAAATATTTAAATATCAGATCTCTTCTTCTAATTGAATACTACGTTATTAAATTTATAATTGACTGTAGATTTTTATATAATCATATCAACGTTAAAACATGAAAAGTGTTCAAATAATGGAAATATTAGCACAGTATACACAATATTTCTTGCCCTGTATCGTAGTTAGTTATTTGATAAAAAGAGGCTATAGTCAAATTTTTAAGGTGAGTGGCACAGAAATTATACATAATTCAAAGTTGTAATAGTTCGTTTTGATGTTGATATTCTTATTAAGAATATGTTTACATGTGTTACTTGGTTTAAGAAACAGACAATTTGGGTGATGGACTTATTTACAATTCCCTGTAATGTAACGATGCAAACAATATAAGATTTGATAATAAAATTGAAATTTTTTACCAAGTTGGAATAACGTTCAATTTGTTCAAATTTCAATATTGATCTAAACTTTTAAAAACCAAACTTAGCATAAATAGTAATAATATAAAATATTTTACTTATTATTTCACATAGGATCATTTCTCTTCGATTAGGTCTTATTACATTTACCACACTTCCTTATCAATGAAATATACTTCTAAAATTAATAGGATAGAATTCTATGTTTGTTTCATTTAGATATTAAATTTGAATTTTTAAAGTTGAAAACCCTTCGTTTACAAATTTGAAATCTGTTGAATCGTAGCTTCCATGGTATTAGAAATTTCTACGATCATTACGAAATTATTCCAAACACTACAAAGATAAAAACAAAACAAATCACGTCAAGGTTTGAAAAAGCTAACGGTTACTTCAAGGCCAATGTTGACTGTTATATACATTTATTAATTCTTACCACCTAAATAATTTCGAAAGTATGATAACAGCAATCATACGATTTACATTTTTATCTGCAAAATCAACTATGAATAAAATGAAAGTTTTTCAAATTTTCCTATCTTATTTATATCATGAATTTTCAATTTTAATCACTAAGGTCTAGTGATTATGATTGGAAATGAATATTTCAAACATGTATCGTATATTATATTTTTCCCTTGTTCTTAGGTTTCTTGTTGATAAAATTTAAAAATATTATCAATTGCCATTATTTGAGCCATTTGATATAGATTCTTATCTATGTAACATAGTTATTTCCCTGAATTTTAAATGAATATAACATGAATTTATTATATTATACAAATTTTAGTTCGATTTCATTTTAGAAGCTGATGTGTTGTATTTTATTTGTATTTGTAATAGTTTGTGATGTAGTTTTTAAAAACATTTCATTTAAATTCCTGATATAAGTTTGATAATTTGTTATCTTTTGTCTATGAAGAGTTCTGTTGAATGCTTTTATACGTTTATGATTAGTATGTATATTTAAATGTAACAAAATATAAATATAATAAAATAAAAAAGAGCTATATATATATATTATTGTTTTCAGAGATTAACTGAAAGTGAGCGAATTTCTAGTTCGTATACTAAAGATCTAGAGAAAATAAAAGAACTAATGCAACTAAAGAGAACTAGAAAGCCAGATTATTATTTTAAAGACGATTTTTATAAACTACTTCCTGAATTCGATCAAAGTTTTCCAAATGAGTTTGAACAATTTGGTCAATATATAACATTGGAATTAAAATGTTTAAAATCAGAAGAAAATAAAGAAAAATTAAAGAACGAGATAAGAAAAATAATCCTACGAATTGCAGAAGATGAAATACATAATTTAATAGATGGTGATGCTGACAAAGTACAGGCTTAAAACTACGTTGTCAAGTAATTATTTAATTAAATGAATTCAAATTTAAACAAAAATTTAGAAATAGTAGAATATTCAAAAAAAAAAAAAAAATGAAAATAAAAGGTAATACTTAAAAATGTGCCTTTTTATACAAAAAATATGATACTAAAGGTAAAAAACAATGTGTAATAACAAATTGAATTAATAATTTTTGAGTTCTAATCTTTGATATTGTTTAGACCAATAATAACTTTTTTACGATTAATTTTTGAAAAATTTTTCGTAAAAATATTGAATTATTCGAAAAGTTCATTTCAGTTTACAAATGTATTAGATCGATGTATATTTTAATTTTATATTTATTAAAAAAAAAAATTTATATATATAAATAATTTATTTTTAAATAAAAAGCTTAAATTACATTATGTGAATAAATATATTTTTTTTTTGGTAAGGTAGCACGAACTATCAGACAAATCCAGTAATAATATAGAATCTTATTAATAAACTAATGTTTCATTTTTATATATTATTAAGATTAATATTCATTGAATGTGATTCCTTATCGTCATTTATAGTTATTGTTTTATTCTATCTATTAATTTTCTTTTTGAAATGAAAAACCAAAGAACCTACTCAGATAGAAACCGAAGAACCAACAATTTTTTAAGAAAATGTGTATTTATCGTTTTAAATTTATTTTTCTTTTCAATTTTAATAAAGTTTTTATAAACATATACATATATACATAATTGTTCTTACAAATAAAAAATAAATAAGAACATAAAACATGAAATATAAAAAAGCATCGTTTAAAAAATATGTTTTTTGGACAAAAAGTAATCAGATAAGGAACCGAAAAAGAAATAATATGATCTCCTATATTATATAATAATTAAAATAAAACAAAACGTAATTTATTTATTGAAATTTATTCCTTTTCATTCAAAATAATGGTTCGTAATTACAGTAAATTAATTTCAACGTTCCTTCTGTCTTTGAAACAATCAAATTGGTGCCTTTAATCCAGGATTAAATCACCTAGTTTCATACGGTTGAATATGTGGCGAATATTATACTTGTAGAATGGTTTGTTTTTGTTTAATATTAAACAATAAATTGATAAATAATTATTTTACTGCGATGGTGCATTATAGAAACCATGAATTATTTTATCATAAATCAAAACGTTTTATTTTCGAATGAACTCATGCAAATGATTCATAATACCTAAATAATATCTTTTATTACCTGTTTTATAAAGCTTTCTAGTTTATATAGTTATAATATATAGTTATATAGTTTCAAGTCTTTGCATTTATTTTATTTTATTTTATTTTATTTTTCATAGTTTTTTCGAAGTTCACTTGCTTCGTTTCATTTCTTTTTTTGAGTATTCTATATTTTTAGAACAACATAAACAGCTAACCATCCTAGTGTGAGTATATACGAGTATATAGTTATATTACAAACATAGAAGATATATAGCAATAGTAAAAGTAACATATTCGATGCCAAGCTATGTAAAATAATATTCTAATAGTAAAATGTGTAAATATGCATTTAACATAAAACTGCCTCATGGAAGGAAAAGTTGAAAATGTAAAGTATTATGTTACAATTGTCAAAGCTTCTAAAGTTATTACCTTATATGAGCATAAATTCATCACATTTAGTTTTTATAAATTGAATGAGATAGCTTTTCAAATAAAAGGAATCCTCCTCCCCCCTTATAAACAAATAAAAAAGCATTTGTGCTACAAAAAATATTAAAATTAAATAGATCATGCAATATAAGACAATTTTTCATATAAAATTATTTCATACAATATGGGAACATATAAAACTCAACGTATTTACTGTTTCACGAGGGGTTTGTCTAACAGTGTTTTGAATGTCATACATTCTAAATAAGAAATACTCATTAGTAAATACGTATAAATACTGTCATTTAATTTATGTATAACGTCTAAGATTGTAGTGAATTAATATATTAGAAAAGCAGCAATATATATATATATATATATATATATATATTTAAATATTAAGTAATTTATTCTAGTTTCATTGAATTCGTAATTAATTGTTAATTTTTATCTGACCATATTTATTTTAGAAGATGGAATGTGTTGAAATGAACAAATTAATCGTGCAAATTGTATTCTATTTATTTTCTACTGTCATAGGATTTTATATTATACACAAAATCGATAACTATTTTTTTAAGGTATGTGGCATCAAAATCATAGATTATTAGAGCAAATAATAGTTCGTTTTTATTACTCTTATATTATTATAAAATTATAACATTATATTCTTATCAAAAGTCATTGTTTATCAACACTTTGTTGGCCAGCAATTTTTCTTAAAATTTATCTTACGTCAACGGTTATTATTTCAGAATTAATGTGGAATAAAACAATGTAAATAAGTTGTTTTATAACGGTCTATTATTTATATGAATTTTATTTAACATTTAATTTGTAATACTTCTTTTTGGTATGATAAGTCGTGTAACAATCACCTATGTATATTAATAGATCAACAGGTTTTGCAAATACATGTGCCCATAATTATGAAAGTAGTTTAAATCATATATTTTTTTGTTTCAAGATATTTAAAGAATTATATTTGAACATTAATATAGATAAAGATATTTTTTGTAGCAACATGCGTAATTCTGTTAATTAAAAAAAATAAAAATAATGTATTATTGTTTTTCAGGAAAAAGCTATGAAGAATAAGAAGGAAGATGAAGAAAAAGGACAAGAAAAGAAAAAGAAATTTCCCCCCAATTTAGAAGATGAAGCATTTATCCTTGCATCGGCGAATGATTTATATAAAAAGAAACAGGGAGATGATACTTATTTTACAGATGAATTTTATAAACTCATGCCATATTTGAATCCACCAAAGGAGGATTATTTTCGACATTTTGGCAAATACGTATCCATGACACTGACCTGCATGAATTCAGAAATATATAAAGAAAAATTAGTAAGTGAAATACATAAATTAATTGGACAGATTGTACACCTTGATATAGAAGAATATCTCAATGAAATAGATGAACAAGAAAAAGAAAAAGAAAAAGAAAAAGAAAAGGAAAAAGAAGGTATTCAAAAGGATTCAGTAAAGAATTATATGACTGATGAATGGGTTCAAGAAATGATTAAATTATCCACTAAATAAAAATATACAGTATAATATTTAAACATTTATGTTTTTGATTAAATATTTATAAAAGCATGCTTTTCATAAAACTTTTGTTATTATCATTTTAAACATTATTATTAAACGGTGTTAGTCCCTACAAAGTTGAAAGCTCATTGCTGTAAATAGCAAATCCCGTCAATGTTTCTGTCTGTGGAAGATCTCTTTGTTGAGATCTATTCTAATATTGTTTTCCTACCTAAGTCTTGCTTTATCTCTTATGGTAAGTATTTTATACACTGCTCGATCCTTATATATATATACGCCTCGTAATCTGCTCATCTTAATCATGCGATTTTATGACATAAATAATATCCAGAATACTGTATAATTAGCGTAATTACAATTATACGATACTAAAGTTAAAGATTAATTTAAAAATAGTAAATTTAATTAAAACAACTATTTTAATTAGAAACCTATATATAATATTTCTAATATGAACCGATTTATTCGTAATTATTTATTTATATACAATTGAAATATTATATATTTTTATATAACTTTGTTTTCTAAACTACATTTTTACGTTGTGCGCATATTTCTTCAACATGGAATACTCTGGCGATTGTGATGAGCAATAATGAGGAAGAAAAAGGGTTAAAATAAAATAAGAAATAAAACATTTAGTTGAGCCAATACAAAATATAATACTTTACCGGTTGATAAATTTTATATTATAATAAATGGCTTCCAACCAAAGATTGAACAAGTGTCTAATCATTTTTACATAATTAAAAAGAACAAAATATTACTATATAAACAATTTATACATATTGATATTTAATTAATTTATTAGTTGATCTGATTGTGATTTAATGGGTATGTAAGTTAGAAGAGGTTAATACTAGCTAAAATATGATAAAAATTGTTTAGTAGAAACATTATCTAAATGTAAAAATTCAGCACCTGTTATAGTACCATGTCGGGATGTAGAAACAGTTTACAGTTTGGTATATATGGTAACAATATTATAATAAATAAATTCTACAATTAGCTTGCTTCTGGTACATGGTTTTTTGAAGCTTACAGTTTGGTATATATAGTAACAATATTATAATAAAAAAACTCTACAATTAGCTTGCTTCTTGTACTTTGTTTTTTGAAGGTTTCACTTCTAACATGCGTGATCTACACACAAAATATTTTTTTACTATTTTGCGTTTCAAATCCCAGTTCTACTTGTTTAATTACATATTTGGTATCATTCAACAGCATTTTTTAATTATATATGTCGTATTGAATAGTTTAAAGTGTTTAAAATAATAATTTAGGCACAAAGCATCTCCGACTACGGCCTTGTATAAGTGGCATCAAAAAAAATCTTCCAGAGTCCAAATAAATTTAATATAACTTTTTCATTACTGTGTAAAAATATAATTTTATTGTAAAATATCTATTATAATAATTTGACACAAAGATATAAGATAAAATATCCATTATGACAGCCCGATTACAAACAAATCGGTTGACGTGGGTCTTAAGCAATATTAAAATTTAAAATTGAAACAGTTTTATTATTTTTATCTATTATTTTTAATTGTTATGTAGATTTAATATCATATACTTGCATAAAAGGATATAAGTTTATTTTTTTATTCGTAGATATACATTATTTTAATTAACAATTTGTTCTATACAATTCGATTCTGATTCGACAAGAATGTTTGGCATTTGCGCTTTTTTAAATAAATTACTTGATAACAGGTTCGTATCCTGGTTTGTAATCTGTTCGATTACTTTACTTATTTCACTCTTTATTATTTTCTCATCTGGTTCGATTTTTAAATTTTTCAATAGCGATAAAACGCATTGGCTGAATAAATCGAAATCTTTTGGCGAAAATTCACCGTATTTTGCAATGAAATTATAAAGTTCGTCTATAAGATAATAATTTAGTATCTCTTTTCTTGGCAATTGCGTCAAGACTGATTTTTCATTCTTTTTACATGAATTATTGTAGGATACAATATTTTTCCATTGTTTACCAAAGACTCTTTCCTAAAAAAAACATACATCATTTTTATTCTTTTATAAAATAAAAATTTGTTTAAAAACAATAAACAGTATTTGAGGTAATGTGATTCAGTACGTTTGTTTAATAAACAGATGCTTCAATTCGAAACGTTTCAGAGAAAGAAAAAATTGCTCATTGCATCGGTTATSTATACATATCATATTCAAAATTATTCTTCAAGTAATCGTTAGATGCTTTGAACTCCAAGGTAACTTGTTTTGTTTTCATTTTTATAATATGGTAAACTATATCGTAATTATTGTAGACTTCTTAAACTTTAGTAGTTATAATTCAATAGACATTAAATTTGTTCAAAGAAACGTTTTTATGCAAAGTTTAATATTCAAATAAATCAAACTATTATAAAAAGCAACGAAAACTTTCAACGAAGCATTCTATGAYCAATTTTCTACACGTTTTTTACAGTAGACATATCAGTAAAGGCAAACTGTAAAATCTTAAAATTTGCGGGTGACACTGCAATGTTTGCCATAGACAAAGATTTGCAAACAAGCAACTAACGCATTACAAGAACAAATTTACTTTTTTGAAGAATGATTATGTGAAGATCAAATTAAACTCTAACAAGTGTAAACATATTAGGTTTGCATTAAAGAAAAATCAAATACCGAAACTAAAATAATATAACATAGAAATTCCGTAAATAACTACAGTCAAGTATTTGGGATTATATTTAGATTTAAAATTGGAAACGACATTTAACTGCTAGGATAAATTCAATTCAACTAAAGAGGAAAAGAATAGCTTGGTTAAACAGTAAAAATTCTAGACTCACTTATTATTTATAATTTCTGTTCCACTTACCTTATAATTCAGTTTATCCATATTTTTCATTGCTGAAATGACTATACTAACGAAATAGAAAGAAAATAAAACCTGCACTAATAATTGTAACATTACAGTAACTTCCATGTTTCTAGTTTTGTCATATAAAAATTAAGAATCAATTTTCGATGAAATATGAGTAGAAAAAATTAGTATAAGAAATGTGATATTTAAATATTCCTTGTTGTTAGTTCGAATGACGGTGGTAGAAATACAGGAGAACGAACGATACAGGCAATTTGTAACATTCTTCGTCCTCTAAAAACGTAAGAGATAACTAATACTTATTTCTACCAGTAGGGCCACTATGAAGATGAGTGTGATCATTGCTTGGGAAGTTTAGAAGCTGATAAATCATCTGACCGAGATCGAGTCATTGATTTGATGAGCGAACATATATAATCTTATTAAACAATTAGAAAATGTTGTCTTGACTGTCGTTGGGACTAAAACTATTAGATTTGATACAATAAATGAAATTATTGATAATGTCGGTAAAGAAAAAGCACTGCCTTTCGTATGCTGCAAGGAACACCAATCAAAGTTAATGAAAAAAATATTACATTATTTTATTACTATCCTAAGTCACTTTCTTGCTAACCATATAAATAAAAATAATAATAAACAAAAAAATTATGTACAAATGATTTTATTTAACACATTAAAAACATTTAAAGCCTGAGCACGAGCCGGCGCTTAAGCGAGACTCCCCTTAACAACTACAGCGCACTCTGGATTAAAACTTTATTTCTTCTACATTTGGCGGACATTTTTTTTATACAGCTTTCGTTCTCCTTAGTTTCTATCTCCGTCGTTCTAATATTCTCTTCAGATTACATTAATCTTAGAAATTTTATGTATATAAGATAACTTTATATATATATTTACCAATGAGTTTTTCTTATTTACAATCCATGACATTCGATAAAGTTAAATACTGTACAGTAGACCTCCGCATGAGACAAATAATATGTTGAGTTTTGTATATTTTCGGTTTATAGGAAATTATTTCGAATGAAAAATTATCTCATATAATATAATCTATTTAAAATTATTACTTCTCTTAAAATAAAATAAGAACATACATTAATTAAAACTCTTTAATGCAAACTATATAAACTAAATATTAAATTGTGATGAATTTTCCCTTAGATGAGACCAAAAATGAAGAAAAGCTCATATTCTCTGTTTTAGGTTTTCCAACT
This sequence comes from Polistes dominula, assembly GCF_001465965.1. Next base: position 1,069,877 of record NW_015149022.1, on the reverse strand, counting down.
ATGATGATAATATTTGACAATTTCCAATAGATGTATAAACTAGCAGAACGAAAGTAGACTAATGTAAAATTTAAAAAAATTTTATTTACGTTTTCTTTTACTTAGTATGGTTATCTTAAGCAAATAGGGAACCACGTCCACCATCTATTTTTGAACATTTGTACTAATAACAAGGAATTATTTTAAATAAAAAAGAAGTATTCTAATCTTCCTTCCGTACCCCTCATTTACTGAACCAATTACTTCCTTGTGTAAGGAATTATTTCTTGAAAGATACAAATTTAATTCCTTATTAGAAAGGCACATTAACATAATAATGAGTCTCCTCTACAATGTGTTGAATGATACACATATAAATAAGGAAAATTTATTGGTAAATACGTATTGGAATCTCTGGCAGGGGCGTGGCGTAGCAATTCGACCTATCTACTTTAATTTTGAATTTAGCCACCAGATAGCGTATTCAAGTGCTAGAGATCCCACGTGGCATAGCAATTCGACCTATCTACTTTAATTTTGAATTTAGCCACCAGATAGCGTATTCAATACAATACAGTCATCTGATTTATACAAAATATATAGGATAGTGATAAATTAAGATAGTCTGAAGAGAGTGTCGTAAGAAGCAACAGTGGATATTTAAATATCAGATCTCTTATTCTAATTGAATACTACGTTATTAAATTTATAATTGACTGTAGATTTTTATATGATCATATCGACGTTGCAACATGGAAGGTGTTCAAATAATGGAATCATTATTACATTATATAACTTATTTAATGCCCATTGTTATAATAATTGTTATGATAACAAGAAAATATAACCAACTCCTGAAGGTAAGTAGCATAGAAATTGTACTTAATCAGAGTTTGTAATAGTTCGCTTTCATTAGTTTCAAATTATTGAAGAGTACTTTGTTGATGTTCTTCTCAAAAGTATGTTTACATGTTACATGCTTTAAGAAAAAAACAGTTTTAATGGATTTTTTCACAATTACATGTTACGCAACGATGCAAAGTTAATTAAAAAATACAAAATCTGATAATAGGAATGAAATTTTTTATAAATATTAATTGATATTAAGATAACAGTTTAGAATAACGTATTATAGATCATATTTATTTGTTCAAACTTCAATGTCGATCTAATCTCTTGAAAACAAAACGTTACACGAGCAAATGGAATATATTGTTTGTCGTTATGTTTAAAATAAATAATTTCTTTAATTGTAATAATTATGAATTTATTATAATATACAAAAATATGAATTTGATTTCAGTTTAGATGCTGAGTTTTTTTTGTTTCGTTTGTTTGTGATTGTTTTCGATGTAGTTTTTAAAAATTGTTTAATTTAAATTACTGATGTTATTTTTATAATTTATTGTTTCTACTTTATACAGAGATATGATAAATGTCTTTTTAATTTTATATATATTATTTATTTATTTATTATTATATATTATATATTATATATAAGTTATTACGATAAAGGAATTAAAAAAAATATGTTTTTTTTTTTTTTTTTTAGAAAAATGTCAATTCTTTAAAGCTGAAAAAAGATAAATCTGAAAATGAAGGAGAGTTAAAGAAATTCAGGAAACTAGTGGATCTTGCAAAAGAGCAAAAGCCGGATTATTATTTTACAGACGATTTTTATAAATTATTTTCTGACATGAACCAATCTTCGTCAGATGATGTTGAACAATTTGGCTCATATGTAGCGTTGGAATTGGATTGCTTAACATCTAAAGCAAGTAAAGAACGATTAAAAGCTGAAATAAGGAAAGCTATCATAGAGATTGCAGAAGATGATGCCAAGAGCTATTTAAAAAATACTATTGCAAACGGAAAAGTTTCAAATTCTGTAGTTAAGTAATAATGTCATTAAATGAATTCAAATTTATACAAAATAATGAAAAAAAGCATTAGAATATTCGTAAAAGTATATTTGAGAATAAAAGAAAAAACTTACAAATTTGTCCATTTATATACAAAATTTATAATAATAATTTTAAATAACTATTTGTATAAAAATAGTTTTTTAATATATAATAAGTAAATAATTTTTGATTGAAAAATTCATTAGCATTTATAAATATATTAGATAGATATACATTTTTATTTTATTTTTATTATTGAAAATCCAAGTGTTTAAATAACATATTTTTTAATAAAGATATATCGCAATAAGGGAAATTAACTCTATTATAATGTTTCTTAATATTTAAACGAAAAAAAAATATTTCCGGAAAGTAATAATATTTCAAAACAAAATTTCATTTTAATTCGAGTTTCATGTTGTAATTTATTACACATTAGCAAATGAAACATAGAATTTTCACTATTATAAAATGGTATTAATGATACGATATATATGTCTTTGAGAGATTCTCCAATTTCAAGTATATTAATTTGGAATTTAGTATATTCATCCTTAATAAATAGAGTAATAATATCTTTATCATTATGTCAACTTATATTTTTGACCTAAGTCAATGATTTAATAAATTTTCCATAAAATTATGTCTTCTATCATTCTTTTTAATTGATGTATTCTAAACATTTAAACAATTAATTAAATAGTATTTCTTCAATGCTGGAAATGGGTATTTAATACTGATTTGTTTTTAAACGATCCCAGAAAAACATTATAATTATACATTTGAAACTTTTAACACGCAGCAAATAGAAAACAATGAAGATTTTTTAATTAGCAAACCAAATATTGAAATATTTATTTAATGTATACTCTCATGTAATTTAGAATTATTAAAAAATTATTTACATTAATTATATGTGATTTTATTCCTGTTATTTATAGAACTTTTTATAAGATGACAAATAAATCATGTCACAACTTTTTCAGCTTATATACGTATGGTTTGTCTGTGAGCAAAATCTATTTATAATGTAAGCTGTAAAGTTTTGTTCATAAACGTATAGTATAAAAATACACACTAGTTCATATGTCAGATAATACTAATGATAAAAGATAATAAATTGTAATATTAAAAATATCACGAATAATTAAATTACCAGTCTTGAATTCTTCAATTAAAATTTTTGCATAAAATAATATTTTTTTCATTTAATTTTACGGTAACTACCATAATAAATGTTACAATATTATTTATATAATAATTTTAATAATAATTAATTAATGTAAATAACTTTAATAATTAGTTAATACAGTATCAAGTCATTGCACTACAATTTGTATGCAAATGTGAAAGATATGTTTTGTTAAAATTAATACAGTTCATTTAAGATATACTTTTTATATGACAAATAAAATTACATAAATACACATGATTATACATACATTATATTAGATTTGTATTAAAAAATAGTATTGATATATTCTTATAATAWTATATATATACATTTTTATTACTTTATTAATTTTGCACTTTAAAGTGTTTTTTTATGTAACTTTTTCATTCCCACTAAATCTTCTTTTGTTATTTCCTTATGTTATTCTAGGTATTGCAGAATTTGACTTAAAATTGCAGCACTTTTCTTATGACTTATTTATTTTATTTTCTTAAGTGCTTTTTCCATTTTCTTGTGGTAGATTTTTCTACAATTTAATCGACAGCAACTGATTTTACGAAGCCGGTTGTTGAATTTATTCTTCTTATTGCATCTACTTTTTGTTCTATCGAAAGTACAACTCTTTATCTCTTGGAATTCATTTCTGYATTCGAAATAATATTTCAATAACAGTAGATACTGCCAGCGGTAATAGAAAGAAAAAGAAAATTGAGAACAAAATTAAAATCAACATGAATACATATACACCAATAAAAGCTACAAATTTATATACAATTTTCATACATACATATATCATACTATAAATCTAATTATGTAATTATGAATTACTTAATATGTATGTACTACACCTTTAATAAATTGGTAATTACTTTTAAATAAGGGTACTTCTTTTTGTAATAAAATTGTAAATATTTTATCAAAAATTAATTAACATTTGATAATTTTTAAATGTAAAATATTTACGTAAAAAACATTAATTTTTAAAAGAATGAATTTAATTAGCATATACAAATAAATAAAATAAATAAAAATGAATAAATAATATTAAATAAAATCAAATTTCTACAAATGACAAATTTTTAATAACATGTTAAACGAGTATATTTTGCATATTGTGTAAAGTATACATACTTGTCAATAAAGATTAAAAGATTAAAATAATCATACTGTCAGATTCTTAAATAATCTAATTTTTTAGTTTTCACACGATTACTTCCAAGGTCATAGAAGATGCTATTAATGAGATGAAACGTACCACTTGTTGCCTACTCGTTGCGGATGCGCATACTGTAAGAAACCTTCCCTTTTTTCATCAGTCTAGATTTTACTTTCATTGAGTGTAGAACTTGTGTTCTTTGATTGATACTTTTAAATCAAAACCTACCTTCAAGTATGTAGTTTTGGTATCTACTTTTATATAATCTTACCTGTTGTCTTCTTTTATTCAACACACTGCATACAATAAAAGTATTTTATATAAATTTGGTTCGGGGTTTAAAATTCGGAATTTAGTTTCCTTTTTTATATTAAAATTTTTACATAAATATTCAATTATATTAATATGACAACTTATTGATAAGTATAAATATTTTTTGTTAATTTAATATTTTATTATTTTTAATATCATACATACTAAAATTTTTATAATATTATGACATATGAAATAAGTTTTAATTTGATAAATAAGAACTTTGTATTTAATGTTTTACGATCAATGGTTTTAACATCTTATACAATTGCCAAAAGTTTATCATTGAATATTATTAGAATATTTGGCAGTATAAGCCTGTATAAAGGTTTTACATTATAAATTAATTTTTTTACAAATAAAATTTATCCATTATGAATTATACTCGCTCGTTTGTAAATCAAAGTCATTGTATTTTGCAATGAAATTATAAAGTTCGTCTATAAGATAATAATTTAGTATCTCTTTTCTTGGCAATTGCGTCAAGACTGATTTTTCATTCTTTTTACATGAATTATTGTAGGATACAATATTTTTCCATTGTTTACCAAAGACTCTTTCCTAAAAAAAACATACATCATTTTTATTCTTTTATAAAATAAAAATTTGTTTAAAAACAATAAACAGTATTTGAGGTAATGTGATTCAGTACGTTTGTTTAATAAACAGATGCTTCAATTCGAAACGTTTCAGAGAAAGAAAAAATTGCTCATTGCATCGGTTATGTATACATATCATATTCAAAATTATTCTTCAAGTAATCGTTAGATGCTTTGAACTCCAAGGTAACTTGTTTTGTTTTCATTTTTATAATATGGTAAACTATATCGTAATTATTGTAGACTTCTTAAACTTTAGTAGTTATAATTCAATAGACATTAAATTTGTTCAAAGAAACGTTTTTATGCAAAGTTTAATATTCAAATAAATCAAACTATTATAAAAAGCAACGAAAACTTTCAACGAAGCATTCTATGACCAATTTTCTACACGTTTTTTACAGTAGACATATCAGTAAAGGCAAACTGTAAAATCTTAAAATTTGCGGGTGACACTGCAATGTTTGCCATAGACAAAGATTTGCAAACAAGCAACTAACGCATTACAAGAACAAATTTACTTTTTTGAAGAATGATTATGTGAAGATCAAATTAAACTCTAACAAGTGTAAACATATTAGGTTTGCATTAAAGAAAAATCAAATACCGAAACTAAAATAATACAACACAGAAATTCCGTAAATAAGTACAGTCAAGTATTTGGGATTACATTTAAATTTAAAATTGAAAACGACATTTAACTGCTAGGATAAATTCAATTCAACTAAAGAGGAAAAGAATAGCTTGGTTAAACAGTAAAAATTCTAAACTCACTTATTATTTATAATTTCTGTTCCACTTACCTTATAATTCAGTTTATCCATATTTTTCATTGCTGAAATGACTATACTAATTATGACTATAGTAAAGTAGATAGTAAAGTAAAAAAACAGAGCATGTAAAAAGAACTAACGGCACTAAATATTGTATTATTTTAGTAATTTCCATGTTTCTAGTTTTGTCATATAAAAATCAAGAATCAATTATCAATGAAATATGAGTAGAAAAAATTAGAAAAAGAGATGTGATATTTAAATATCTTGTTGTTAGTTCTAATACCCTCTTTAAACTACATTAATCCTAGAAATTTCATGTATATAAGATAACTTTATATACATATTTACCAATGAGTCTTTCTTATTTACAATCCATGACATTCGATATAATTAAATACTGTACAGTAGACCTCTGCATAAGACAAATAATATGTTGAGTTTTGTATATTTTCGGTTTATAGGAAATTATTTCGAATGAAAAATTATCTCATATAATATAATCTATTTAAAATTATTACTTCTCTTAAAATAAAACAAGAACATACATTAATTTAAACGCTTGTAAATCAAAGTTATAGTTCTGCAATCCAAGCTTTTTATAAAATTTTGTTTTAAGCTTTTGTAATAAATATAAAATTTATTCCTTTTTTCAATTTTTCTTTTATTTAATACAAATATTTATATAAAATATTTATTTAATAATTATTATTAATTAATTACAGACGAAATTTTTTTTTATTACATTGTATTATTTACAGTATTGTGAAAATAATTAATTATAAATTAAATATTAAATCTTCTAAATTTTTTGCAACAAAATATAAAGTCAAAATAAATATATTTATTACAAAATAGTAATCATGATTTTATTTATTAGTTCTTTGAAATTTTTTAAAATAATTATTCGTCAAAAATATGGATAAAAATTAAAGATCGTAAATTGGAGTAGGATTACATTACCAATACTCAGCTAAAAATATTGAAATGACCTACGACTACGTTAATGATATTCATCTAACAATTTTAGAATACGGTAAGATTGTGTTACATGTACACAGCGAAAAATTCTAAAACTAAAGTAGAATTCTACATCACGGTTCTCAGTTTAAAATTTTTCAACTTCCATGCAAGATTATGTTACATATAGTCAACGAAATATATTTAAACGACGTAGAACAACAATATCTATACGCGGTTACAAATATTTTCAATTAATATATAAAAAATATTATAAATAATAAAATATAATATATTATAAAAATATTCATTAATAATAATTAAAAAAAGAACATAAAACAACAATTTTAATACCCACAATCAAAGATTTTCAAATTATATAAGAAAATGTTATCAATATATTTAGTACAATAGTTTGAAACAATGTTAAACAATATTATAATAATTATAATAAAATAAAAATAATTAAGTAATTAATTTAATAAATTTTAATTAAAATAATTAATAAATTAATTAATAAGATATTAAAATAAAAATTCTTCATACATAAAACTACATGATAAGTGTATAAAAAGATGAGTGACATTGTTAAGAATAGTAAAGAGAGAGAGAGAGAGAGAGAATGAGATGGACAAAACAGAATACCAGTAAATAACCGAATCAGTGATTTATTCAAATCTGTCATTACGGAATTTTTGAATTGTTCGTTAATATGATATCCTTTAAATTTTTGTTTGAAAAAAAACGTTATGTTTAAAGAAAATGAACAAACTGAATGGCAGAGGAGAGGGGTTAACGCACGTAGGAGATTTTGATAACTATTATCAAACGCCACGATATAGACAATCAGTGATAAGGTAGCGCAATTCTGAACGCGTGTTCATCGTCATCGTCAAGTCAACTTTTTTCCCTCTCCCTCTCTCTCTCTCTCTCTCTCTGACCATTCAAAGTGTCAGTAGGTGGTACGATCTCGAAGAGAATCGTGTTGCACAAGGTACGTTTCATCGATATTAAAATGAAAATCACCTGTAATCATTTATCTAATACTCTAGTACATTAATAATTGTAACATTTAAAACTGATATTTTCAATGACTTATTAATTAATATATTTGTTTTTTTTTGTTTTAAGGATAATACAAGAGAAAGAGTGAAAACAAGGATAAGGAAGATTCAAACGTTATCTTTGACCATATCATTTGGAAAGTACAATAATCATTACCAACATTAGAAATCATCATCATAATCGTCGTCATTATTATCATATTTAATTTGGAGTACAATTCGATGATATGGAATGAAAGAAGAGGAATGAAGTAAAAGCAAAAATGCTATTATATGTTACTCACCTAATTGCGTATTTATTAATTACGTCTTGTTTATTTATTTGAGAACAAGAAAAAAGTGTTATCAGACATATCTTGTGTATGAAAAATAACATACGTTTACTTTTGAAAGTTTGTTAATATTTTAAAAATACTTATTTTGAAAATCTTACACGAAATTTTAATAATTTAAAGAATCATCAGGATAAATGATATTAAATTAATTAAATTTTGCAATATAGATGTTCGATATTATATTTGTTGATAAGAGAACAAAAAGTGTAAACTTTTTCCGACACTCGAGAATGATCGAGAAAACGTCTGGATTACGATCTTGGTTGTGTCACTATGCACACGAGATCGATCGTGCGTCTGGGGGTTATTACAACTTTCGATTAACTTCCTGAAAGAAGTCTTCTAATTGGTGTAAAATATAATCTAAGAAGAATAACTCGCTGAAAGAATATAAATAGAATTGAGAAAACAGGCTAACGATCAAGATAATCTAATGGTGATAGCGTTAAATGGGGTTATCGAAACGTTCAAAAAGGTGGAAAATCAGTGGAAATGAGTATTTAAAACAGAAGTAACTAATTTACGATTAAAGAAAATGAAATGATCGAGCAACTGTCAACAGTTAACATCTACATAATTTTAATATTTTATACTATTTGATTGTTTTTATTGGTGTTTGCTGTATAATTATCAGCATTGAATTAACACGATTAGCTCGCATCGATGGGGATCTCATGTTGGATCTCTACATTTATAACAATTTTTTTGTTCATGCGACAAACCACAATTGGAAAGAGCACTTGTCGTGAAATTGAATTGCCACGAGATTGCGAAGCGCTTTGTAATACGAGTAGAACTGGTGTTGTCTCTTGTGAACTTCGTGTCGTTGTTATGTTACCTGCTGACCCTCAATATGAAATAGCTTTACCTAAAGTTTTACCTGTTCTAGGTAAGATCAGCATTTTAAATCCAATTTAGAAAGATTAACTGAATATTTCATAGAATTTTATCAAATTCATAACTAAATATAAAGTTCTACTATATTTAAATGAAGATTATACGAATATGTAAACCATTTATTGCTTAAAATTTTTTTCAAAATATTTATTGTTGTAAATACTAGTAGAAAACAATGACGATTAATTTTTGTTATCAATAATTAGTTATAAATTCTTAAATAACGTAAGGATCGTATTACTGTTCGCGAAAGTGTTAAATAAAATTTATTTCTAAATTCTTTCCACATCTTTATTATTTTGTTTTGATTGTTTTCTTTTCTTTTCTTTAAGATTTAGCAGTTTACAGTGCCAGAACTCAAAATTTGTTGCCACATTGGTTAAATCTAAAGTTTTTATTCGAAGACGACCGGTGTGATGCGACCTATGCGCAACGTGGTGCGATCGATAGTTACTCAAATTGTGTTCATCTATTTCTAGGACCAGCATGTGATTATTGCGTCGGTAAATGATCTTTCTTACTTTTTTTTTAAATTTAAAATTGTCTTGAATTTGTTTTCTTTTAACTTTGAAAAGTAAGAAAAACCAAAAGCTAGAAAAACCAAATTATTTTTCAGCTAACGTTGGAAGAGTGGTGAAATTTTTCGGTGCTCCTTTGATCACAACAGGAGGATTAACTTTCGATTTTACAGTTCCAAAAAAGGAATGCAAGGATGAATATTTTATGACCACACGTGTGGGGACTGTATCATTCCGGGATATATCCAAGTTTTTTATAGAAATCATGAATTAGTAAGTACAGTGTCAGATCGTTTTACATTTAATCATTTTATAACATGGAATTCTTATAAAATACAGTGCAGACATTTTTTAGACGGTATTTATATATAACACAATTCAATCAATTTGAACAACCCTCAAATACCACATATTTCATTTTCTAACGACAATTTATTATATGGTTTCCATATAACACGATTCAATTAATTTGGAATACCCTCAAATGTCAAGAATTATATTCCCTTACAACAATTTAATACGTGATTTAAATCGATACTGTATTTTGGGTAATTAAATTAGCATAAATTAACATAATTTTTATATAACATGGAATACATTATAACCGTGTTATAAGAGGATTGAATATACCTGTTTTACTATACAGATTTGATTTTTTTTGTTAAGAAATATGTTTGATTTAATTTAGTCATGAATGGAGAAAAGTTCATTTGCTTTATGCAACGAATGGTCAAAGACAAGTAGCTGGCCGACATACTTGTCAATTAATGATGAAATCATTGGTCGAATTTATCAGAATGGAACCTAATTTTACCTATGGCAGTTTCGGTTTTGAAACAATTATGCCGGAGGATTATTTGGAAACCTTGAAAGTTCATGTTGGCAACTCTTATGGCGGTAAGCTAATCAAATTTCTTTTCTTTGTTATTTTTCTTTTTGAAATGAAACTTCTTAGGTGACGGTAACAACAAAACTTTATGAAATTACATTAAAAAGAGAGAAAAAATAGAAGTAGGGAGACAGAGATGACGAACGAGTGTTTAAAATGTTTTATAAATTATAAAAAAATTATTTTCCAAAATATAATCAAATAATTCAATAAACTAACCTAAATAAAAAACTTAAGAAGTTTCATTTCAGTTGTGTGTGAGTTCCCGCCTTTTTTTTCTTTCTATACAATCATCTTCATTTTTCACATTATTAAGGAGGATTAAATTCCGTTGACTTTCGTCTCGATTTTCTCTCTCTCTAAAAAAGGTTTTTTTTTCCAATTGATGCATGTATGTAAAAAGAAACCTATTTTTACGATATTTATCTCGCTACTTTCTTTTTATAAGAATGGTATTAGTCTTTCTTTGCCGATTTTTATAATAGTTCCTTCTCTTATTCTATCTTTGTATAAAAAACTACTTATCGCTGGAAGTTGGCAATTTTTCTTGACATTCACGAAGATGTTTTACGGTTTTTAAGAAGTTGAGAACTTCAAGAACGATTTGTATTACATTTTAGAGAAAACAATTGTAGATTTATGAAACCTTTGGCAACTAATCAAAACAAAAACTATTAGTAAACAAGATAAAAATACTTACATATTTGTTATATAAAGATACTGAATTAATTTTTATAAATAATATATTTTCCTAACAATAAAATATTTGTTTTGCAGCAAAATTTATATCAGTTTAAAAGTTTAATAATCTTAAAATAATTTTCCGTGTAGAATTTTGAAACATTACGTCGCAAGCATCAATTATTTCAATATTTACAGTATAAGTGGGTATGAATATTCCTATGACTTACTGTATATTATTTAAATATCGAATTACAATTAAATGATTAATATTATATTCTTTTTCAACTTCTCGAGTTGTTTTAGATGACTATAAAGTCATAATTAAATGTTAATAATTAAAAGACTTAGACAACCCTTCTCATCTTTAAAGCATTTCTTCCTACTATGAAATTGTTCGAATTATGGTTTAACTGTATATTCGTTAATTGTTTTTTTAGATCATTTGCCATGTACATGGTAAATCAGAGTCGTTATTTAAACGTTGTTTGGATTATACGTTTATTTCTTAGTATATTTATTTAGGCCAACAAGATAGAAGTGGACCGTTAATATTTATTCATATTTATCTGTCATTATTTTCTTATAAATGATAAATTAAATTCCCTCTTCTCCTCCTACCACCCCTTGAGGTAATTAAGATCACTTGAAAAAATAAATGACTTGCCAGTGTCTCGTTTTATTGTCACAGATTTTCATGACACAGTACGATTTCTCTTAATATACATTAATCATCTCGAGTGGATTAAAAGTAGGACCTTTTTTTTCATGTAATACGTGATAAGGGGGAAAGTAATATCTAAACAAATAGGAAATGATGCGCATTTGTTTTTTTCCGTCTTTTATATCAACTCAAGTGAGATTCCCAAGTTGGTAAGTTGTCATTAAATGGGAGTAGAGATTTACCAAAAAGGTTTATAGCAAACACGTAGAAGAGATTAAAATAACACAAGTATTTAACGGTTACTAACAATATGTTTAAACTCTTATCAAATTTTCTATTTCAGTCAGACTAACATAAGTCGGTGTTATCGTTTCGTTTACTTTATCGGACATCGTTATCTCGCGTAGTGGTTGAACATCTATATTATTGATACCTTTCGATATCAACTATCTTGATACGGCATATTTTATACGTCAAAAAATCTATATTTAAACGTTTCCTTAATGAACTCGAATAACATGATGTACACTATCATTATATTGACGTGCTTACTTTATTTAATGTTTCTAGAGAAACATTTTCTTTTAACAATTATTATTATCTTATCGATCAGGTATTGTTTTTATCAATAGTCGATAATATGTGTGTGCTTTTGACCAAGAAGATGATCGGTCATTTTGGGATTAAGTTTATCGACTGCCAAAACGTATTAATTGTATTTTTAGTTGATCAAACAAATATTTTTTCTCTAATTTGTATATGGTGGTATATTAAAAATAGGTCAGATGTTTTATTGTATAAATTATGTCTCAATTATATCTATAATTATTTATATTATATTATTAATTGTAATTAGGGAACTTGAAAGTTCATTGCCGCAAATAATCCTGCCAGTGTTTTCGTTCCTGAACGCAATCCCTTTATTTGTGATCTTCATACCCTATTTCTTTAACATCCCTCCTAATCTTGTCCTCCTATCTATGTCTTGGTCTACCCAGTAACCTTTTTTCGTTCGATATACAGATCTGTATTTTATGTTCTGTTTGTTTTTTTTCCAAACGCTTTACATGGCCTGCCCATTTTAATCGGTGTAATTTTACGTCGTTAATAATGTCCGGTTTTTTATACAATCGGTTATGTATAATTATTTAAATATATAAAATAAAGTTTAATATAAATAAAAAAGAAAATATGTTGAAATTTTGCTAGAAAGTGATTTTGAACAAAAATTGCTTCCCAATTAATGTGCCCCTTTAAGAAAGTTTAAGTGTACTGTAAATATTTTCGTTTACATAAAAAATGAGGAAAATTTTTTACTAAATAAATTAACTTTTTAATAAAATAAATTAATTATTAAAAATAAAAATTTTTTAATAAATCAGTTAATCAATAAATTATCTATATAAATGAGATAAATATTTTTTGTTCATTTGTTGATATTTATCTTGAAAACGAAGTTAATCACGAAATGTTAAAAAATTGATCTTATGAATTATTTTAGATAAAAATTATTCATATTATAAAATAAATTATAAAATGATTTGTTTGAATTTTTTTTAACTTAATCTACTTTAAAAATTATGAAAACGATTGTCAGTAATTATCGGCACATTTAGAATTCGATGAATGTTGAAATTACAGTGGAATACATTTAAATAACAATAAAAATTAGAAGACTTGTAAACGTTTTGCAAAATCGATTTAGTTTGATTCTGAATTTAAAGTTAATTTCCGTTTGCCCAATCAATAGTTAAACTACGCTCATTTAGCAAGCAAAAGTTTACAAGGATCGTTCGAAGCTTAACGTAGACATAAACAACTTTGTTTATAGGTTCCGATCTCATATATGTCATTTTGAAACTTAATTTAATCAAATCTCAGAGTGCGTATATAATATGTTTAAGAGGATTCTTTCTATATACTTTTTGCATGTTAGGAAAAATCTATAAAAAAATATCTGAAAAACAATTCTGAGAAATTTGTTTGCACCAGATCCCTTTAACGGATATCAAATATGTCGCTTTAAAACTAAGAGAATCAAATTTCAATGAATAAACGCTAATGAAAATTCCTTACATGTTGTTTTCTTTGTCTTGAGAAAATATCTACTTAAAAATATATGAAAATAATTCTAAGAAATTTTTCTGCGTACATATTCATAGCTGATGTTGCATATGTACAATCATTTTTATTATTTCATTAGAAAAATAAGAAAATTCAATGCAAATTTTTTTATTTTAAATTAAGAATCGACCATTTGATTATTCGTTTTACGTTCATACGTAAGAAAACAATTCCAAACAATTTTCTTTTTACTTCAATTTTTAAAGCGAACATAACCTATGTTACGCGTTGAGACTTACAATTAATTAAATTACATTTTTGTAAGTTTAACATTTAAAAAAAATTTTTTTATTTTAATTTTTCATTTTAAGATAAGTCTGTTTGAAAATATGTAGGAAATAATTGATAAAAGTTATAATTTATTAATAATTGTCAATTTGTGACTACTCAATTACGATGAGAGACAATCTGTAAATACAAATTGTAAATACAATAAGTAAATATATAATGCAGATATATATAAAAGAGTTTACCACTGCCGATTATCATTTTTTATTCAATTTTCTACTATTCCCAACAGACATTTTATTTCCTATCGTTTGCGTTATGAATTCTATAACACGTACGGAACAGCAATAGCATAAAGAAACGCTCGGTTTGAAAATACAAACAGGTTAGATACGATTAAATAGATAGAGAAAAAATTCAATTTATTTATTAATATTTTAGGTATAGGAAAAAATAAAAAATGTTATGAATAAAAAAATACACACTAGTTCATATGTCAGATAATACTAATGATAAAAGATAATAGATTGTAATATTAAAAGTATCACGAATAATTAAATTACCAGTTTTGAATTCTTCAATTAAAATTTTTGCATAAAATATTATTTTTTTCATTTAACTTCACAGTAACTACAATAATAAGTGTTATCAGATTATTTATATAATAATTTTAATAGTAATGAATTAATGTAAATGACTTTAATAATTAGTTAATATAGTATCAAATTATTGCACTAGAATTTGCATGCAATTGTGAAAGATATGTTTTGTTTGAATTAATACAGTTCATTTAAGAATGTAATGTGTATATGTTTTATGCAAAATAAAATTACATAAATATACATGCTTATACATACATTGTATTAGATTTGTATTAAAAAATAGTATTGATATATTCTTATAATATTATATATATACATTTTTATTACTTTATTAATTTTGCACTTTAAAGTGTTTTTTTATGTAACTTTTTCATTCCCACTAAATCTTCTTTTGTTATTTCCTTATGTTATTCTAGGTATTGCAGAATTCGACTTAAAATCGCAGCACTTTTCTTATGACTTATTTTCTTTATTTTCTTAAGTGCTTTTCCCATTTTCTTATGGTAGATTTTTCTACAATTTAATCGACAGCAACTGATTTTACGAAGCCGGTTGTTGAATTTATTCTTCGTATTGGATCTACTTTTTGTTCTATCGAAAGTACAACTCTTTATCTCTTGGAATTCATTTCTGTATTCGAAATAATATTTCAATAACAGTAGATACTGCCAGCGGTAATAGAAAGAAAAAGAATATTGAGAACAAAATTGAAATCAACATGAATACATATACACCAATAAAAGCTACAAATTTATATACAATTTTCATACATACATATATCATACTATAAATCTAATTATGTAATTATGAATTACTTAATATGTATGTACTACACCTTTAATAAATTGGTAATTACTTTTAACTAAGGGTACTCCTTTTTGTAATAAAATTGTAAATATTTTATCAAAAATTAATTAACATTTGATAATTTTTAAAATAAAATATTTATGTAGAAAATTTTAATTTTTAAAAGAATAAATTGAATTAGCGAAAGGTGTTTTTGTCTTGTAAAATGATTAATTTTATTTGCAAAAGTATACTTTAGGAGTAAAAAGTCTATTTTATCAAATATGCATTCCATAAGAAAATTGATCAGAAAATGATTCATATTTTATTTCGAATAATTGATAAAGATAACCACAGCTTATAATCTTACAATTATTTTCTCAAATAATATAAATTGTTTTAGATAAACTTGTAATAAATTTTATTTGAAATAATATCAAATGTATAAGTCTAATCATAAAATAGATATATGATAAAGTAACATTGTAAAAGACAAATTTCCTAGAGAAATAAAAAATGAATGATCGTAAGGTATTGAAGTGTAAATGTGAGAACTTTGACAGGTTGGAATTGAACAAAGTATAGAAAAAGGGTGCGTCGAAAGTACGGTGAGATTTAGCCGGTGGGGTTTCCTACCTTTCAATGGAAGGGTGGACAACATCAGACGCATGCGTTCTTCCATTTTACTCGTCAACTACGTACACAATTGCGCCAACCTTACATACGAGTAACTGTAATATATATAAGTGTGCGTAATATTTTTTTTATCCAAATATTTTTGTATGTAAAACATGTGCATTAAAATATCAGTCTGAGGAAATGTGATTTCTATAGATTGCATTTGTATTTGGTATTAGTGTTGATGTTGATGTTCGATATTGGTGTTGGTGATAGTCGTGGTAATGGTTCTAGGTATATACGATGGTAGTGGTAGTGGTGGTGGTGGAGGTGGAACGATCTCGTCGACTTCGAGGGGCAATTCAGATCCCCGTGGTATCTTTCGCCCTCGTCAGCTCTCAGTTAGTAATGCGCGCGTGTTCCGAGCGCATCTCGATCCATTATTAAAATAATTTTGATCGATATCTTAGGATGCTTACTACTAGATCCTTTTATTTTCTCTTAGAATTCTAATACGAAATTTGTTTGAACAATCAAATTGACAATCCCATTTAATGATCATACGATGAAAACATAATACAAAATGTATTTACATTGTAATCATTATTAAAATACATAACAAAATAATATTTAAACTTTGAATTATTATTCGTTTAATTTTATTTCTATGTTTTTTGTTTGTTAAATTGCATTGGAGTTTATTTTTCGCATGAAAATAAATAGTAGAAATGAGAAGAGTACGACAAACTGTGAGTATTGGAAATTTGTGTTAATAAGGGATAAATACATCGAAAATTATCTTGGTAGTGTTTGTGCTTATGTTTGTGCTTGTGTTTGTGATGTCTATGGTTGAGATGCGTCCTCCTCGTCAGCTGCGAAGCACGTGACGACGAGGAGTGAATTCTATCTCATAAAGCGTGGGTGGGCATCGAGAATATATAGGATTAATGAGAAAAGGAAGGAGAACGATTAGAATTGAGAAAATCTGTGATCCATCTAGACAACTGTTTAAATCGTTCTCTATTTGTGAATGATGCCACGAATATTCGGTTACGATAAAGGGGAGAAGGGAAAAAGAAGAAAGTGGGATTGTTCGACGGGAGTAGAATACACGCGATCGCTCGATCAAACTCGGTGGGGTTATTGTAAGAAAATAAGATAAATATATCTACAAGAAAAAAGAAAATAAATCGATCAATCAAAGAGAGAAATCTTTGTTGATACAGCAGATATGGCAGTGAATTCGTTTACACGAAAATTCATTGGCAGTCTTGATTCTTTTCTTTTTATAATACTTTACACAACATTGATTTTAACTGCCCTTGACACGTTTGGTGATGCTTCTTCTTCTACTACTGTTGCTGTAAATGAAAGAACAATAATACAAAACTCGAAGGAGTGTTTTGGTGTTCGAAAACAATCGAAGGGTGAAGTGAAACTCGCCGTGATAGCTCCTGGTGATCCGCATCACGAACAAAGTTTGCCTCGGGTATTACCCGCTGTACTTTTGGCTGTGAAAGCTGTTAGCTCGGCAAAAGGGCCCCTACCAGGATGGAACATAAAGGTCGATCATCGAGATTCGCGTTGTTCCAGCACTTACGGACCATTGGCTGCCTTCGAGTTTTACATCAATCAGACAGCAGGTCTCGTTCAGATCGTCCACTTTCTTCTTATCCTTTATCTTCGTCCTTTCGTCATTTTATTTTCTATTTCTTTTTTTTTTCGTCTTTATCGCGTCTTGATCTTATCAAGGCGTAACTCGTTTTAGTAAATTATCATCAAACTGTAAAGAAGTTGCTTTCGTAGCGTAAAAGTCACTCTCTCTCTCTCTCACTCTCTCTCTCTCTTTCTCTCTCATTATTCTAATCTTATTTTCTTCCCAGAGTTTTCCTGTAATCATTGACTATGTTCATTGGATGCTTGTCACCCGTCACTATAAGTTTCTTCAACATAGATATATCAACAAGAAATGCATGGAATAATTTCGTAGAAATTCTTTTTTCGTATTTACATAAGTAGATATGTAGGTAATCCTTACGGTATAATATCATTCGTAACATAGCGTATAAAAAATGTTAGAGTGTTTTGGACGGACACGTATGGAAAAGAAGTTTAATGAAAAAAAACTGTGGTACTTGGGGTATCCTCTACATTTCCCTTTGAAAGTAGTGCAATTTCACGTGGTTATCAGGACGAACGCGTAGGTAGTTGAGGTGTATATATATATATATAGGATTCCGTGTATGTATTACATATGTATCTGTGCATGTATGTATGTATATTTAATATAGGTATATCTATATGATACATTCATAGGTTGACTCGTTTTAACCGGGTGTATATCGCGATGAAAATAACGTTTATTGTCGGCGATCTCGTTTGCCCGATGATTCGGTGCAGTAACCCCAAGAGAGATCGTTAGATATACTACCGAGCTGATCGTGTTGCAGTAAAAGAGTTGAGGAGGGGGGTGGCAGGGAGAATATACCGTGCTTTCGGACCCCGATGTCAATTAATTCGTGCCGACTGATGTGCATTGTCTGCCTTTTTACTTTATTTCTTCCTAAGAAGTGCAATTAGGTGGAGAAAGATAAAGAAAAATAAATAAAGGGGAACAGGGAAAGAGGAAGGTTAACAAAAAAAAAATGAAGAGAGAGAGAGAGAGAGAGAGAGAAAATAAATGTAAAAGAAAAAATCAAGAAAAAGATGAAGAATATGATGATCCAAAGGCAGACGAAGATGAGTCCGTTGCGTTTTAATTGCTCCTCGTTCCGCGTTTTAAAGCCGTGCCACGCGTAGCAAACTCCGGCCCTATTTTTATAAAGAACTGACGTCATTATAAGTCCATTTCATCGGTGGGTTCGCAGCTGCAGACTGTCTCTTTCGAGTGTAAGTAAATTCGTAAGCAACAATGAGAAAGAAGAGGAATCGGTCAAAGAGTACGTAACTCTACAAGATGGTTGTCCGGTCAATCAACCAAAGCCGAGTTTACTCTGACATGAGAGAGTCTGGATAACTTCGGTTGACCAGTTGCGCTTGGCTATTCAGTATATATTTGCTTGGTTATCTAATTCGCGACGACGACTACCATTTTCTTTCTTATTATCGGCACTCAAATTCCTTCTCTTAATTACGCTTAATTATTTCGATCCCTTGAAATGCCCCCTTTGGTATATGCGATGAAGTAAAGGTCTCAGTACTTCTTCTTCTTCTTCTCCTTCCCTCTTTTCTTCTTTTCTCCTTCTCATCCTTTTTCTGTTTCGCTTTCCCCTCTGTTCCTCCTCACATCCCTACCGGAGTCAATTGAACTCTCACCCTTTTACATTCGTCTTCTAGTTCGAGGGTGCCTTCTCGTTTATCTCTCCTCGTTGTCTTCAAACTTTAACGAAAAATTCTCTCCGTTCTTCGATTTACTTAACGATTTTTCTCAACTATAGTGATTTTTTTATCAACAAAAAAAAATTTCATATTTTCTCACTTGGGAAATACTGATGAAAAATATGTATAGAGAATAACCTGCAGTTTAAGTGTATATATGAAAATATATAATATATGGTGTCACAAAAATCTTTGATTTAAGAAAAGTTCATTCTAATAAATTAAACTATTTATATTATTACACAATTTCTAAGGATTCTATACAAGTTAATAATAATTTTGTTAACGATAAGATAATTTAATTTATTTACAATATAATATTGGTCTTTCTTTCTAAAAATTGTTTTTAAATTTCTTCTTGAAATTTTCAAATGAAAACTCTATTTTGGTTTTTCTTCATTTTACTTTGCAATAATTATGGTTATAAAGATTATCTTATTTATTATTTTAGCTAGTAGCAAATTATTGAATTATTAAATAACTTTTATTAAAAGTCGATCATTTGACGTTGGTTGAAATAAGCTTTTGATAGATTTAGTATTAAATTAATCCTATAATAAGAAATCCACAATTAATATCTTATTATTTACTAATTGTTCTACTTATTATTTAATCCAATACTAAAATTAATTAATATTTGTATTCAATTATAAAAAATTCAAATTTTAATAAAGATCTGCCATTTTTACGGCTACGATATAAATACATCTAAAAGGACTTTAAGTCTAGTATTAAAATAATTTTATAAAAGGAGTCCATGTGCTTTCAATGTGATAGTCATTGTATGGAAATATGAAAAGATGATGAATCAATTAATTTTAATTAAGGATTTCTATTGTTAGAAATAATCTTCTTTATCACCTCTTTCAGGTTGATCTATGATTTTTGATATACCTCATATATATATAGGATATACTACATATATATAGGGTACACTATATATATATATATAGAATCGAATTTGTAGATATAGTTCGAAGGGTGCACGGATTGAATAACGATTTTGTTCGATTTGCTGGTATAAATTGACGGTACGGTATCTAAAGAAAAAGAGAGAATGGAAAGTAGCAAACTGCAAACGAACTGACTAATCTGCGTGGGCATATTGATGAATCGAGATTACAAAATTAAAATGTATGATGTCCCGATTTTTTCGGAAAATAAAACAAAAAAAAGAAACCACAAAAAAAGGAAATTTTTCAAACTATCTGACAGTCAATATCGTATTCATAGAATAATATGTTTTTTGTGTATGTATATGTACATGCATTTTTTGTTTTGTCAGAATTGATAGAGACAGAAAATTCATCGACAGTATGTACAGTAACTCAAGAAAATATTATAACACAATGGACTAACTTTTTGACTTCATATTAGGGTTGTTTATAAAATGAACACTCTGGTTATTGTTTTTAGCAATAGATCATATACATTTAAAAATTATTTTTTTTCAAATTTCTAACATAGATTTATTATTACAATTGTAGCTTCAGTTAAGTAAACAGAAGTTTAATTTTAAATACAAAGTAATTTTAATCGGAAGGAAACCTGATTTTTCTTAGGGATTATTCAGAACATGCTATATGACCCTTAACAAAGTTTTGTCTTATTGATCAATCAAATAATTACTGAATAAACAATTGAGTTATGAAACCATAACACAGTGCTACTATATTTTTACGAGTTATTTGAAATGCAATGTATTTGCATTCAATAAAACTG
The DNA here is from genome assembly GCF_001465965.1 of Polistes dominula. The sequence goes on along the minus strand of NW_015149022.1, from coordinate 1,048,514 downwards.
GTCAAAAATAAAAGATTCGTTTGTTTGATATCTCATATTGTTTTAAACAACACATGTAATTTTTGAACGAAGAAAGATGATATGAGCTTGAAACAAGCTATAATGAGATTGTGCTGGAAGAAGGTATACGTGAGAAAAATGTATTATCCTTATCCCAACCAAAAGGTTGTTTTTCGTAAAGAAGGGTTGGTTAGTGTAGGTTACATGCTATACACGTATGAGAAGCTTTAGACATGCAATATTTCATGGTATATGTTCCCTCTACGACATTGTGCGATAGTTTATTGTTCTTTCCCCGAAAAAAAACCAGACAGAGAGCACAAAATAAAAAGGAAAGAACAGGTGAGAAGGAGGTAAAAAGATAAAAGTATCATAGATTCCAAAGTAAATGTAAAATGATGAGGTCTCCTGCAAATAATAGAATAAATATGGTCGGTTATGTTAATGGAAGATATTATGTTTATCTTAAACCTAAAAATTTATATATATATATATATATATATATATATATATATATATTGTAATATAATGTTTAATTGTTAAATGAAACAATGCAATAATACTGAATACAGAATTTTAATGTAAGATCTAAAATCAATTATTTGACCAGTCATAATATAATACATTTAGTTTTAAGGAGGTTGGTTAGAAATAAAAATAATTTACAGAGAAAGAGAGGAAAGTTTTCTTGATAAAGCTAGTTTATAAATCTTGATTACATGTAATGAAAGATAGGTAAGAAGAGTTAACAAGTAGGGTCGTTCTATCTGGACAAAATGGGATTGGTTATAAGAGGGGTTGTTGAGTTATACCTATTTGTTCTTGTATCACCGGGGCCAAATAGCTTGACGTACATTAATCGAGCATAAACCACTTTGTGCCGAAATACCTAGCCGCAATGATGTCACTGAAGCCAATACGAGCTTCGTTGTGGATCACATAGAACGATCGATGAAGATAGAAACGAGCTTAATTGGATACATTTCAAAGACCTTATTGCACTGTTTCCACACCTTATATAAAATTTTATAAACCGTCTACATAATATTTTCAACGTTGGTAGCGAAACGCGATACAAAGACCTTGATTTTAATTAGGAAGAAAAAAATAATAAGAAAAGAAATACGAAGATACTTAATTAAGAAGTTTTCCTTAACGTTGGCGTGCTTAACTTTCTTTTACAATTTATTATATGATTTCCTTATCTTTGGAAGACTTTCTGCATATTGCTTTTATCTACCTGAATATTATACTGGGTGTACTTTCAAATGTGATTTATTAAACCATTTTGAATCACAATATTTATATTAATATAAATAAGTTTCTTTTTTGAACGGTTGTAGTATAATAGTTGTTGGGGTTCACTTAAAATATGTAATGTAAGGTTTCATTACTATAATTCATGTTTTAAAATAATTAATAGGTTCATAGAAATAAGGGTCTAGTTCTGAATAATTACAGTATAATAGCTGTTGGAGTTAGAAGAAAATAGATAATGTGTAAGATTCCACCACCAGAACTTACATTCTAAGACAAGAAAACCTCTAAAATCCAATTCACGTTTTTACATTTCAACACTCTAGTGTTCTTGATATCGAAGTGAATGATAGTTGGTATTACTTTTTACTTCAAGGGATTATTGCACTAATGTATGAATTGTGCGTATATAGTTCAAAAGTTCAAGAGTTCATTATGATCATTCCATATACAGTGTCCGGTGTCCAAAATACGTTTGATTAATGCCTCTCTCGTTTCAATTTTTCTTTTGTAAACCGGATTCTTCATTAAATACTATAGACAATAATTTCGAAGGATTAGATTTGTGGATTTAGTCGTAATAAATAAAGCTTAGAATAAAGTGAAATAGTAAATAGGGCTGCGTGTGATAGCTTTTAGTGTTTGTTCTCGTACGTAATAAAAGTGTGAGTAAATATGAAGCCAGAATCATCAAACCTATTTCAGAAGCCATACTCCAAAATGTACTCTTTAATTTATAATTAAAGAATAAACAATTTCTGTCTGTAATTAATAAAATAGTAGACTCAGAATATATGGATCACCGTAATAGGATCAAAATAATACTAGGTCTTGTATAAAACAAGTATTAATTATGTGATACAATTTTATTCAATATGACTTTAGAAATCATATCCCAAATCTCTCATTTCTTATTGACGGGTTTACAATTTCGTGTGTGTAAATAATAATCTAGCGAAATTATGAGCTCAGTATATGCGGATTACTACAACTGAGTTAAAACTGCACTAGTACTTGTGTATACCAAGAAAAACTATTCTATACTCGTATTATTAAATATTACTTTAGAATTTCTTTTTATCTTATGTACAATAATCGAAAATTGCTACATAATTTTTTATTACCCTAAATTAATGACCTTTTTTTGTTTATCGTATCATTCACTTCTATCCTATTTTCAATTTCGAATCCAAAAATGATTCGAATGTTTGTTTTAATTTTTCAAAAGAAAGAGAGAGAGAAAGCATTCTTTAAAGCAAACAGGCACGAACTATAATCTAGTCATTCTCGAATTCTTGATGAGTTAGTTTTTAACAAAAACAGATGCCTTTTTGGGTCCTGTTTGCGATTATGTAATCGCACCGGTTGCAAGATACGCTGGCGTATGGGGGATTCCCGTGCTAACGGCAGGTGCTCAGGCCGAGGCCTTTCGTCACAAGGACGAACATTATCCGACCTTGACCAGAATGATGGGCAGCCATCGTTTGGTCGGTGAAGCACTAAGACACATTCTTCAACGATTTGGTTGGAAAATTGCTGGATTGTTATATCATAATCATGCAATGGCAAGCAGTCGTGGTAACTCCGAGTGCCATTTCACATTGGGTGCTGTCTTTACTGCTTTAAATCAAACACCAGCTCACAGAAGTTTCAATCAGGAAAAAACTAATGCTGAGGACTACAGGAATCTTCTTCTTTTCGTGTCCAAATCTGCCAGGAGTAAGTGTTCCTCGTACCGTTCCTTTTCATTTCTTTTCATTTCTTCTTTATTCACATACTCAGCTTTGCTTTTTTCCCTTTCTTGCGGTTTTCCTTCACTTCAACATTATTTTACTTACATTTCGCCTTGGTTTACTCACCACGGGATATATTTATTTTCCCGAAGCTTTCGTAAAATGAATGCAGTTTATGCTAGCGTAAGGTGTTCTTTATGCACGTTTCTTTATTATTAAACAGCTAACTCGCTTTACCTTGTGAGTTACTTTCGATGGGAACGGTATCTCTACCACAAAGGGAAGCTAGAATTTAAGCCATCTGTGTAGTTTCAAAACATGAGAGAGGGATCTTAGGGTTTTCTCAATTTTCTATTGAATCACAGGGATGAAACTTTTCCTTTTTAGATTTTTTTAGTTTTTTTTTCTATCCACATAAAATTTGTTTGTTTTCTTACTTTATCTTTAGTACCAACATCGCACAATGTTTTGATCAAGTATTTGCAATTAAAATTAACTAATGCAATTTGTAAAAAGGTTTAATCTAAAATACTTTCCTCAACTATAATTTGTATTTAATTTTATTACATTTTACTTTCAATTTTATGAAGTCTCTGAACATGTTAAAAACAATATCAAATTTTTAGCTATCAATATGACAAAGTTTTATATTTTTTAGAATTATATAAAAATCTTTAATTCAATTGAAGTTAATAAACGTTTCTAATGAATAACAATTTCCATTATTTTATGTTTATTTTGAAGAAAATTTAAGAAAATTAATTTATTTCGAATGTAGGTTTAATATGTCTAGAAGTAGTGCATAAAAATGATAAAGATATTTATGAAGTTTATTTTTTATTTTATTAAAATAATTCATAAATTTTAAAGTTGATACAGTGTTAACTTTTTATTAGTATCTAGGAAAACATTTACCTAATGTAAAATTTATAATGCAATTTATATTAACATAATTATATTACACGGAGTATTACTTATAGTTGATAAACTAACTTTTGAGATATAACCTAATTGTAATATTTTTTTCCTGAGAAAGTAAAATAAGTTCTTTAAAGTAAATATAGATATACTAGTATAGAATACGTGACTCTTTAAGGGTATATAACATTTTAAACATTTTTTTATGGGTTAATGAGTTAAACTAAACTTACAATTATGAAATTAAAAAAAGACAAATATTTTCTTTTTTATTGTACGCATTTTAAATAAAATAAATACTAATATGAAATTTAGTGTTAAATTTCATGATCCAATTTTACCAATTAATGTTCATGAAAGGTTAAAGGTGAATATGAAATAATCCGTTGATTTTTCTATTAAACTTTTACCCTTCAATTTTATCAATAAATGGACATATTCATTAAAAGTTATAAACTGATATGGAATACTACATTGATTTTCATTATAAACTTTACTTTTTTCAATTTTATTATTAGATGGATGATATATTTTTTCAAAATTCTATATAATATTAAGAATTATGCTATATATTTAGTTACTAATATTTCACAATCTAAATTTGGTCTATTAAAAACTTGAAATTATAAATTTTCATCGATGAAACGAAACACTCTGCATCGTTTTGAAAAGTTGGTTTCTGATCGGGACCGATATGACATCAACAATCATAAAATGCCTTTACGATTTACGTACGAGTAAATGTTTATAAAACGTACGGTGACTTGTCTAACTATTACGTCAGAATTCATCTTGATGTATGATATATGATAGCGAGATATCGATTTTTCTTATTTCATTATACTTTTAAATTGTTTTTTGTTTCTTTCGAAAATCGATCAAGAAAAACATTAAAAAAAAAAAAAAATTAAAAAATTTCTCTCGTTGATATAAAATTTATCAATAAATTCTAATGATGCTAATCGCTCGTTAACCCAACTTTTGTTTCAGTTGTAGTCATGTGCGCAAACTCAACCACCATCCGAGAAATCCTACTAGCTGCCGAGGAACTAGGAATGGTTGATTCAGGAGAATACGTATTTTTCTCTATAGAACTTTCATCTAGGTAAGTTGATGTAAACTTTGTCCAAGATAATAATGAAAAGTAATATTTTTTTTTGTTCTTCTTTATGGTATTCAATATAAATGAATTTATAAGATCTCTTAGTTATTAAATTGTTTTGTGCATTTTACTTCTTTTCAACGAGGACAAAGTAATAACGTGAACAAGCTATTTTCCATGCTTTTTCATTTTCAGCCCAGTATATTACGTGGTATTTTATAACTCTTGGCATATTTGTCATTTTACGAGCTTTTAAAAAAAGAAAAAAGGTTAAAGATTCAGAACGTTGGATGATAATGGCCGTTTCGAATCATACAAGCTTGTTATTATATGATCCTTTGCTATCCTGTGTCATTTTACGATCGATTCTCGATACTTCATAGAGTTTTCTTATCGAAGTTGTCTGTTAGTATTAGTTAGAACGTTCTGTTAATTCCCATAATATATGATATTTTTCTTATCGAGAAAAGAAAAATGTATAATGACTTCCAAAAATATTTGGATTCTACTCTATAAACAGCTTTATAACTTCATATTTCCGTTTTTTGTTTATAAAACTATCATCTTAAAATTAGTTATTGTTTTTAACATTTATTGATCTTTATAATTCTAATAATTATTTCATAAATATATATGTATTATATAATAAAAATTATTTGGACGAAATAATGATCTATTTTCGGTTCATAAAAATATTAAGGTTATGTTTATATATTACTTTTTACATATAATTTAATATTTATAAAATAATTTTAATATTTCGTTATAAAATCATTTATTTCAGAACGTGTAATTTGTTCGAATTATTATTTATAATTTTTTAAAAATGTTTTTATATTTGATTAAGTTTTTATATTTGCATATTATTTTCGAGTCTTTGTTTTAATTCAGCTATTATCAAAATTTAAATGTTTCAAATTTTCCTATTTATTATAATTCATGATAGTAATTTGCGTAGTAAATTCTAACCAGAGTCAAACGATTTACTTCAAAATAATTGAAACCCTATTTAACAGTACTTTGTTTCAACTTTTGGCTTTTCTTCAGTTGTAATAACTTCTATAATAAACAATTACGTTTATTATCACTTAATTTCTTTGATATAATATTCCTTCTGCTTTGCAATCCAACGCTACTTGGTACTTACGTATTAACGCCACCGCAGCAAAATTCCGCTAATGCGCCAATCTACACCTTAAATTGTTGCGACAAATCATAGAATAAAAAACTTTATTTAAAATCAATATACTTTCAAAATCCAAAACATTTTATTTGGGGCCGAAAATGGGCCGATATAGAATTTAACATAGATTCAAAACAGTCTCTATTTTCTTTCACCTGATGCTGTCGCCATAACCCTGATGTAACCCCGACGCAACCCTGACGGTTGTTGTGTGCAAACAACAGGTTGTTGTGTGCGAATAACAAGATTGCTCTTTATTGGCGCATTAGCGGAATTTTTGCTGCTGTGGCGTTAATACGTAAGTGCTCGCTACTTTATTCAAATGATCTATTTCTTAAAAATAGAGTGTTTTATTTTATTTTACAAAAAATACAATATTTTTCTTAAGAACTCATTACTTAATAAAAATTAAATGTTTGTTTCCAAAAAAATGCAAACAGTAATGTTCTACGTTTTGGCTATGCGAACAATTTCATTCTCAATACAAAGTTGAAGAAACAACATCGATTATTCTTCGATTTTGTATATATGATAAAAAAAATCACTTATTATTATTATTATTATTAGTATTTTATATTTTTATTTTTGAAGTAAAACTTTTTCTCAACAAGTAAACACGTGACAAATGAAACGGAAATATGATACAAGTTTGATGCTAAAAAAAAGGGGTGAGGTATATAAAAGATAGAAGAAAAAAAGTAAGATTGAGAATAAGTTTGACATTTTTTCTTTTTTCCTTTCATTTTCTTTATGCGTAAAAAGAGAGAAAGAAAAAAAGATAGAAAGAGATAAGATGGAGAACAAAAAAAAGAAGCTTTAAAAAAACAGGATGAAGAAGAAAGAGTAAAAGAAGGAACATAAGCAATTGTGTTTGCTTCTTCCTTATGCGTAAGAGAAAAAATAAGAGAATGAGAGAGAGAGAGAGAGAAAGAAAGAGAGAAATCAATAGAGAGATAGAGAATGAACCTTCCGTGTATGTTTTCCTTTTGCGTAAGAGAAAAAGAAAGAAAGAAAGAGAGAGAGAGAGAGAGAGAGAGAAAAGGAGAAAGTGAAATAGAGCATAAACTGCTGTTTTTCTTTTCTTTTCAGTTTTCTGGTACGTAAACTAGAGATAAAAAGAGAAAGAGAGACAGAGTATAAAAGTGAGAGTGTGAGTAAGATAAAGCATAAGAAGAGAGAGATACATAATGATAGAAAAAAAGAGTGAGACCATGAATAACTTATAAAGTTTTTGTTTTCTCTTTGACTTGAGTTTTGTATAAAAATAGAAAGAAAGAAAAAGAGAGAATTTTTGGTATGAGAGAGAGAGAGAAGAAAAATAGAAAAGTGTTGGTTAGAAGAAGAGAGAAAAAAGAATGGATTGAGAAAGAGGGAGAGAGAGAACAAGAGAAAGAAAGGAGACAAAATGAAAGATACGAAGTGGAATCGAAAAAAAGAGAAATAATAAGAGAAAAAAGTGAAACCCAGAGAGAGGGATAAAACATGAGATGGAAAGCATATAGAAGTAGGAAGAAAAAGATGAAGATGACGAATAATATTTCTTTAGTTTTCTCAGCAATTGTACATAATAGTGCTTATTAACCCTTTGACTTGCACGCCGAAATCATATCTTGTCTAGGATGCTACGACATTATTTTTATTACTCAAAGAATATAATGGAAAAATAATAATAAATTAATGTTGATAAAAAATTGTAATTGTTCAATAGGGCATTTTTTATTTCAAAGTATATTCTATATATCGGTCATATTCAAATACATTAACTTTCAATTTTCATTTAGTTTTTTACAATTGTACATTAATAATTAATTACATTATATGTAAATTGTACATTAATTGTATATTAATTGTACATTAATTTATTATATTATATCATAAAATTGTACATTAATTAATTAGTTTTTTTACAATTGTACATTAATACATGTAATTTACAATTGCTTCGGTCACCAATGACCAACATGGCGTCTCAGGAGAAACCGTGGCCGGTCATATATGATCAACATGGCAGTCAAAGTGTTAAAATATTCAAATAATTGTTAATTAATCAATGCAAGTGTCTATTGTTACCTAAAAACTCGGAATATATGATCGAAGTACCGTCCTCTTCGAAATTCACCTTCAGACTGGCACGTTGTCCTCTATCAAAATTCATATATAGAAAGTTGTTTATATGACTTTCCGAACATTTCGCATGTATACAACGGTAATAATATTCTTAATAAAGAGAATTTAAGATTATAACGTTCTGATTTTGTCTATTTTTTTATTCTAATGTAATTATTTTATGGTTCTTGTTCAGTGATGACTCTGAAAACAAAATATTGCTGTAATATAAGTAAAGTGTATTAATCCTTTGACTGTCACGCCGATATCATACGATGTTTCGTAGCTTCCCCATTTCTTGACTACTAACTATAAGCGTTGTACACATACATATGTGGTTGTGTGCGTCTACATATTACGAATCGTAGACTCATTTTATCTCAATACAGCATATTTAAAAACATAAGGTAGTTCATTACTAGTTAGTCCTATACATAATCAAGTATCTGTTAAATTTAAGTTTAATTATAAAAATGATACAATAAAAATAGAATATCATATAAATAATTTGATTTTTATATTATTAATATATTTAATATTATATTTATATTATTATTGCATATTTGAAACGTATCTTCGTATCTTTTTATAATTTGAAAATTTCGTTGATAAAATAATCACACAAGGAAATAACTAAAAAAATTGGTTTCACTTCTATTGTGTTACATTATCTGATAGTAATTTTATATTTTGATATTTACAGCGACAACAATTCAATAGAACCATGGAGATTGGAAGGTGACACGGATGAGAGGAATGAAAAAGCCAGGAAAGCATATCAAGCACTCTTGACAGTAACAGCACGTACTCCCGATAATCTAGAATATTTAAATTTCTCGCGAGAAGTTAAATCCTTGGCACAAAGCAAATACAACTTTACATTTGGTAATAGTTCTGTTTCCACGTTTGTCACAGCATTTTACGATGCTGTTCTTCTTTACGCTCTTGCACTTAAAGAAAGTCTACCGGAAAAGCCGGGTGAGGTTGATCTTGATGGTGGTAATTTAACAAGAAGAATGTGGGGAAAAAGTTTTAAAGGTGAGTCAATATACTTGTGAGATAGGGGAAAAAAGAGGGCTGAAGTTAGGGTTTTTTTTTAAATCAAAACTTTATAAATCATCTTGAGATAAGATATTTCAAGAGAAATATTTTAGAAGATTTTATTGAGTTATACTTAATAAGTAATGTTAGTTAATGTTAATTTTGAATATTTTGCATTTTATTATACTTGAAAATATTTAGTATTTTATGTTTAAGTAAATTAACAGATATTATTATAATTTATATGGAATAAATATTTGACATTTTTTGTTTAAATATTACTAAAAAAATAATGAAGTATTTTTTTACATCTACATATAATAAATAATATTAGCATTTTTTAATTAAAGATGTTTGGTATTTTACAATACATCAAAATGAATAATAGAATTTATTATATTTTTTAAATAAATAATACTACAGAGCATTATTTTTAAATATTTGATATTTTACATACAACTGAAAATAAAAATTAACAATGTATAATATTTTATATTTAAATAAATTTCATAACAATTAACCAATTACTAAAGATATGTTTATCATTTTATATATAAAAGAATAAAATCACAAAGCACATTTTTATTTAAAGCTTTTAGTATTTCATATCGAAATAAATTACATTATAAAGTATTTTTTTTTATTAAAAATTGTTATAATATTTAAAAGTGTAAATAATCTGACATTACTTATCAAACAAATATATTTCAAATTTGATAATTATTATTTTATTTAAATAATTATTTTAGGAATTACCGGAGATGTGAATATCGATGATAACGGCGATAGAATTGCGGATTATTCTCTTTTAGATATGAATCCGGAAACGTCAAAATTCGAGGTAACATATATACATTATTATCTTACTAACATAATGAAGAACAAATTAATTCATCATAATGATCAAATTTCTATGATAGAACGATAAATAAAATCAATGATTTTTGTATTTAAATAAAAAAAACCATTATTCACTAAAATTCTTCTTAATACTTTTTAATCATTTATTGAACAATTTTTTTTATCGTCGTTAATACATTTTTATTTAAAATTGAAATAAATTTCATACAATTGGACGCTAACATCGATTGAAAATTTTCTTGCTTACAAGTTTATACGAGAGCTCAAGCGTTTATATGAGATTTAATTTGTTCAACGTGACTGAAATAAATAGAAGAATTTTCATATATTTTAATTAGATTTAACGAACGAATTCTTTCGAAGAATATTTTATAAATGTAAAAATCATTAAAACCGAGCAAAAAAGATTTTTCTTTCATTTCTATCTTTGTCTCACTTGAATTATTTTTTTTTGTCGTAACGTTCATTATAGATCGTTGCAAATTACTACGGTGCGAACAAAACATTGGAGTATATAACAGGAAAACGGATTCATTGGTCCGGTGGAAGACCAGAACCACCCCCGGATACACCAACTTGTGGATTTGATGGATCACTCTGTCCAGACAATTGTAAGTTTTTTAATCAATTTTATTTCTTAACTTATTTGTTAAATACGTACGCTATTTTATTTTCTTTTAAATTGGTATAAGTTCATTTTCGTCAAGTTTACGTTCGTATTGATTTCAAAATTTGTTCTGAATGTTAATGAATTAAAATAATATCCATAATAGCAATCTTTTTGTTATGGAATAAGTTTTTCATCTAACAAAAAAATAATTCAGGTAACTCTTGTATAAAATGACATTTCTGTAACACGGTTAAGTTCTAACACGATTCGAGAATTGGGGAAAATCCTTGTACAATACTGAATTCTAAAACAAAGTTTTACTATGACATGGTTTGAGAATTAGACTAATCTCCGAATAACAAAGATATAAGAACAGGCAGAGTAATAAAAAATGAACATGAGAATGTATATAAAAAAGGATATAATTAAAGTAGGAAGGTTTAACGAATATAAATACACTTCTCAGTAGAAAGATAGTCCAGGTATGCTAACTTTAATTTTTTTTATGTATGACAGTATTTAAAATTTTATATGTGGTATGAATAATATCAAAATATTACGAGTTTAGAGTATACGGTTCATTAGAAATAAATTACAATAATGTATAAAAATTAAAATTGTTTTATTTTAAGAACAAAATGATAGCAATTTTTGTAGCAACACTATTTTTTTTTTTTTTTAAATGAACTTATATCATATTCCTAAAAAATACATTTATACATTAACATTTAATAATAAAACGTTATCTGACGAATTCAGAATAATATTTTATTGTGTGTGTGTATGCATTTACTTTTTTATTAAAAATAAGTTCACATAACATCACGTCTAACTGAAATTAGTTTTTATTCAGTTTTGTTTTCAAAATTTATATCACTTTAAAAAGAACAATGGCACATATGTGGGGGGAGGGGGGAGGAGGAGGGTATTCCAGATAATCTGTTTCTTTTCGCGACACATAAAATATTGTCCAAACTTCAGCCACTCCAATTGCATTCAGTGTAATTATTTGCAACGATAACTGTAACTTATCATCAAGCTTGAAATAATTTTGCATGCGTTTTTAGGAGGTACGTAAAAAAAACATATAGCAATTAACAATAAATTCCACTTTTTATAATTGTTCTTCGTACGTTTCTTGTCATGGGTTGTTCGTATTTTTAGTTAAAATTAAAATTTTTAAAGGAATTTTATAATTAGATTAATGCAAAAATAATTATAATTTTTATTATTTTTAATTAAACGCAGATTTGTATGATTAAATCTTATCTTTGTTATGATTATATAATATTATCAGATGAAAATGATGCTATTAATTTCTATCTCGTATATTTAAGTATCTGACATTCAAATAAATATTTTATAATTGAAAATATTAATTAATAAATAATAGATATTATTGTATTTTGTATTGAACAAATGTATACATTATTTATATTAATTTAAGTCATCAAAATTATCGTAGAAAAAAATCAATTCGCATAATTTTAATGTATGATTTTAAACAGTAAAAACTGTATAAAATCAAAATCACGTTTTTGGTCAAAAGGCAATTAGCGAATGTTCATTTTAGTATTACTTCTACAAATTTCCTGATGAAAACCAAAACCTTCAGAATAAAAAGGTTTGTTTTGAAGGGTTGGGTTGAACATCTATTGACAATAACGATTTAATAGCTTTTATTAAAACAAACTATTATAAAATCAATCAAAGGATTATAAAATAGCTTAATGTTAATCATTCAACAATTTGTTGACATTTAAATCACATGCATGTTTTTAAAGTTTAAAAAAAATGTAATTACTTTTCTACTAAACTAATAAAATCAGGCATCGATCGTTAATTAAATGTCTCACATTTATAATTTTAGTAAAATATTTCAAACTAGGATGCAAATAAGTTGAAGAAAACTAAATTTCTGTACAGAAATGGATAATACATTTTTCATAACCTATAATAACTGAGAAGTTATTGTTCTAAAAGATGGTATTGAAATATAAAGTTATTGTTTTTAATTGAATATTCTTTTGAATTATTTTTATTATTGTATGAAATATGCATTACACTTATGTCGCAATAAAATTTGTTATTAATGATTTGGAAGGTATTGAAGTATTAAGATTTATGCTTGCTACTATTGATTTTATACGATGGTATTCCATACCCATTTCAGTGTCATCAAAATAAATGAATATCGGAAAGGAAGTCCTATTTGATCAGTTATGCTGAACCTTGTGATTTGACCACAAACGGTAAAATACTAATAGTCGTAATGTTGTATGGGTAACAACGAACACCTTTAAAATATGAGTTGCATAATTCAATATACCACAAACTATTGATGATAGTAGATTTACTCAATGTGTAAGCAATTTAAATGTTAAACACGAATAACAAAATTTATGAACTTACTCCATTTGATACAATGACATTTTATATCCTAACATTATTTTCATTTATATGTAAACAACATTTTGGTAATCCATATTTTATACAATGACAAAAATAATCTAAAAATTAGACATATCGTATTAAGAAAAAAAGACTCTGTGCATTGTAACGAACTTCGTAGTTATGAATGTAGTTAAAAATAATTTGTTAATTGCTTTAATAAGATTATTTATTATTAACCCTTGTAAATTTTTAGTTTTACAAACAAAATATTTTGTTTTATCTTTGTAAAGACGTTTATTACACTATAGCATTGTGTAACCCACTTGTTACTTTATTCCTAATGCTATTTCACCCATTTGTTACTTTATGACGCTATTTAACCAAAGTTTTGCAAACTTGAATATATTACATGCTATAAGAAGAAACAGGTTATCTAGGACATATATATTAACTAATGTCGCGTAAAATGAACGACGTTACATTTGTTTGGCATTTTGTTGGTTTCTTTCGTAGCTCTACCAGGATACGCAATTCTCTCGATGGTTCTCAGTTCGATCGTAGTGGTTCTCGTTGTGGCTTCGGTTTTTATTTATCGGTAAGTTAATCCTTGCGTAAATATATTTTCGATTGGAATAAAGATTATAGTTTAGAATAAGATAAGATTTTGATCAAATGTTGATATTATTTTTAAACAAATTAAACTGCGGTTTTCTTGGTACAAATTTTTCATTGTAATTTTTAACAGTGATAATTTGACTTTCAATTTTTATTTATTTAAAATATACAAAAATTATTTAGAATTATTTTTCGTAAAATGTGCAACTATGCATACAAAAATATATGTTTATACATGCATACGATATTATACAAATATGTGTTTGTACATGCGCATGTATGTAAAAATGTTGTCTAGTTTTCGTTGTTTAATGAAACCTGAGTTCATATACATCTTAAATTTATTTTTGTTGTGTTCATTTCTGTTTTAAATATAATTTTTTACTTTCGATCTATAAAAAGAAAAACTGCAGAAATTTCAATTAAAATAGTATATGGTGCACTTTTGTAAAATCTCATTCAACATATTTGTAACAAATATATCTTTTCTTTATTAATGTTTCTTGTTATCTGTTTTTTTTTTTATTTCATGTAAAATGAATATCATAATAATCCTGTGGTGTATACAGGAAAGTATTTTTTCTTTTTTTTTTCTGTAGAAATTGGATTTACACCAATTACATAATCAATGGTTACGCAATTTCTTTTACCGTTCAGTTTTCAATTAGTATTGGCATTTTTTAAGAAAATACTAACAAGTTATAAATAAAAAGCTTACACTCTAAATTAAATATAAATTACGTGATATTTTATCATTTTTTTTTTTAAATGTACTTACACCATTTTCAAAATAAACGGTCCATATAATGTCCCCATAATAAAATCATGTCAATTATTATAAACACTTCAAATATCGAACTTCATTTCTTTATCATCCTGTATAAAAGTATTGTTGCAAAATATTTATAAAAATTCGCGTTGTACAAAAGTTTACAGTAAATTGATAAATTTCATTTTTAAGACATTGCAATAAAAATGATAAGAAGTTTCTTTAATTTAAGATTATATTAGGTCGAGTCATAAGTAACTTCCGATGCGTCCATGTAGAATCTATTTTTCGTATTTACCTACTATAAGTCACCGAAACAAACGGATTTTCGATATCACTATATAGATGATGATTCAGTTAGTCTTCTGTTAACTTTTTTATGCAGTCAATGTTACATTTAACAGTTTTTCTTAACCTCTGAAGTGGATAGTAAAAAGTGCATATTTGACATGTAATGCTTTAGGAATTTAAACAAGGCAATAGCCCTAAAGTGGCAGCTGAAAAAATATGCAGCGTAAACGATGCAGGATTGATAACTGATAGGGCAGTCAGAAATTGGTTTGTAAAATTCCGTTCTGGAGATACGACTTTAAAAGACGAACCGAGTGCAGGACGTCTTTCCAACTTTGACGGACCTTTTAAAGGTAATATTGGAGCAAAATTCAATAGATACGTCCAGCAAATACAAAGAGTGCAAAAAAAAAACACCATGAAAAGTGTCGTGCACTTATCAGTGGCAGAAACACCATTCTTTGTCTCATAAAAAATGGAAGTTATTTATGACTCGACCTAATAATTTTATGTCATTTTTAAATGTTATTTTCAAAATTAGTTATTGTGATTATTTTGATATAGTTCAAGAATTAAATATAATATTCCACTGATCACACGTTATAATGAAACTAATCATCTTATAGCATAATATCAATAATTATTCAAGCGTATTAAGAAATTTTAATTAGTGGTAGTTATATTATAATAATAACTTATATTAATGAATAATATCAAGATAATACTACTTAATTGATATATTTATCTTGATTTAATATATTTATTTCAATCAGTAACATATTATAGTCTATAATTGGTGAAATAGATATTAACCAAATTTAATATATGATGCTGAAATACAGGATGTTCTAAACTTAAACTACCAAATTGCAAGTCTATTATTAACTTTCTATGAGTCCACATAAATTACAATATCTCGTATTTCATATCTCAAATATTTATATTTAAATATTTTATTACATAATTTAATGTTTTTCTACAAAATGGTGTATACTTCTTGTTACTCTTATCTCTTTATTAACCTCAAATATTTTTGCTAACTATTATCAGCTTTAACCAGAAATTTCAAAGTAAATAATTTTATAAGTTGTCTGTGCAGATCATCAAAGTCAAAGGAATCATTTTATGTAATTATTATTATTTGTTCTTCTATTGGTATTTCTGAAACAAATTTCCTCATCAATCTTGTATAAGTTTTATTTTCTATTTAGTTGTAGATTACAATCTTCTAACTTTACCTCATAAGTTTGGTATACTCTATGTACAATACATATACACATTGCATACGAATCCACAATTTTGTAATAAGTAATCGGTAAAGTTTAACAAATATGTATGTTATACAGTGCGAACAATAGAAGTTGGTAAATAAAGCAGATGAAAGTTATTAGTAGATATTATCTAAAGGAAAGCTCATTTGTATGCAGTGTTGACTTGGAACAACCACTGAGATCCAATAATAATGTCAGAATTGTATCTATATATGAAAACAAATAGTACAAATCCTACTAGATCAACCACAATAACTTGATGAGAATTCTAGATAGGAACATTCCTAGTTATCAAAGCTCTAGGTATCATATAAACGAGTAGTAATTTTATTGTAAGGGAATATGTTTTATGAAAATCATATTCAGTGGTTTTATAAGGTTTTTGAAACTCTCGTGTTTAAATTGAATTGAAATGATAAAATGAAATGGGTACGATTGATAAATTATTACTGGCTTTTTCCTTTGTTGTAATGAACTCTTTTAAGGGTAATTATTGTATATATTTCTGATGTCGGACGATTCCTGCTATTTATTCGATCAGTATTTTACCAGATATATTGCCAATGTAATTGTATGTATATTTTAGTTTGTATAAATAATAATTTAATAATATTATTTCAGTTTTTATAATTGAGATAGGATTGAGTCAGGATTGCACAATTGAATATTTAATTATAAATATTAATTATCTTATTTAAGAATAAAACTATCAAATCAAAAAGAGTTTGTACTAATAGAACCGTAAAAAATTACAAAATTTCAAAAAAGGTCTGATTTTGAATAATTATTTAAATATTAGATGTGCCAATAAGTCTGTGCACGGTTCCTTTGAGTAAATAATTTCTTAAAAATATTTTTTATAAGTATAGTTAGTTAGTGTATGCGTGTGTGTGTAATAAATAATTATTTATTTAAAAAACTGATGAATAATTTTTAAAAATTTGTTTAATAAATAGAAAAAAGTGTTGAAACTAAATATTCTCAAGTTACGTCTATTGATTATTACTGTTCGAATTACTAGAAAAATTTGGACTAAGAAAACCATAAAAAAAATGTGAAAAAAATTTCCCGTAGTGAATAATTACTTAAAAAAATATAAATATAGAAAACACAATTGATAGTAATATTGTCTATAGATATCATGACACTACTTTCCTTCTCTAGCTCAGTCCAGAATTCAGAGTTTCCAGGTATGTGCTTATGAGGAACACTGGAACGTAATTATGTAGCTAGTTTGCAGTTACGCGAGCTCTCCATCCATAAGTTCTCTCGCACTGAAATACCAAGAACAGGGAATGTACTCCCTTGTGCTTAGGAAGGTTCATGAGTCCAAACGAGATGTCCTTAGCCTGTTTTTACTCAAGAGATCAACTTACTTCGAATCGTATAATAAGTTTGCTCTAGTAAATGGCTTAACAAATAATTGTCATAAAAGAAAATTAGAAAATAGTAATAATCCTAAAGTTAGAAAGTACACGTAAAGTTTAAGGAAATGGAAAGTCTGGACATTGGTGATTCCCACGCGTCTTTAAATCATTCGACTTATTCGACTAACCCAAAACCAACTTTCAAATCTTGTTACAAAACTTATCGTTCTTTTCCTTCCTAAAGCTTATCGACCAAGAAGTTATCACTTATGTACTGTACGTTGTAGAGAAGAAAACTTTAAGGATGTTCTCACTTTTGATACTTTTCAACTTATCAAAGTAGAATTTTTGTTAACATAGTCGTATTTACTTCAAAATTTATAATACCGTATTACGAATATTTATGCTCTTCAAATATAATGTAAATAATTAATAGATTTTTATTTTTATTCTTTTTTTTTTTTGGGTAATTTTTGTTACTTTTGTTTTTAATTGCTATAATACAATTATTTACACCTTTGGTAATGGTTAATATAAGATCGTGTACTTTTCGATACATTTATTGATAATCACTGAGTAAAGTGTAGTAGTGTTGGAACTTAAATTTGTAAATGTGTAATCTTAGGTATTTATTCTGGGAAGATCAATGGGATGTTTTATTTATGTTTTATTTTTAGTTTTTATTGGTAGATTTGAATAACAGTTTTTGCGAGGGAGTTAATGTTTTTATTTATCTTGAATTGATAAATCTTTGATAGTTTTAAGATTTAATTTTTTACTGATGGTATTTTATTTTTATTTCGCAAAAAATTTAATAACAATAGCAAATTTATTTATTATTAAATATGATTGTAATTCTAACTATTATACAATCAAACTAGAAAGATTTTTTTTTATTAATTGTAAAATAATTGATAAAGTTTATTAAATACAATGAATTTAAATTCTGAAAAAGATTGCTCGACATCTCACGAACCGATTGAAACGTATTTGTATTTAATTCAAAAACAGTTTTAAATTTGCATTGACTTCTCAACAATCTCATATTATAATTATAACAAATTTAACCAATTTGTGTAATAATGTTTTAAACCCGGGATATATCTTTTTAAAATTGCATTCCATTTTTAGATAAAATGTTCTCCAATATTTCCAGGTATAATTCTTACACTTGATTCAATATCGTGTAATTATTTTATTCGAATTAGTTAATAACATCCCACTCGTCTTTAACTATTTTATTTTAATTTAAATTGTTTTAAAGTAAGCTTTTTATTTATATACATTTTTGTATAACTGGTTTCTGTTGAAGGATATTCTTTGCTAACTTAATTATGGCTAGAAATTCGGTATTAAATTATTTAATTATTTATTTTATATTATTTTTCTAATCCTTAGTAATGCATTTATTTAGTTATTTAATTTTAGTATTTGAAATATGTAATACCATATATTTCAAAGTTACAATCGTAGATAAAATAATTTTTGATTGTCTATGTAAGAGGTTCTCATTTTTTTTTCTTGTGATTCGTATAATTTTGTTTTCTATATTTAACGGATCACATATTTGACCACATATTTAAAAAAAAAAATATCACCAGATGCATTCAAACATTAATGTGATCTTTGATTATATTTATAATCCCAATGGGTCCCGAATTGGTCAAATAGCAGGTTCCAGGTTGAGTATGGTTGGTTTACGCCAATGCTTTTCATTCTACCCTATTTCTTTTCGACGTGTTCTATTCTCTTTCGTTTTTTGTTACGCGTCGGATTAGCAGATGAGATCTTTTTTGCCAATAAAGAAAATACGTGCAGTATAGAGTTACGTTAGAAAAAGGGTAAGGTTAGAAGCAATTCGTTCCAACCAATTAGATCCCCTTTTTTCTAAGGGTTTTTCTTCTCGAATACGTACAGTACTTGCATTATGTTTTCTATTTTATTGAATTTACATTAGACTGGTCCCTCCCTCGTTAGAAGTGTTTTTACTCAACACACTACAAGTCAAAATGTTTAACATCCGCAATTTCGGATAATGTTTCTTTTTCTTTTTCTTTTCTTTTTCTTTTTTTTCTTTTCCTTTCCCACTTTTTAGGCACTTCAAACTAGAAGCAGAAATCGCTTCCATGACGTGGAAGGTACATTGGGATGACATCATTTGGGTACATCATGCGAAAACTAGAGGATCTATGTACTCCTTAGTTGCAAACAAATTTCGCAGTAGTCAACTGGTAAGTATCATTTTACAATTTTTTTGTAATTCTTATTAATATCAAGTCTTGTATTTCTATTATTTTTTTTATCAGAAAAGCTCTAAGTTTACGTAGAATGTCATCGTTAATGTACATCTTTTAAATTCTTCTTCTTGTTGACTTAAATCGTTTTACTTTTCTAATCAAATCTCGAGACTTCTCGAAATTTGTCATCTAAGATAATGGAAGATGGATTTGAATGTTTAATCTTTTCCGGTTATTTTATTTCTTTTTATTCTTTCTTCTTCTTTTATTTTCTTTTTTTTCAGACTGTATACTCGGACGATAATGTTAGTCTACCAGAGGGTGTGGACAAACACGTTTATATTCAGACAGGATTTTATAAAGTAAGTTTTTCAGTTTCCTTTAAAGATGTCTTTTCTAGAGATCAAAGTATTCATAGAACATCTCTGATGGGAATATTTAGTTTTCCGTTCCTTTACTTTAATCTTAATGTTCTTCTTTCATTTCCCTTAAATCCTATCACCTTGAATTTGTTTTTTTTATTCTAGCAATATTTATTTCCCAACCCTCATTTCTTTACTTTGGCTTATTAGAAGAAAAAAATGATAAATGTAAAAAGAAAGATAAAATAATATATTTACATAATAATATGACGAAAAAGATGAAGACGATAAAATTTGTTATATCTAGTTATGAAACGTCGGTATAATAAAAATTACTATGTAAAAAGTCATATCTTTCTTTTCTTTTCTCTCATCATCAATTTATAAAAGAAGATCAAAAGAGGAGTATTTTGAAATTCATTGCAGAACTCAAAGGTTGCCATAAAATTAATACCTAGGAACAAAGTGGAACCATCGAGGCCTTTATTGCTGGAGTTAAAACGGGTGAGTTATCGATCATGTGCACGCCGTTTCGGGGAACAATTAACAAGGCTAAAAGTTGATTGTTATAATTAAGCGTTTTTCTTAATACGGTGCTAACTCCGAAATACATTCATTAACAAACAAAATGAAAATAAAATTTTTATTCCTAAAAGAATATATAATAAAATTTGATGATTTATTAATAATTTTGCTCATTTTTGTTAACAATATTAATATCAATATTAATATTGATGTATTATTTTATAATTTTATTAATATATAT
>NW_015149022.1:924996-1012415 GCF_001465965.1 Polistes dominula | reverse complement strand
CATAATTATCTGCTATTTACTAAGATATTTTTTGTATGTTAACAATATTCTCAAGTACCAACGCATTAATATTTATATTTTATTTATATATATAAATATATTAATAATAAATATATTTTAATTTATTAACATTTATATTTAATATTTTGCTGAATATTCAACTTTACTTTATTCGATCTAAAATGATTTTACTCAAACAGTAATTATTTAAATACAGATTATTTATAGAAAGTAATAGGAAAGAAATAATTAATTATTAAAGTCGTGAAATTATATAAATAGTTAGTGGTTTGAAGATAAAAAAGAAAAATAGCAGAAACGTAGATACGCCTTGAGGTATCTACACTTTTATCGCACACTTGAGAGTTCTCATACCTTACTTATTATTTCGGAAACTTGTAAATTTCACGAGGTATAATTCGATCCATAATTTAACTTAAGGATAAACTTTCCCTCGTCACAGATCATCTCGCTTTTCAAGTACACGACCTGGACTCCAAATATTTTAGTGGTCCTGCCACGTGGCAGTTCATAAGGTGATGGAGTGCTGTGACCTGGGGAGATGAACGCTAGGTAGCTGGCACGTCGAGGGGTTGCGAACATGGGCTTAATTTCGAATTATTCTTGAACTATATCTTACGACACAATCAGCTTTAAGCAATATCTTCGTATTGCACACCTTCGCACTTAGAATCTGCACAAGAGCAGTCCTGATATACGAAAACGAGCCGAGTCAAATCGTTAATCGCGAGATTTAGAACAAAGCCAATATGGTGTAATTATATCTATGCATAAATGATTTATATACCTAACTGTTTTACATGGAAGTGCATATGTGTCCTGCCCATATTCATGGTCCAACGCACGACACCCAGCTCTTACCCTTGCACACCCTCGCAATTCGACTAAAGCCACATCTATTAAAGCAATTTGGCGTGAAGTACAAATTCCTCCCTACGAGTTAAATAACCCGAACATAGATACATCTATATATGCTTTTCATGTGATCATAAATTTTTCAAGAATGTACAGTAATTTTAAAAAATATTAGGACACTATCGTATAATCAAATTTATGGCTTCATATTTCGGTTGTTTATAAAGAAATAATTTTGGTTATTGTCTTTAGCAATAAAATTATTTAATAATATCAATAAAAAAACATATAATTTATTTAAAAAATTATATATATTGCATAATAAAAATTACAAAACCTAATAATGTTATATCTTTTACTACGTTGAATCCATAAATGTGCTGGACATTATAGTGGCAGACTAATTGCAAGTTAAAAAATGAAAACAATTGATGTTATGATTTATTTTATATTACAATTATTTAGATTATAAAAAATTATTAATACTATTTATTTATATATTTATCATTTATATTATTTATATTAATATTATAAAATTATAATACTATTATAATAATTATTAAAATAATAATAATTATAATAAATTAGTATATATATTAAATAATATATCCTATATATATAATAATCTTATGTATTAAATAATATAGGATAGATATAATAAATTAAAAATAATAATTTTATTAATAATTAACACATTCGCGACCGGCATATTTTTTCCTTTTTTAATACTGAGTATCGGCAAAAATTATGAATTATTTAAATTTATATTAAAATAATAAAATATAATAATATAATAAAATATAATTTTTTGAATATTATAAAAATTTATTTATATTAAATTTTTAAAATTTTTAAATGACGTGAATTTTACATCAGCGGTAATTAGAAATAGAACTTGAAAAGACGTGAATTCACGTCAGCTGTCGCGAATGTATTAATAAAAATTTATTTTAATAAATAAACCTTTTTTTTCTAAATTTTAATTAATTATTTATCCTATATTATAATTATTTGTATTATAAAATAAATCATAAAATTAATCTTTTCCTATTTGTAGACTTCCAGTTTATTATCATAATGACCTACATAATTATTTGCTATTTACTAAGATATTTTTTATATGTTAACAATCATCTCAAGTATCAACGCATTAATATTTATAATTTTCCTCTTATCACGATTATAAATGAATAGTTTCAGTCACTGTCTCAATAATATTATAAAAGTCTTCTGTACATTTTAACCTCTGATACAGACAACAAGAAACTGGTAACAGTTATTTGCTCTTCTTGTTCTACGTGCAAATGTAAAGCGTAGTGGCCATTGTTAATGTCACAATTAACAGAATGTAAGCATGCTGGCGTGTTAAAAGCTGTACAACAATAATAGGAGTAAAACCACGAATACTAATGCACGAACACTTGACAGTACAACCACTCTACAACAGAATACTGTTACATTGTGGATAATTACCCTCGTATATTCTTTTTTTTTTGGACTGAACTGAACGATACTGTAACTCCCATGTGAATGACGTAATTAGTCTTTACGTTTTGTCTACCCACTGACTTTATACAAAAAGTATCGCATTCAACCGAGGTTGTCGTGATATGGGAGATCAGTATCTTCATACATTATTTCATGAAAATGATTGCTTGAATTCTTCCATTGATTTACATATACATATTCAGAATTTATTATACGTGTATCAAAATATGCCTATTTTTTTTTTTCAAATTAAATTTGATGTTATGTACGATCTCGAGATATTAATTTTATTTTAATTGCTACTTATTGAGTCAATATTTTAAATAAATAATTATAAAATAAATATAAACTACGAAATTTTTGGTTACAATTAGAAATTAAATTACTAAAATTTATTGTATATTATTTTAGGAATAAATAAATATATAAATAATTTCAATAATAATTTTAACATATAATTTATCATAAAATATAAATATATAATATTTAAGAGATTAGTATTTCTTTCACAAAACAAAAATATTATTTTAGTATTTATATATATTTAAAATATTATTTTGTGTATAAATATTGTTTTGTATTATATTGTGTTGTGTTATATATGACATAGACTTGACACAAGTCTAATTCAAACCTACCCCTAATACAAATATTTTGACCATGCATATAAAAGATTAATAAATTCCTTAATTATAACAATATTTAAAAAAATTGAATTTATGAGTTATTTTATAATTTGTTTGACAAAAAAAGTGGCATAAAATCTTACAAAATTCTAATGAAATAAATAGAAATATATCCTCTTGAATTTTAACGAAAGTTATTTCGATTACGCAAAGAGTAATTCATTACACTATCTACTTCCAATTAAAATCGCTGTATCATATTAGTACAATCTTGTTAATAAGAATCAATCAATTGTTAAGTGTAAGTCGTAGTAAGATAGAAAGGGAATGATGTACTCTCTCAGCCAATTCGAAACGTCAATTACAGTATCTCGCGGGTAATTAGCATAACGCTTGGCTTAAAATCGATATTCTCTTGGTATTACGTGTATTCAAGCGTACATAATTCTATTTTGAATATAATGTAGTACTTATACTATTATATTATAGTATTTACTTTTTGTTAGAAATGAATGAATTCTTCGTTCGATAAAAAAAGAAGAATTATATTAATACAATGGAGATTTTCAGTATTTAATAATTTAGTATTCAAAAGTTTTAATATCTGAATACTTAATGTATAATACTTTCCTGTTTCTACTTATATTTTACTATATTATTCTATATATATTAATTTATATAATAATGTTATATAAATTATATTATAATTAATATAATTTATATTATATAAATATAATACACACACACACACAATATATATTACTGTATAATATATATATATATATTTATTATATTAGTTACAGTATATTATATATTATTATATATTATTTATATTATACTAATTACAACTGTAACTAATAACTCTCTCTAACTCTATTATATATTTATTATTTATAACTATATATTTATTATGTAATACTTTATATTTATATATACTCTTATATAATATAAATAGTATATTAGTATAGAATAAATAATATATATAATATTATTTAATTTATATTTATTTATTATTTAATATAATATAGATATAATATATTTCTGTATAATATATATATATATATATTAATTATATATTAAGTATAATATAATAATTATATATTAATTTCATATAATTACTTATATAAAAATATATTATTATTGATCTATTGTTATATATATATATATATATATATATATATATTATATATATATTATATATATATTATATATATATTATATAGATATATAACAATAGATCAATAATAATATATTAATAATCTATATAATCATTTCTACTATATTCCTTCTTTTTCTTTTCTAGAAATCGTAGAAGGTGTCAGGAAAGGAGGTAGTTCACCTTTAAGACCAGTAATCGACGAAAGTGCTGTTGAAGAAGAAGTGAGTCCCTTTTAAAATAATCTTTTTTTTTTAAGTATATATCTTTGTAAATAGCGCATGAAACATGCTTTGAAATAAATTTTAATCCCTCATCTAACAGGTAGCTACACTAATGAGACGATGTTGGGCGCAGGATTCAGCCGATCGACCTGATTTTCCCGCGCTAAAGCAGACTATTCGCAAGATCAACAAGTAAGTCATTTGTTTAAAATATATTTAACATTTTTTGCTCGTTTATTTTCTTTATTTTTTCTTTTATATTCGCAAATAATAACTTTCCTTCGTAATAATAACTTCCTTCACAATAATAATGCGTTACAACTTTATATTGTAAAAGTCACGTACGTAAAGGTGCGATTTAAGCGTGAAGCATAGAATTCTAACCAGCTAGTTTATACGAGTTGACGTATAAACCTTGAGAAGAAGAAGAAGAAGAATTTTCACCAAATCGATCATCAGACTCCCCTTTATTATAAAACTGAAATGTTAAGTATAACTCGAGTGGTTCGTGAAAGGATAACTTTACCAATTAGTTGGATCGTTGTGTATCTACTTGGCCTCGTAAACAATGTCTTTCCGTTCGTTCGAATTTTAATGAAATTAAGGATGCTTTTTCTGTTTTTATTTTTTCTTTCTCTCAACGATTCTCCGATTATTTTCAAAGCTTCACGCGAAATATCTTCCCTCCTATCTTTTTTCTCCTATTTTTGTCTTACTCTTTGCTCTTTCGAAATCGTTCACCCCTAATATTGGCATAGTTCTCGGCTTTCCAGGAACGCTACTACCACTCCCAAAAGACGCTTTTCCTCGAGTATAAGACTCGAGGAATTCGAAGAGTGCACACACAGTTGAGTTCAGGTCGAGTAACTTGGTAGGTCAATACCTGAACGTGGAAGAGTGGCCCTTGCTTGGGTGGTCAAGTGTAAGTGAGAAAAAAACTTCCGTAAACTGTAGAAAAAAGAATAAGAAAAAGAGAAAGAAATGGATCAGGGAGAAGGGAGAAAGACAGAGATAAAGATAGGGGGGAAAGAGGACAGAGAAAGAAAGAGAGAGAATACGGGGTCTTCGACGTTGCTCGATGGGATTATTTGGAACATTATGACTCTTGGAAGGGATGTTTCTGAGAGATGTGGATTTCTTCTTATAATCCATGAAAGAATTTGTTCCAGTCTTGAAGTACTTTACAAGCAGAGTTTAGGGAGGTACCAAAACGCAATATAAGTTTTTTTTTTTAAATAAAATAAATTCTCGAAATATTTGAAATGTGTATAAGTTTTTGTTATTTTATTGAATTCATGAATAATAACTGAAGTGGTTTTTAAAATTCTAAAGTTGATTTTAGAATAGTTTAGTTAGGTCAAAAGTTAAATTGTATGGGTTTTTAAAAAAATAATATTTTAGAAAATGATGGGAACTAAAAAAGGATCTGCAGAGAAGAAGGAAAAATTGACAGAAGTAAAAAGAGTTCTGTAATGAAAAGCAGGTGTTTAAATTTATTTAAAGGTTAAGCGATTTTTTCGAAAAAGGGTAAAAATATTTCCGAAATAAACAGAGAAAAAGGAAGATAGAAAAAGACAAAAAAAACAAAGATAAAGAAGGAAATAGAAATAAAGAGAGAAATAAAGGAACACCAATACCATTAAATGCGTGTGGGATGATAATGTGAATTTCGTTTCGTTGATATCCTATTACTCCTATGCATTGGTAGAGTTATCGAATGCACGATTGACGCGGATGTACGAATGGTTGCCTACGTAAAGGCGTTTACGAGGGTGGTAAAACGCATATTGAAAAGCACTTGAGATATCTGCGATTGTCAGCGGCAGATTAAACCACACATCGGAACTTACGAAACGATCAAATTCCGTTGATAGAAGAGTCCTATGTAAAAAATATCATATTATTTTACTCTTTTAATAAAAAGAAATGAAATAAAAATAAAAATATATAAAAGAAAAAAAAAAGAATTCATTTCGTTCTTTTTCATTTTCGGAATAATTTTATCGAAATAAAAGAACGAATATAAATAAATGAGTGTTTATACATAGGGGGCATAAAGAATAAAAATATAAATAAAATAAAAATAGTAAAAAAAGATTGATCAGAAAAAGAGTTTCATTCATTTCTGTTTATATAATTTTGTCGAATGAAAAAGAAAAGAATTCTTTTATGATTATTTGACACTTTAAAAAATGTGAAACTAAAAAGAAACCATTTGATTCCTCTTCCGGAGTAATTTAATTGAAAGAAAGAAAGAAATAAATGAGTGTTACGATTATTTCTGTGCCTAAGGAACATAAAAGTAAAATGAAAAAGGAAAGGATAAAAAGAAGAAATATGAATGTTATGATTATTTCACATTTTGCCATTAGAAACATAAAAAAGAAAACAAAGGGATTAATTGCAACCCTTTCGAAATAATTTAATCGTAAGAAAATTAAAAAAGTAAACAGATAAATATAGAAGTGTTACGATTATTTCACATTTTATTGTTTATAATATAAAAAGTAAGTAAACATGAAATAAAAAAGATTAATTAAAAAACAAATATAAATATTACGATTATTTAACACTTTAAAAATATAACAAAATAAATAATCCCATTTTTTTTTAAGTAATTGAACTTAAAAAAAAATAGGAAAAATACATAAACTATTGTTTTGTTACGATTATTTAACACGGTATATGATACACCTTTCACGATTTTTCGTAGAATTTAATTTTCTTCGTTCGTTGATCTGCGGAATTGAATTTTTCTCTCCCATTTAGAATTCGAAAAAATTGTCTTGGAAATCGACGAAAATGAACGGATCGGAAAAAGGGTAAATAGGCTTTTCTTACAATCAATCGAACAACATCCTCCTCGCTTTAACTTGTACAATAAAAAGCTTATTTCAGTGTGAAATTCTGATAAAAGATAACAATTTGTTAGGTTAGATTACTAAAGATTTAAAATTCGAATTAGTCTGCGTAGGAGTATTAAAAACTGTGAGTTTCAGATGGAAACTTGTCAAACGAATAAAAAAGGATAAGAGGTGCTCAAATGATTTTCAAATTTACATTTTAATTCTTTTCCTATTTATTTCATTTATCTTTTCTTTTTCTATTTTACATCTTTTTTTTCCACTTCTTCTTACCATCATCTTCCACGTAAAACTCGTAAAAGCTCTACCCTCTTGTTTCTTTAGTAGAGAAAACTCTTTGATAAAACTCGAAGAGAATTCATTTCTTCTAACGGAATCCTGGAGTCGTTAGCGAAGTACCTAGATTAACTCGACGTAACTTTTATGACTTTTATTCATGACTCTCCAGGTTAATATCACGTTATCGATTGCATTCGTATTTTCTAAGGAAGAAAGAAGATCGTTTAATATTTTCTGTAGTTCGGTTATTAGATACATCAAAGCATGTCACACGTACTCTTTCGTTAGCGTGAGAAAGATTGATAATACGATTAGATTAATTAAATTTCAACGAAATCCTCTTTTCGACCTTGGGATAGACGTACTATATATATATGTATATGTACATCTATCCATGAATATACGATGATTCGTCGAATACACGAACGGGTTCGTATATCGTTAGATACGCTCCTGATGGATAAACGCCCCAATACAATTTCTCTCTAGATAATATAATTATTGCATGGTCTCTTTGAAAGAGGTGAACTAGCAAAACGTGTATTACGTGCAATATAGTTACATTGCATCCGTTTTAGATGGGGTTAATCGTCATTTAAATTTGAATCGACATACGCGATTCTCTCTTTTCTCTCCCACGTAAACGTTTACTCTATGTAAATAATATTTCAAAAAATACAAAAATGTTCATATAACCAGCTCCTGAATTTTATAGAAAAAGTGATACGAATATGGGATGTACATTTTATTTTTTTTTAGTATAAAAATCTCCAAGTAATAATAAATGACATATTCGAATGAATTTCATACGAAATGTATTAAGCAAGGATCAATATCGTTGACCTAGAAATTTTTTGATTTTTGGACTTTTAAACGAAGCTCAATCTGGATTAATAGAAATTCAGGTAGTTCAAACAAAATTACTGTCATGTTAAATAAATTATAAAATTATTAATAGAAATATTTTATTATTGCAAAAGTATAAAAGGGGAGAAAAATAATATTAATTTATTTTACAATAATCATATATGCAATATGTTCAACTTATTCCGTGAATTCATAATTGCAAGAATATACCCTAAATTAAAAATTTGCCTTTACAATCTTCAACAAATTACTTTTTGCAATATATGCACATTGTGTCATTTGATTCCTGTTGGATATTTAGTGAAACCGAATCATTTAATGTTACATTTGATTTCAGATATTTTCGACTAGTAAAATAAATGTTTCAGTACTGTATATTCCCAATATCAAAAAAAGCATTTACATTTTCTGGAATAAGGTCAAGACTTAGGTCAACAAACGTGTCTGTCGATTTTCTTAATGAAATACTGTTTCGATGATGTACAAGAAAACGATCTATCAATTCTTTGTAAAATTCTCAAAAAGATGCTCAATTCTATTTACTAATAGCTAATTAGTGAGCTATTAGTTTTATATCATTGACTGCAATTCCTAAGAATTTTGATTCTATTTTTAAAATATAATTAACAATTGATTTTCGAGATACTCTTCTAAAATTGGTTTTTGCCCTAATTTTGTAAAAGCCACATTTTCCGCAGTGATATCTTCATTAACTTTAGAATACTAATGGCTAGGATAGATTATAGTA
This sequence comes from Polistes dominula, assembly GCF_001465965.1. The sequence continues at coordinate 1,003,287 of NW_015149022.1, read as the reverse complement.
CATCATATATTTTTTGTACCATTTAAAAGTAGTATTGTACATTTTTAAATATTTATTATTATACTAATTGTAATATTAGAAATAAAATAATTTAATTTTTTTTGTTTCTATCATATTAGGTTATTAACTATGAAATGTGTGATTACTCGGATTATTTTCATCTCGAAATTAGACATTTCATATTTAATGACCTAATATAATATCACAAAACAAAAAATCAATGTAAATTGGATTCATAGAAATTTGCATAAAATCTTTTAAAATTAATAAAATAAAAATACGACGATTGTTAACTTCCGTTGTAAGATCTATCACAATTAATTAAAGATCAAATTTTACCTATTATTTCATATTTATATATTCTCTTTTACTGCTCTTTAAATGTTTTCTTAAATCATAGTCAAACTAACAAAATTATATGCAATCAAAGTTCAAAAGTAAAATACAAATTTATTTAATTTGCTATGAAAATTCGACACTTTACACAATTTTACAAAAGTTAAAGTAATATCGCTTTTTAAAAAATCATACAAAAAAGTTTCTATAGTAATATTAAAGTAAATGGATAAAGTTTCTAATGTTAGTAGACAAGTTTCATACATGTTCCTTTTCTTTATAAGATTTGCGAACAAATCTACACGTTACATTCTGGTGTTATATTATTTTTACGAGTAAATTGATACATCAATCATTTTAGATCACGAAAAGTGATGTAAATGTTGAAAAAATGCAACAGATAACATCATGAACAATTAAATTTATTATTATATTATTATAATTATTATTTTTTATAAGATGCAATGCTTTAATTTGATCGTTTACGTTTCGTTTTTTTTTCTTTTATAATAAAATTTTAATATAACAGGAAAAACAAATGTTATTCTGTCTGAATATTAAAGTTACTCACTGTACTCACATTCCATGACAAAACTATATGACATGAAAGAAGTAAGAATATTTGCTGAACATTTTATTCTTTTTTCATTTCTGCTTCTATTATTTACTTTCTATAGCAGTACTTTCTGTAGAGATCTACCTTTTATCTAAAGCTACAATTCCAAGAATTTAAATAAGATGAAAACAAAAATTCTTTGATAAAACTTTAAGGAAGTTTGTTTTTCTAAACAGTTAAAACGATCTATATGAGATAAGTTTTTGATGTTACAATGTGTATATTTATTTTTATAAAATATTTCTTAAGAAAAATGAAACTGATATAAATTTTAATTAATGTAAAGTCATTTATATATTTGTATAATAAATTTAAGTGGAATTAATATACATACTGCACAAGAAATAAAAGATTATTTTGAGAATAAAACAAAGTTATCTGAATGTAGCCCGCAAGATATTTGGACTTTAAATATTGTTGACAATTGTCAGGAAATACAAGCAAAGGGAATATACAGTAACCAGAATAAATGCTCTGATGCAATCTAATCCGAAGAATTATTACCATATAAAGTTAGTGTGAAAGTAAAGTATTGCTATAGTCATAAATTTAAATACAAACTTTAAGGAATTTATTATTTACAAAATTTATTATGTATGAACAAACATTTGTTATATTTAAAAAAAATAAATGTTCAAAAAAAAAGCTATACAAATATTTTTGAATTATTTGGAATAAATTTGACTAAAAAGTGATTTTTTATTTATATATTTTTTGTAGAGATTACGAGAGTAGCAATATCCTGGACAATTTGTTGTCTCGAATGGAACAATACGCAACGAATTTAGAAGCCTTGGTTGAGGAACGTACTGCAGATTACTTTGAAGAAAAACGTAAATGCGAGGAGCTTCTATATCAATTACTGCCAAAGTAAGTCTACTTTAAGTTACGACTTTTTCTTAATACACTAATTGTAAGTAATCAACTTGGATTTATTGGAGTCACGTATCTCTCATTGCTTTGTTTCTATTTAGCAACCTTCTTTACATTGTTCACAATTCGATTTCTATATTACTGAAACATAATTTACTTATCTTTTAATACCATTTACATCATAAGGAACGTGACAAATAATCCCTAGTAGTAAAAGAGATTCAATGTTTTTTTAATATTAAATATATATGTATTCAATATTTTTAAATATTTTGTGCTACTAGGGATACTATTACCACTAATTTTTATTTTATTATATTTTAAGTAGAAATACTATAACAAGTAATAAAGAAATATATTTTTTAGTAATAACTAGAGGGATTGCTTTATAAATAATTAAATTATAAAACCAAAAAGAGTTACTCATTCTTAAATGTTAGAATATATTTAGAAATAGCTGTATATCGATGTAAATTGTGAATGCTGCAATTCTGCAGTCGGCCCCATTCCTTGTAACATAAATAGATATATTATTTAAAAAAATGTGTCTCTTTTTTTTGGCCATGGAATAGGGCCAAAACGAATATAATAAGGTTTTAATGTTCTATAACGGATCGTAGAATCTTTTATTTGGCAATTGGCTCATCTTTGAAAAGGTTAAGGATTAAACCTCAATAATACTTTTTCATTTATCAATTGGTCTTTCTATTACGTCAGTATATTTCTTACAAAAAGGAACGTTATTTATCATTTTCTTGGAAATATCACAAGAAAGGTATTAAAAACGATTACTCTTTCTAATAAAAGTACGTGGATCGTACTTATAAACGTTATTAAAGCATAAAAATACAATTACATATATATTTCCTAGCTTTCCATTAAATGAAAAAATGCATTTTATTTGTCCTACTCCTACTGGCAAATTTTTCTATACAATTTTGAGCCTTGGTAAGGTGAGTACGTGAGTTTTAACACACTTTAACGGGATTTAACGAGCGGCCGGCATAAAACGTGACGAAAAAAAACTTGGATTTATTTTTCTTTTATTCTGTTAAATCAGATTGTTAGTAGAGACGAGTGATATACGTAACTTCCACTTTGTATCTTTTTGTTAGGGTTGTTATTTATTCCATCCATATTTTGATACATTATTTGTCAGTATTCTAAATAAATAGCACACACACAGTGTTTACAATTAGTTTGTAATATGAAAAATCAATATTGGTATTCATTGATATAAAAACTATTAATCTTATATATAAAATATTTGTAAATATAATAATTGTTAGAAAAATAGTCAATTCTAAAGTTCATTTGTGTTTATTTAGGTCCTGCAATGATAACATAGATTTTTGATTGAAGATATCAATCTAGTTATACTATATCATCTATGCTCAGTCAAAAGTTACTAACTACACTTTTGACTCCAAATTACTCGTGTAGTTTATAATTGTCTAGAATTTCATAAACAAATCGAGTAAAGTTCATTATCTACCCTGTTACATAGAGAAAGCATTAACAAAAAGCATACCTTGCCAAAACCAAATTTCTCTCATTAGGAATTATTTCTAACGAAGAATAATTCTAACTCAAATTAACATAACTTTTGGTTAGAGACTTTTGACTGAACAAATATTATATTATAAAATTACCCAGTTTTATTTTTCCATTTTTTTTCGTCGGTTTTTATCTACAACTACCACGCAAGAATTTATTACATGAATAAAATAATAATTTATCAAAATTTTAAATGAATGATCAGTGGGCGGAGTTCTTCCTACACAGAAAAATGTCAATTAGTTGAAAAAAAATTATCAACTATTTAATCTACTCATTTGTTAATTATAAATGGATAGGATTAATTATGAAAAGTAACTAATACATTATAAAAATATAAATTATTATGATAATTTATAATAATTATTATATATATATATATAATTATAAAATATAAAGTATATTATAACATTATAAAAATAAAAAGAGAATTGTTAGTATATTAAATAAATCATCAATGTTAATGACAAAATAATAGTATTAATCTAATCTTATATTAACTTGTAATCTTTACATAATCCTGATGTAATGTTAAACCAACCCCTAACGTTATTGTTATTATTAATATTCTAATAAGAATTCTGACGAATAATTATTGTTATTATCACTACTTTGTTTAAATGTTTATATGTACTGATACCAAATATTTAAAAATACTGACAAATAAAATATTGAAAAAAATAATTTTAAAAAATATTAATCAAATGTTTCTTTTTATTTAAAATCATAGGATAATGAATTTAATATTTTATATAATATATTTTCTCTTTCAGATCTGTTGCATCTCAGCTAATACTTGGACAAAGTGTAATAGCTGAAACGTACGACCAAGTAACCATTTACTTTAGTGATATCGTTGGTTTCACCAGTCTATCGGCTGAGAGTACGCCACTTCAAGTAGTCGACTTGTTGAACGATCTCTACACCTGTTTCGACTCCATTATCGAAAATTTCGACGTTTATAAGGTAAGTGATATTACTACATTTATTCAATTACTTTAATACATGTACCTATATAACCGCGAAACTCTAAATCATTGATTAAAAGACAACATTTTTTTTTATTATTAAACATTAAATATACACAAAGTGTATGAAATTTGATTTCGTAAAATATGCAAATTTGAAACAAAAATATGCATATGTGAGCCATTTATATTCGAATCGAAATTTTGAAAGATTTACATCGGATTAAATTTAAAAATATAAATAATAGATGACACAATAGAATAATGTTTTTTTGGTTTTTAAAGATGTCAAATTTATTATCCAAATTAGCATAATTAACATTATTTAATAAATATTATGTTTTTGATGGGTATGATTGAACTTAAGCCACTTTCAAAATCAATAAAATGATGTTTTCATTATTAGTGTAATAAAGCAATAAAAATGTTATAAAACATATGCGTAATATACATATTTATAGGAGAATTTTATTGTCAATAGAAAGAAAACGTATTTGAAATAATTTTACTTCAGTCTCAATTATCCGTAGAACCTCAATTTATCCGCATCGTTTGTTTCCTGATCACGTTAGTTAATTAAGTTCCGTCCTACTGTATTAGTTCTTCTTATAAACAGTAAATAATTCTTCCGTTGACATTTTATACGCAGTTTCAATTTACAAGGTCAGGATTTTATCATGGTTTTGTCAGGGTTACACGATCAGAAAGTTTCTTTTATACAGGATGATTCATGAATTATAATCAGCTGTTATTAACAGTCCGATTCAAAGTGTCGGTTTTATAATTTAGTATTTTTTAATTTATATCAATGAAGTTTATTAACATATTTTTTTTTTTATGGAATAGAAAAATAGAATTGAATGAATAACCCGAGCAAACTGATGACGTGTAATATTCAATGAATAATATAATAATCAAATGAACTGTCTTCAAGGATAATGTTATTATTAATTTATATCAAGAAATTCTAATTAGTTATAATAATAAGCAGATTATATAATATAATACTATTAAACTATGTATATATATATATATATATATATATATATATATATATGGATGTAATAATACGAACTATATTATCTAGTTTAATTTGTGACGTATAATTATCTATGATCGTAATCAAATACGATTGAATAGATTCGAAAACCAAGTTTCATCCTCTATTGACCGATCATGAATTTACTCGTGTTGATATATCCAATCAACTTAATTTAATTATAAATAATTATATAAATTGTAATTGTAATATTATTTATTGCATTTGACAAAATTTAATCAAATTTAGATAATACTAATTTGCTAGAATATTTCATATTTTAATTCAATTATTTATTTAATCAATAATGTAATATGTTAAGTTACAAGTTTTATGCATAGTAGTCGGTAATGTGTAAACAGACATATGTATGTATAGGTATTTTTTAAATGAAAAATACAAGACTTATGTAATGTGAAAATTAGTAATTATATTTCAAAATATTTTTTCATTTCAGATATTAAGATCAATTTGAAACAAAGGAATATTATATAATAATTATTTCTTATTTTAATTGAAACGATGTTCAATATAATACTTGTCTATCAGCTATAAAATACTTTCATTTACAATAAATAAATAACAAACAATTTTGTTCCTGATTATTCAAGCATACGATTCACTGTCGCATTTCTTTTGACATTGTTGAAGCATTCGATATTATTAGATGTTTTTTCAATATTCAGAAAAATAAGTGTAACAGTATTGTATAATCGAATGACAGACTAAATCAATACGTATATTTAAATGAAAATAAAGTCTAATAATAATCTATCTATTACATTGAAACGTAACGTAAGGAGAGATGAATATAACGATCACCAATTTCATACAAAAGTAAAATAAAAAAAAATGAAATTCCCTGAACAAACTATAGCCATACAAAAAATTGTTTATCAAATTTTTAACAAATACAAACTGAACAAATAACATCTTAATAAATATTTTATATTTATCTAGAAATAAAAGTGAAAATAAACTTTGAAATGTTTTGAAGCATAAAATAAAATTCTAGTAAACAATAATCCCATTAAAACTTTTTCACGAACAATTTTATATCAAAATAAAAAAAAAAAAATAACAATTTCCGACAAGAGCCATTAAAATATAGAATTTGATCACGTTACGTGTTTCATGTGATAACCTCGAACATATAAATCTTGATGAATAAGTAATCATTTCTATTCCATCAGAAATTATTCTTCACTTAACAATTATACGATCAATTAATCGAAGACTAGTTTGAAAATAAATACAAATTAATGGATCAAATTGTCAGGGTGTTGAACTCTTTGAATATCTTCTCGAATATTTCCTGAATCTATCGGAAATATCGGCTAATGATGCCGTCAATGGAAAAGAGTAAGAAAAAAAGTAAAAGAATTAAAAAAAAAAAAGAAGAACAAGAAGAAAAGTAAACGAAGATTGTAGTTATACCTTCGGGTTGTTTAATTACTTCCGTTCACGGCTTAGGGATGGCATTTCTCGTGTTCGCCATCGATCCAGTGTCCAATTGCACCTCGCCTACGCGCTGTCGAAACGTAAATACTAGTTTCCAGTTTATACAAGAACGTTCGAGTTTAATAAAATAATCCTTTTACACAAGGTAGGCAGGTACTGGACATCAGGTTGCTCGACGATCATCATCCTTGAGAATGAAACTTAATTATGTATTCGTTAAGACGATAAAAAAAAAAAAGAAAGAAACTTGATTTAAAGTTAGGTAGATTACTATCATCTCAGCTAGCAATCAGTTAAAGAGTCGTTCTAGATAAGCAGTACACAAAGTATGAATATTTTCCTCTAATCTTTTTTCAATCAAAATAATAAAGACATGGTTTGAACAAATTAATAAAAAACCTGTTAGAAACTTGTTCTCAAATGTTTAACCACTTGCCCTACGATTTAACTTCTCAGTTGCGGTGCCGTGTTCTACAATATTGCACTTGTCGAAACAATTTCACTGAGTTTACTATTATTTTCCATTCTATAATATTGATTGATATGATGAAAATAATATAAATCTATTTACCACTTGTCCACCAAGCCTATTGGCGTGATGTACACGTTGCTCGCAGTTTTGAAACAAAATCATCTCGACGTGCATGGTACGTCTTTGTAGGGCAAGTGGTTAATCATAATGATCCCCTTTCAAGAAAATTGAGTATCTAATATCTTAGAAATGTCTTCTTTACTGTCTGTTTAACAAAAGGTTGAGACAATTGGAGACGCTTACATGGTCGTTTCCGGATTGCCGGTGAGAAATGGCACGAATCATGCAAAGGAAATAGCTAGGATGAGTTTGGCATTGAGGGACACCGTTATGACATTTCGAATCCGTCATAGACCAGAAGAGAAGTTGAAACTTCGTATAGGAATGCATTCTGGTAAGTGTTTTTTTTTATATTTTCATTTTTATTTTACTTTTTGTATGTGATATCACTTTTTTTTCTCTCTTTTAGTCTTTTTATTTTTTGAAAATGATGATTAAAACTGTCATCCTAAATTCCATGATAAAATGAAGTAAATAAAGACGAGCAAGTATTGTTATTAGAAAGTATGTATGTGTTTGAATGTATGCTCAGGTGGTTATATTTTGTGGCTCTATGTATGTTACATGTGTGTGAATTGATATTCGTTTTCTATGGTTCTATATGTATTCAATATAATATATACGAGTGTTGAATATATGTGCATGCAGGTAGTTATTGATATTTCTGCATGTGGAAATTCGTGTTCGATGTGTGTGCACTGATATTCGTATGTGTTCTTATATGTATGAGTGCGTACAGTTGTTCGTATTTTTTGTTTTTTTTTTGGTATATCTGTGTATTCACAATTGTTATATGTATATCGTGTATATGTGATTAGTTATATTTTTTGTTTGTGTGTATATTCATAGGTGAGTATGTGTATGAACAAGAGAGATCAAAATTTAGAAAGAGAAAGAGAAAGACAGAGCTTGTTCAAGGATGAATTTTAACGAGAAAATACTTTTGACGAATTTAGGAGAGATATGTTGCACGTCTCTTTTCGATTCGATATGCACAGTGAATTAATTGCTTTTTAAATTACCTCAAGATCGTCGAGTTCGTAAAAAAGTTTGAAAAAAAAAGAATGATTCGTGAAAGTTTTTGCATAAATCAAAGACGTTTTTCAGTGTTCAATCTTTCTATAAAATGTGTCTATTGAGTAATGGATATCGATTTTTCTACCTCGATAGAAGTGAACGAGTGAAACAGGTGTCTTGTTATATGGTAAAACTTCGATTAAATGAAAAAAAAAAGTCAAATCGATATCGGATAATCCGAACAAAAATAATTTTTCTATTACGTAGAGCGATTAAAAATTTAATTCAACTATTCTAGAAAAATTTGAAATCGTATTATCAGTGAGATTAATTTAATAGATTATTTTTACAATCATTTTTTTTTTATTTTTATTTTAGAAAGAGGTATATTTTATTTATTATTTTTTTATTATAGTATCTATAATAATTGCAGGTTAACAATTTAATTTATATTAAATAGATATTTTGTTCTAATTTTTCTATTAAAAATGTATTAAAAATTATGAGATGATAATTAAGCAAATCATATTATATAATCGATGAAATTATAATTATTCAGATAAAAGGACGACATAAAAATAAATAAGCAATTTCGTTTGGTTCGTTTCAGGACCTTGCGTAGCGGGTGTGGTTGGTTTGAAAATGCCGAGGTATTGTTTGTTCGGTGATACTGTCAACACTGCATCCAGAATGGAAAGTAACGGAGAAGGTAATTGTTATTAAGCCAACAAAAGCATATACGTTTGACAATCAAATGTTTCATCGAGGATTGCAATTTTCGATTAGGTTTAAACTCATTATTTTTATTTGATTGAATAATTTTTGTTGAAAACAGCATGGATGATACACGTGAGTCCAAAGACAAAAGAAATTCTGGATACTTTCGGGACATTCGATCTTGTTTGCAGAGGAGAGGTTACGTTAAAGGTAAGATTTATCTTTTGAATCAAAGTATTATGAAATAAAATAATTTGTAGCAGGCATGCTACTAGGCCTGCTTTAAATCCAGGTCAGAGTTTATCGATCGACCGTTAGTACATTATCATGCAAACGTTTAACCAAAGGAACGTTCGTATTTTCAAATTTGTTTGTTCAAGATTAATGAAAATTTCACCAATAAAATCATTTTACGAAATAATTATTTCATTGAGCTTACACGGCATCCTGAAATCAAATTTTCCTTCGTTTCTGCATACGTGAATAGCAAATATCTGTTCGTTGTGCTAATTTTTTTTTCTTTTTTTTTTTTTCATGAACCACAGGGTAAAGGTACAATGACGACGTATTGGTTGATGGGTGAAAAACCGATAAACAATAACGTTAAGCAAATTTGCACAACCAAATCTACCAGTCAACTTCCACCAATTTCCAACGAACCAGTGACGCAGCAGTTACAGCAACAGCAAATACAACCAATGCAAAATAAGTCAAATCAAACGGAAACGGAAACAAAGAATCAAACTCATTCAGTTCAATCCAAAAATCAGCCTCAGGTGGAATCATCTCAAACACGTCATATTCCAGTTCAAGATATTTCAATCAAAAATCAGTCTCAAAATAAACAACAACAAAACCCACCAGCATCACAACAACAACCGCAACAGCAACAGCAACAACAGAAACCACAACAACAGAAATCACCGCAACAAAAACCACCGCCACCACAGCAGAAACTCTCACAACAACAACAACAACAACAACAGCAGCAACAACAACAACAGCAACAACAACAACAACAACAACAACAACAACAACAATTGCAAGCATCGTTTCAAACTAATCAAAATCGAATACATTTTGGTAGCAGTACATGTAACATCACGGTAACAGGAAATGGTGCACCAGCCAGTCGTATGCCATCAAGCAATGTTGTCTCTCCAACTCACGTACGTGCAGTCCCAGTTCAACAAAATCGACAAGCGTATACTTACTCGGCGGAAAGTATGCCGAATCATACCGAGAGTGGTCCAAATACGCCCCTTCTTTTACCCGCAGATTCGATGCCTCGGATTTAGCTCTCTTCATGTGTCTCTTATCCTGAGTTTGATAATTCGGATAGGAACATCGAGTATGATGATATTTCTACCCAACCAAATATCCTGCCATCTGTACATGCTACTCGAAAAGACTAATTATTCAACAACAACAACAACATGAACAAATGGAAAAAAAAGAAATTCCTAAAATTGGAATGATTTTTCTGCATTTTCTTGCTTTTCTATAAATGTACACACACACAGATGGTGTGATATTTTTAGCAAAGTAGTTGGGTACCAGCGAACATTTAAATCGATGGTAAGTCGTTTATAATACAATGTATACATATGTAATAAGACAAAGTGATCTCTTTCTAGATGTTATTACAGAACCAATAATAGTCAGTGTTGATTTTATGCATCTGACGATATTTAAATTAAATAGCTACTTTTTTCCAAAGCTGTATGCTACGTACTTCTTTGACGGATTCCCAAGATTACATGTTTAATGGGTCTGTATTAAAAAAAAAATTTAAAAAAAAATAAAAATAAATATTAAGTACGGAATGAACACATAATATAATATATTATATATATATTTACATCGGGTAAATGATTCAGTATTTAATGCCGACTTGCCCGAATCGACCAGTATTAGACAAGGTGCTGTTAACGAGAAAGTCTACGATGAAATGGGCAATCGTTTGCTCGTAATTTTCTAAGCAGCTAATTGCTCATCTTTCTTTTAACGACGAAACCAAGCATTCGTTAGTTTCATTTTCTTTTTTCATCAAAATATTCTTACATTATAAAATTACTTTCTCGTCTTTCTAAACTATATATTTTAAACTTGCAAATACAAGATTTAACGACTATACTCACAAGTCGTATTATTATCGTAAATAATTCTTCTTCTTTCTTTTGTATTTAGTTTCATGCCAAATAATAGTATATCATTGCGAGTGTGTGTATGTGCGTGCATATGTGAGAGAGAAATAGGACCAAATTATAACTTCGATCTGTTTTCCTCAAAGTTTTCATGGAGATATCATTTTTCCATTAAAATAAAGTAACGAGGTTTAAGTGAGTAACTTTAATGGAAGGGTGAACTTTGTCGTTAACGATGTACAAGATGAAAATACCTGTTCAATGACTCTAATGAATTTATTTGAAAAAAAAAAAATATATCAAATATGTAATATTAATGAAAAAGTAAAAAATACAGGGTTATTCAAAACTGATAATACCAAATTAAAGCTGAATTATTATTTATTCAATTGATATACCCAAACTACAATGATTTGATAAATGCATGCATAAGTTTTATGTCCATAATTTATACTTCTGCCTGTGTAGATGAGTAGAAATAGATCCATTTCTTCCTAAACACGTTCTTGATGAAACCCTTATACAAGTCAGACACGTTTCAACATATCCTTAGTTATTTGCTCCATAGCATTAAAGATACGGTTTTTCAAATCTTCCCTTATATGACTGATCTAGCACACTGTGTGGTTAGTACACAAATGTTTACGAACGGTACTTTGGAAATGTGAAGGAGCACCGTACTGTTGAAGGATAAGATTAGAATAATCTTTCTCTAGTTTAGGCATAAGCCACTGTGTTAACATGTCCAGGTAGGTGAAGCCAATAATCGTTGATTTGACAAACAAGAAAGATCCATACACTTTGCGTTTGTTCTTTGCATAAAATACTCAAGTACGTGAATACAGACACACACATACACACACACAATTTAGGAACACAAGTTTACGATGTTCGTCAGTCACTGTATACCATTATGCATCGTATATGTCACTTTACAAACAAATAATTCAGCTTTATTTTTCTACTATTCTTTTTGAATAATCCTATATTACCTACTTGCCAGATATGCTCAACAAAATAGAGAAAGATGAATAAATAAGTACATAAATAAATATCTATATATGTATACACGGGCTAAAGCACAAACAAATAAAAACATATATATTATATGTGTGTGTATGTATGTATTTACGAAATAAATAGATTATACGTGTCTGTCTCTGAAGAAAATTAGACGGCATTAGGAGAATTGATGTTCAGCAAGCAATTTCTAGTAAGGAGAGGCTGGGCCTTTCACAATTATGTTAGAACAAAAATAACACTCAAGAGAGAGAGAGAGAGAGAGAGAAAGATTGTGTGTGTGTGTGTGTGTGTGTGTGCTTGTGGTATGTAGAAGTATACATATGAAAGAAAGGAAGTAAATAAGACATATATATGTATAAGATGTGTACGAGAATTAGTATATATGTAAGTAAGTAATATTTTATGTGATGGAAGAGCGTGTTGTCTGTCAGTAAATGACGCGCGTTTGAGAAGTCAATCGTTTCCTGGCTTAATGAGAAACTTGACAAGAGGAAGTGAGAAAGCGTGCTTATTGTGTATATTGGGTATATATTGGTCGTAAGAAATAAAAATTATATTTATGTTCAATTTATTTGAATGATGTAATGATCGATATATTCCAAAAATAAAATTTCAATTGTTTTCAGGAGTATTTCGTTTAAACAAAATATAATGGAATCTTCAATGTTCGACGTGTATGATCGAAAACTATCATAAACTATTAACCAGTATTCAAAGTTTGCGTCTTAATCCTGTAGAAGTTTGCGCTTTAATCCTGTAGGGAATTCCGAAGCGCTAATATTCACACCTCCCACCACTTGTACCCCCACTACGTACGCCCTGCTGGGCCCATTAGCAAAGACAATCATCCTATTCTTCCACTGGATGGCTACGACGGGATATCTTAAGCAACCAAGAACCAACGAAAGGCTGGTAAGGAGAAGATAAAGGACTAATAAAGAAAATGAAGTACCACTATCCTTTATATCACCACATACAAGGTGAGAAGTATTCATATTTGTATCTAACGAGATCGGCGAGCGAGCGAGAGATGAGCAACATTTTCAATCTTTGGTTGGAAAGATTCAAGAATTACCAGAGGACTCCATGTTTGAAGAATCTACTTACAATACATGACGATCTAGTATTCAAATATTCTATTATCCCGTACATTATGTGTACACTTTCTTGTTTATGTTATCTACTGTAAAATAAATATTCGAGACCTGATATTTCTTTTTATAATATTATATTTTTCATATTTTTTTATATTATTATATTAAGTTATGTCTTCCTATTAATTCGAATAATGGAGGTTCTACTTATATGAAAACATTGAAATTGTTCATTGCTAACAGACACATTTAAAAATAATTATCATTGATCTGATGCACATAGGACAATAAATTAATCGTTTATTATCCCTGCATACAATTTTAAGGAAGATTTTATTAAAATACTGCATTCGCGAATATCCAATCGAGATAAAAGTTTACCCGAGTATAAATTCCAGGATTGTTAGGCTCACCACAACGTATACCCCTGGAAACTATTCCAATGTTCACCCATCTGCCGTTACCTAGTTGATGAACCAAAGGACCACCGGAATCTCCCTAATAAAAAGAAAGGGGAATAAAATAAAAAGAAAAATATATAACGTAAATCAAACAACTAACAAACTTTTGATATCTATGTATATTTAAATCTCAAAATTGTAAAGTTCAAAGTTTAGTTTAAAGAATAAATTGACGTTAGTGTCTGAGTTACGTCTGACCCGTTCGATTTCTTGTACTTTCGATTATGTAAGTCTTTTTATCCTTACCTGACAAGCGTCACGACCTCCTTCATAAGCGCCTGCGCACATGGTAGCCCTCGTGACACGTTGAGTAAAGCTCCTAGTGCACATTTCTTGCGGCCATATCGGTACTGCAACCTCCATCAGAACGGTACTAGCTGGTCCACTATAATACTGCGATCCCCAGCCTGTTTAACACATTCAAAACCGTCAACGTAATCATTCCTATGTTATTTCAAATTCTTTAGTTGAATATGAAATGGAATTTTATTAATCATACATGTGTACATTAATTTATAAAAAAAACATTTTATAGTAAATGCTCATTTAAACGATGCTTTTACATTTTGAGTGCAAAATGGAGTTAAAACATAGACGTATTTCAGATTTAATTGTTAAATTATACGAGAATTATGCTAACCAGTAACAAAAGCAGTCTTGTTTTCAAAGGTTTGATCGATTGGTGGTAAACAAATTGGCCAAATGTAACTGTTGAATGGCGTAGGTCGATATATCTTGATAATAGCAATATCATTTTCATAAGTAGTTGAATCAAAATCCTGATGTACTCTAATTTCCGCAACTGCAAAATCCAACTCTCTGGTTTCATCGGTTCTGGTAAAATCATATTCACCCAATCTAACACGGATGTCTCGTGGTTTGAAACTGATAAAGGAGAAGAGTATCGTCATAAATCTCACCTAGTAGAGTAACAGTAACTGACTGGACTTGTAGTAAGGTTTTTCTTCTTCATGACATTCACGACTTACTTTCGAACGCAATGGGCAGCTGTGAGTACGTGTCTGTCCGTGATGAGAACACCTCCGCAATACTGAATCGCGTCTTTTCTAAGTAATGCTGCCATCCAAGGCCATTCTCGGGGATCAGCCGGTCGTCCACCTACGATTCTAGTACCACTTTTAATGTTCGTTCCACATCCTCTATGTCCTCTACCTTTTCTTCTGTCTTCAGTAACTTTAAATAAAAAACTTAAATTCTAGTTAAATTTGTAAATAACTGTAATAGAAATTATATATTGAGTTGGCAAGAAGGTAATTTCGGTTTTCTAATGTGAAATATTACTTTCTTGCCAACCTAATAATATTATATATATATTTACTTAATACCGAAATTACTCTCTTGCCAATCCAATATATAAATAATATTATTGGATAATAGTATAATGATAATATGTGATTATAAATACTGACACTTCTTTATAAATTAGTATTAATTGTTTTAAACTTATTCTGAACATTGTTTAATACAGAACACTTTTATTTCATATTGATTTTGTAGTATATATACTGACCCAATAAATAGAATCCTTTTAATAAATTATCATATTTTTTGATCACAATATTATCATTTAATATGTCAAACTTTCTTTCTTTTTTTCTCCAAAGAAAGCAAATGAAAAATTAAACCAAAAAAATAGACTATAATATACTTTGAAACTTTTCACATTTTGTATTTCTACCTGGATTATTTCCCTTTTCGGTATAGAAACTTGCTACTGCGGGTAATGGGCCAAGCAAACTATCCACGAGTGACAAACTAGATGAACTTAGTGATTTATTCGGACAACAAATTCCAAGTTTCCTACGAAAAATATCTTGTTCAATGGTAAAGTTACAGTTAAACACTAAATTTTGAGAAACAAAACTTACGTGCTATTAAGAATACAAGTATAATTTAAAAATTGATTCAAATTGAAGTAGATGTTGTCGTGTACGCATTCGTTGATTTGTTTACATTGGCCCTCTTTTTTAGTTAATGTCAAACAAGCTTGAGAGATTTTGTAAATCTGAAATAAGCAAAAAAAATTTTCTTCTTTACTGTACATTCTGTATTAATTACATTATTCGTGATATCGTATAAATAAAGTTTAACCTTCTTTTCAGGATAATCTTGATCGTTTACATATTTTCTTCTTAAATTTGTAGATATAAATGTGTTTATCAGTTCTTCATCTGGATCTTAAAATAATATGTTGCATTAGTATTAAATTAATACAAAAAATATTTAAAATTGAGATTAAGATTTGCTTACATATTTTCTATAAATTTGTACTAAACACGAATTTAAAAGATAGAAAGTGTACTTGAGTTAAAAGAAAATTTGAAAAAAAAATTAAAATGAATAATATTATTTTTTAGAAATAATTATTACAATTGATATAAATAATTTTGAAATTTGATTAATAATAAACGAATTATGTTACGTTAATTTTCTGTACTATTTAGATAAACAATTGATCTAAACAAACATTACGATCAACTTCAAAAGTAACTGAATAATAACATTATTCATGATTAAATTACAATACAGTATCGTAAAAGAATTCTTTAACATAACAAAACACTTCAGAATGACCCTTCAATGTTTAGATTCTTCAAATTTTCTTTTATCGGGAAAACATGTTCTTTCAAAACAGTGTTGAAACATTTACACTTCCAACAAATTTGTGATGCCTGCATTCAATCGATTTCCAATTCTTTATTTTATGTTTTTGCTTGATTTGGATAAATTTAAAAGTCGTATTTGAAAGATTCTCTCTATGCCAAGGCTTTTTTACCCTTTTATAAAACAACATCGTTGCGTCAATGTTGCGCAATTGAATATAATGCATAAATTATTGGGCACTTGCTTGCATTCAATTTTGATGCGGTTTAACCAATTCTGATTCGATTAAAGATATACGCACGATTGAACTATTCCTTTAGTTAAATAATAATTTTCTGTATGAAATTAATCAATAAATCGTTGGGATTAATGTTTCAGAATTTTTGAAAAAACAGGATACTTACTCGTAAGATTTTTTTGATCGCTAGGAAGGCAGTGATTACTTCGAATGACAACCAGGAACATCGTTAATGACGTTGAACTAAAGATCCTTAAATTTGACATTTTAAACACTCGTTTTCTGATCGTCGTCGTTTAAAGTGTTCAACGATGGTTGTAAGAATTTAAACGATGTCGAAGGAGAAGATAGCGAAGCACCAAACGCGCTAGTGAACCACGAACGACAACACTAAAATACCAAGAAACCCAAGCTTAAATAGTAATGCCTGTAAAATATGCAACCGGTTATACATAGAAACATTTCTTTTTGCTAAATGACAGGTGTACAAATATATTAATTTTTGGTAATAAAATATATTTTAATTTTTTTTAAACAAAACATAATTGTACAGATAATTATGATAGTAGATTGTAACGTTCAAAATGAAATAATATTAGTTCTAAAAACAAATACGGCCAGTTTGATGTTGAAACGAAGTTAAAAGCCAATATTGATAGAATATTTATAAAATCAATATATATATATATAAATTTACCCACCTTTTTTTTTGTTTTTCTAACAAGCCTTACTTTGAAATTTTAAATAGTACCCTTCCTTTGTGATACAACATCAGGTTATAAAAATTTGCATACCTAAAAACGTAAACAAAATTGAATTTGTTTATGCATACCTAAGGTAAAAGATGTAAAAATAGAAACTTTTATAAAAATTATTTTTGTATTTTGCCCTCGATATTTATTTTTCTTAAAAATTAAAATAACTAAAAATAAAATATTATTTAGAATTTATTCTATAAATATTTATTTTTTCTTTCTTTCTTAATATTTAAATTAAAATATTCATTTATTTTAATTACTATTAAAATAATTATTTTGAGTTGGAAGTAAATAGACTTTCTACTTACTACTTCCAATTCAAAATAAAATTAAAATATAAAATAACTAAAAATAGAATATTATTTACAATATATTCTATAAATATTTATTTTGTATTTCTTTCTTAATATTTAGATTAAAATATTCCTTTATTTTAATTACTATTACTATTATAATTAGAAATAAGTAGGCTTCCTACTTACTACTTCCAATTCAAAATAATTACAAATCGAAAAGATATAAAATTAATGATAACAAGTTTGAAAATGATCGCATTATATTATATAATATGACAACGAAAGGTAAAACGAAAATGAGCGTACCGTAACTTGAGAAATATTCGATTCCATTTGACGTTTCATTAACCGCGCTCGAAGCTCGCCGACTATTCTTGTCGTTAAAGCGGAACGTTATAAGAGTTATATAAAAAAAAAAGAGAAAAAATAAGAGGAAAAAAAAATATATATATACACATATACATACATAGAAGGGGATATACAAGGATAAAAGAAGAAAGAAGAGAAACGAGTCGGAGTTGAAAAGAAAAATATGGGAGGAGACGAGAAAGAGCCACCATTCGTGCTCGAACACGTAGTACCACCTTAACGTATAAATCTATCTAGTCTTCTGTCTTCTTTTCTAAACGGACATCACCCACATACCTGTTCAGTTCATTGCCTCTTCTTAAAGTCTCACGCGTTTAGAACGCTGCGTTCGAGCTCTTACTTCACAGATATACGTATAGAACTTCCCCCTCCCCTCCTTCCCCACTTCCAACTTTCCTATTCCACTTCATCCTTCTTCTCCTTATTCTCTTTCTAATCCTGCTACTGCTACTGTTGTTGCTGCTGCTGGTTCTTGTGCTGCTGCTGATGCTCTTCCTCTTTCTCTTCTACTGTCCTACATTTCTTTATTCTATCAGAATACGTGCAGATTAGCAGAAATCTAGAAAAAAAACATTAGTAAAAAACAATTGGTGAACAGTGGTATTATTAGGAAACTTAACACTGTATGCGGGACACGTACTAATATACAGTAACTCCCAAAAATAATTTGACATTACAACGTGACCAGACTAATGGATTTATATTTCGAGTATTTATAGAGCAATCAATTTGGTTATTGTTTTTAGAAATAAATCATTTATTAGAAATTATGAGATATATTTAAACAAAATTTTAGTATGTTCTCAATTAGTCTTAAATAAGGTCAGGTTCCACTTTAATTAAGAATACGCTTTTGTGTTTTTTTAAAATACTTTAACGTATTTTATTTAAAAGAACAACGTCCAAGTTAACAGTAATCCGAGAACTGGACTTTAGTAAACTAAATTATATTTTTATTTTTTTTTGTACAATAGTAATGTATTTTATTCAGAAACTTCGTAGATTATTTAACAAATTTTAAGTTTTTATATCTTCTATTTAAGCTTCTAAGTTCTACCTAAGTTTCTGAACAAAATAAAATCTCTTTTACAAGTTTAAATACCTTAATTTTATACTATTAAATAAAAGTTTAATAGTATAAAATATTAGTGGAAAACCATTTTATGTATATAATAAATAATAATTATTAAAATTATAATTATATATAAAGAAGATTTAATTATTATATAATTATAATTTATATAATTATATTATATTTTTATCATTTATATATTTCTATTATTTTCTATATATTTTTATATATTTTAAATATAATTCTATTATATTAATTATAATAAATAATTAAATCTCCTCTACATGTTTAAATATCGATTTTTAAAATATTAGTGAAAAACTATTTTATGTATATAATAAATAGTGGTAAAATGTCTTATAAAAAAATTTAAAGCAATATTTGAAAAATTTCACAGCAATATTTATAAAATTTTCAATTTCTTATCTTCTATCTCAGCTATCCTTCAAAAAATTCAATTTTTTTTTTGAAATATGGATGTCTATAACTTTTAAAATGATGTATCACCAGTTTACTAAAGACGCTATTGAAAATTTCAAAGTAAAGATACCTAAAAGTTTGAAAAGAATAACAAAAAAGATACGTGGAATGTTTTTAAACATTTGTGTAAATATTATTGGTAAAAGTTAGTTAGAAAGATTGACAATTAGATGAAGTTGGTTGTGCGTTATCTGGTTTGTGTCGTCCGTGAAAAATTGTCATCACCCACATACATGGTACGTCGTTCTCGTCCATATAGAGGCCGTCTGACCATTTTGCTCTTGTAACACAACATTTACCGTTACGTTAGATAAGTAAGCACTTCCTAACCTACGTTTTAATTAGTTGAAAGCAACTATTGTAGAAAAGATACCATTCAATGAAATCATTTAATTGTAAATTCTATCTAAGATAGGATGTCCAATCTTTTTACTTCCTTGGTCCAGATTAGGAAAGACAAAAAATAACAAAACAAAATAATTTTCTCAAACCATATAATGCCATATAAATGCCATATAAATTAAAATTTTATATTATATACATGTGTATAATTATATTACATGTTTATATTATACATAATGTAAGATTAATAAAAATAAATTAATAAAATGAAATATAAATTTTTCTGATTAAAGATAAAAATATTACAATATCATATGAATTTAAAAAAATACTAGTATTACAGTATTACAGTATTTAAGTTAAGTTAAGTTAATTTAAGTTGTAGTAACTTTTAAGTAAGTACTATAAAAAAAATGTCAATATTATTTAAGGAAAACTATTTGAAGAATTTAAATTTTTTTCGTATTAATTATGTGACCCTACAGGGCCGCAAGTTGATAAGTGTTGATTTAAGATTTATCTTAAAGATATATTTCTATCGGAATCAGACTCGATTGTTAGATATCAGAGAAGAGAACACATGAACGCAAGTATACTTAGGAAGTTCAGGGGGACTGAGAAAGAGAAAGAGATAAGGAGAAATCCGTCGAGATCGCGATTGAGGGCAGAGCTGGGGGCATTACCATTTAAGGCACCCCATATATATATATCCCTTGACTTCGACTCTCTTTGCTTCTCTCATTTGGCAAGTATATATGTATTTATACATGCATATATATGTATATACATGTGTGAATGTATAATCGTAAAGACTCTGTTCGTAAGCTAACGAAACGTACCTTTTTTGTACTTTCCATTCCTTTCCTCTCAACTCGAATGTTACACCGAGGACAACTTGAATAAGATCGTGAGACTATCACGAAAATGAACATCGCGATTAACATCTCATATGTATTAACGAGTACTTGGATAAAAAGGGGTCAAGAGAGAGACAAAAAACTTGTATTTGTTCAAATAATTAGACAACCCTTCTATTAACCACTTGCCCTACGATTTAACTTCACGGTTGCGGTGTCGTGCGCTACAATATTGCACTTGTCGAAACAATATCACTGAGTTTACTATTATTTTCCATTCTACAATATTGATTGATATGATGAAAATAATATAAATCTATTTACCACGTGTTCACCACGCCTATCGACATGGTGTACACGTCACTCGCAGTTTTGGAACAAAAGCATCTCGACGTGCGTGGCACGTCTTTCTAGGGTAAGTGGTTAAACGATTTATTGGTATTACGTTATATGGAAAGTGTGTTAGAGTTAGTACAAATTAATAAAAATCAGAGATTATTAACCTCTTAATTTGTGCTCTCAAGTTAATTCGAGCGTATTAACAGGCCAAACTGTGCACACTCGAGATAATTCGAGCGGCGTTGTATTTTATGCTCCTGTAATTTTTCACACTTGAATATAATCGAGAATTGTACAATAATATTCAGCTTTTTTCTACAATATTGATCCAAAATTAAACCAAAAACTAAAATTGGAATAAAACTTTTAATTAATTTTGTATTTTTTGTATTTTTTTGCCAAGACATGTTTTTTTTCTTGGTCGGTTTTCTTAAAAAAAAATTTGTGCGTTAAGGGGTTAATAAAATACTTAGTATTCGTACAAATCAAAATAATTCATATCAAGTTATTTATAAAGTATATTAGAATTAGTGCAAATTAATGAATATCAAAACTATTAAAACTCAGATTAATTCTTAGGATATTATATGGAAAATGTGACGGAAAACTTCCATTAAAGAAATAACCGATGTCAACAACTGTTTCTAGACACATTGATTCAGTCGTCATATATATACTACCTTTATCAAACTTATCAAAATTAAATAAAGATTAAATACTTTGGTATCTCATATTGCTATCGTAAGGATAGATAAAGTATAGATTACTTAAAAAAAATTACAAAGGTCAATAAAAGAAATAAAAAGAGATAATAAATATGAAATATAAGATTCGAGGTTTAAGAAACAATGAGTATTAGGTTACGGTAGGGTAGTTACATAAGAACCATACTAAGAAATGATTATAAGTGTCAAAATAAATGAAAAGAATGAATGAATAAAATATAATAGGAAATGCAAACCAAGTCTAATTTATCGGACTTAAATTTAATAAATACTAATATTATAATTATGATAAAATAAGGATGTAATTTATTGGGACAGTATTCGTAAGCACACAATTTTTTTTTAATAATTAAAATAGATGATTAATCCTAATAATTAAATATTGTAATTGAATATTAATATTTATATCGATTAGTAAAAAAATACTGTTAGTATTAATAACAAAAAATCAATATAATATATAGTATATATTGATGAGTAACACTGTCGCAACTCTGACGTAATTCTGTTTTATCCCTAACATAATCCTAAAGCGATTATGACGCAATCTTGTTTATATTAAGAATATTGACCATCTATTTATAATACTTATGAATATTATTTATATTGAAGAGATAATTATGTATATACAATAATTAACATTTATTTTATAGAACGTGATAATAAATATTTACAAATACTGTCCAAATAAATAAAAGTAGAAAATTAAATGAATTATAATGAAACAGCGAGCTTAATGTTAACACCTACCGTAATTGTGGGTGTTAAACCTTTTTATACTTATTGTTCGTGACAAGATTTATAAAACATTATAAAAACTTATTAATGTTACATCTCACTTTTAATTTAAATGGTCTTTGTTGTAGTGCATAAATTTTGTTTTATATATAAATAGTAAAATACATAAATTTTTGAAGATGGATGGGTAATTTGGGTCGCTTTGATAAAAATATATATACGTGAAGCATCTTCACATTTATTATTTGTATTTGTATTTGTGTAATTAGGAATACTAATATTTCCTAACTAACTTTATTAATATTTAATTCAAAATACTAATTAATATAGTATTATTATATATATAAAAATTTATTATATTATGTAATATAATATAATAAATTAATATAATATTATATATTATATATAAAATAAATTAATAAATATATTATTAAATATATATATAAATATTTATATTAAATAATTTATACATTTAATAATTAAATTATATTCTATTGGATTGAAATAATATATAAATAAAAATTAATAAAATCTAGCCAACTATAATCCCTTAAATTTTGAAACCCTTTCTTTTTTGTTACCTTAAAAATATATTAGGTGAAAAATAATTAATAAAATTAGCTTGGTATAGTTTAATTCATTAAAACTACGCCCATGGTTTCACGCTCATTTGTTTTAAGTGCATAATGTCTGCATTTGAAAAACTTAGCCGGTCTTGTTTTCGCGTCCCATCGAAAGGAGATCTCGTTGTAATACCCCCCTCTTGTAATTTGCACATCGTTCCACCTGGCGACGCGCCATTCTTTATTACCTCGGCCCTTCTCTCCTTTTTACAAATTTACGTCCGGCACCCCTTACCTCTCGACGTCTTTTCTCACGTCTTCGAACCTTTAACCGACAGTGGTGCTTCGACCATGCCAAAAGCCACATGCATATTTATGAGAACGGAATCCCTAATTAGAAGGATAATTTATCCCAGTATTTTATTTTTTTTCTTTCTTTCTTTCTTTCTCTTATCTACTTAAACTTTTAGTTTTACAATTGTAATTTTTATTTCTTTTTATTGCTTCAAGTTTTTTTATCTTTTGAAATTTTAGTTTTTCATAGATTTGAAGATTTAAGTCGACAAACTTTGATTGGATTAAAAGTAAAGTAATCCGAGTATTAAAAAAAAAAAATTCTATAATAGAAATTTTGAAATTTATATAAAAAAATTTAAAATAAATAAATTTGTAATTATTATATTAGATTTTTTTAGATTTTATACAGTTTATATATTTTATATAGATATTATATATAAATATCTATATAATAGATAATATAATAAAAATACAAATATATAAAATATATAAAATATAATATATATTATATTGTATAAATTATAATATTATATAATTACATATATAACATATGAATTAAATCCCAGTGAACACATGACCTTAAAATGATGTCTTACGTATGTCATACAGTGATCTTCAAATTTTTTTGTAGACATGACGGAATGGTGACTTATTTATGACCTCAATATAAAGTCATTTGTTCTGACATAAAAATGACGTAATAATTCCATCATATTCTTACAGCAAAAAACGAAAGGTTGAATTTTTTTTTTAAACTTTGTATTTTGAGACTATAAATTAAGTATAAATATTGTAAAATTATGTAATTGCATTAATTTAATTTAAAAAAAAATAAATAAAAAATTTTTTTTCAATTAAATAAAAAAAATAGGAAACTAACTCAGCTTACTCTGGGACTGGTGGGGATAATCGCGGATTTAGACAAAATTTTTTTCTAGAAAATAAAAAAAATTTTTAAATGGCGAACTTCGAGAAAATAACGGTTTTTCTCAAAAATACGAAAATTTCATGGATTTTATAATTTTGAAATTTTTTTGTATTTTTTTCTGAAAAGTACATTTAAAAACAAATATTTAAAAAAAACGTTCCAATAGGTTGAATTTTAAAGAAGTTATAGCCATTTCAAAGAAAAGAGCCATTTTTTTCAAAAATTAAAATTTTTTATTGGGTTTGGTAAAAAAATTTGAAAAAATTTTGAAAATTGTTTCTCATAGGGTAGCATAGAATAAAAAACTTTTAGCCAAATCGAAAGGGGTCGGGGTCAAAAGTAACCGATTTAACGTGGAATTTCCCATATATATATATATTAGGGTGGGTCAAAAAAATCAATTATTTTTTTTTTACAAGTGCCACGGAAAAATGGGTTGCTAGACACCTTAAAAAAATTCTCACCAAATATGAGCTCTTAATTTTAATAGGAAAATCCTCCGCATCGCAGTTTTTTATTTTTTTCTCAGTCCAATAGAATAAAATTCATACCTCGTCATTAATTGATTGTACAGAAAAATGTTCGGGAAGAATTTTGTAGGAAATTTAATGCTCTACAAAAAAGGTATCTTATATTTTTCCCGTAAACCTCACCATTTGAATGATATTGAACCTTTGATACACCCTTATAATATTATGTGAAGTTTTTAATATTTATTTTCGTTAATTTTATATTTTAAAAGAAAAAATTTTAATATACATTCCATCACTTAAATTCTTCACTTATATATAAATGTAAAAAAAGAAAAATATAGAAATTTAAAATGGTATACGTGTTCCGAAAAGAAAAGTGTTTCAAATTATTTAATAAAAAGTGTATTAAAAGATTATTGGTAAAAGCAACAACAACGAAAAATCAGAAAAAGCAACATTTAAAATACGTTTTAGAAACAATGAGCAACGAGAATTTATTACACGAAGATAATCAAATAACTTGTTATCAATTAAGAGCACTTGAAACAATAAATTGTTACAAACAAACGGGTAATAATTTTTATTCGTAGTTAATTAAATTTGAGTACGTAGCAAATATGATCAAAGTACCAGATGATAAAATGGTTAAATTATTCATTAATATGGTGGATGAAAATATTCACAAGCATATCAAGAATATTTTCCCTGACGTCAACTTCACCGAATTTTCATACGAAGAAATTGTAATCTATTATCTTCGTTATTTTTCTTTTTCCAATAAAATTAGTTCATATTCTTTACATAGAAGACGTTTCTTGTATCGAGATCAATATGAAAAAGAAACGATACAAAATTATGTTGATTGTTTACTGAAAATATACAATAATTGCAATCATAACGATTCCCGAAAAATAAAAGTACGACAACAATTCTGTAATGGAATCCGTGACGATAAACTAAGAACTTATATAGATAGTTTAAATCCTATAGCATTCAATTTAATGGTACAATTTGCAATTCAATTTACAGAACAAAAAACTATTTTGAAAGATCAATAAAAAAAATTTTAGAAACTACAGGTAAAACAACAATAAGCTAATAAAAATAAATAAAAAAAAAGTAATTACTTTAATCAAAGAATATCGAATTACCATAACATCTTCTACGAGCACAAAGTATTCCACACTAGTAAAATTGTTGTATAAACTATTAAAGAGCAAATATACTCCATTTAAAACATTACATTAGTAAATATTAAAAGAAAATAAAGTAATCCAAGAAGTTGTGTTTCTATTCTTAAGGACTTAATAATCACTTAATCAAATTTTTGATCTTATATAATTATTGAAATATATTTATATTTAAATAGAAAGATATATTTTTTTTATATTTTTATTTCTTCCTGTTACAACTGAAAAAATAAGTTTATTATTGTTAAACAAAAAAAACAGAAAATTATTTATAATAAATAAGAGGTAGCTTATATTTCCAATTTGTTTATAGCCTGACCGGTAGTCCCTGAATAGCTCAGGTGGTAGAGACGTTGTCTCTCCTGTGACTATCTAACCATAAGATCCTCAATGGATCAAATCCCAGTAAGATACGAGGGTTAAGGATCTGCGCAGCCTTTCTCTTGTTAAACTGGGCAAAGACTGAAAAAAGAAGCTTCTAAATTAATACTGCGTTTAACCGTTACGCTGCGATTAATGCAAATAACGAGTGAAAAGAACCCCTGAGGGGGTGTTTTATGTAAACAATGAAATGTTTTCTAATACTTTAAGAAGTTAAAAGTAGTGTAGTGTCCTGTGAATCTCCGCTCGCTTTCTGGTGGTATTTCGCCTCTAAAAAAATGGATGGCACCAAAGGTGTCATCCTTTTTTTTTTCTTTTTTTCTTTATTTAAAAGAATAAACATAAAGATAACATCTTTTCACTCTGTTTAATTATTAATAGTTTTTATTATAAGCTGTTTTTATTTTATTTTATTTTGCGTTTTAATAATATAAGCACAACCAAAAGTATTTATTATATTATAAGGATAACAATAATTTTTTTACTCCTCTTTCTCTTTCTGGTTTAAGGTAAGTAAGACAATTATTTATGCTAGTAATTATGACAATGAACTAACTCAGAACTACCCAGCTCTGGGTTCGTGGGACTCAATTAGACTATTTCTAATAAATATGGATCAAAAGAAAATCGTAAATTTAATTATTCCATAAAATCCTATCGTACAATATTTATTCAACATTTTGGTTTTAGAAATATAATTAGAATGATTATATATTTTGTGTATTACCCGAAACAAATTATTTTTGAATAAAAAAATAAAACAAAATGTTAAAAACCTTTAGACACTAATCTAAATAAAAAAAATTAATTTTCTAATTTATTATATAAAATAAATCTTCAAATGAATTTGTTCAATTTTGTTAATTACATCGAATGTCATAATTACAGGCATATTTAGAAACCTTGTCAGGATAATATTAATAGCGAGTGTTTAAAGGGACAGGTTCAGCGTTCGGATCATTAAGGTCCAGAGTATATCCAGTTCTCTTGTCCTTTTTTGTCTTTTGATTGTAGAACCTCTCAGTATGATAAAGAACTTTGCCTATGACTTTTTCCTCAATTTCACGGATGTATGGGTCACCATTTGGAAGATTTCCTGACGTTATAATTTTCGATGTGCCAGGACCATTACTGATAACTGTACCAGAACCACCACTTGAAATAAATGTACCACCATTACCTACACTAACGACACTGTCATAATGTCCTGGAAAAGAAAAAAAAATTAATTATTTACTAAACAATTTAGGGGTGAAAGAGGGGTAGGAGTCAAAAATGGTCGATTTAACGTGGAATACCCCAAATATATATGGGGCTTTTACAACATTATAGAAGTACTGGTATTCTAGAGTAAAACTTTCATTTTGTAACTTTCATTTCTAAATTAAATTTTCTTTATATGTAACATCGTTTATCCGAACTAAAACTAGTATATATGCTTTCATCGGAAAATATAACTTCATCCCAGAAAGCTTTACTCGTATTTATGTATTCTGTTGGAAAGCAGAAACGCTTGATTTAATTCGTCTTGTTAATAAACGCTTTCTTCTTCTATTAATACTTAAATAACACTTTTATAATTTGTTTTATGCTTTTTTATTTTTTTACTCGATTTTTTATTATCCTTAATTTAGAAGAAGTCAGACAATTGTAATCTTTAAAAAGTATATTAATTTTTGTATGGCTTATTCCCTTAATTGCTTTGTTTTTTAATTTTTATTTATTATTATGAGACTTTTATATATAAAAAAATTGGGTATCCCATATTCTTACCATCTCTTCTAATTATTTATCATTATTTGTAATAGATGTTAATTATTTATATTAAAAAATATTAATATATTAAATTTATATTAAACTATTCTATTATAATTCTATTTTTTTTTATATTATTTATATTATTTATATATTTTATATTAAACTATTCTATTATATATTCTATAAACTATTCTATTTCTAAGCAAATTCTTCTACGTAAATTAAATATATTGTCCAAAAATTCCTTTATAATATCGAACTTTTATAAATAATAAAAATTAATTTGTAACGAAAGGGTTACTTTTACTATCTATGTTAATTAAACATTTTTACTAGTCTCAGTTAATTCTAACACTTCAATTATCCAAACATTTTTGTTATCATCCTATTTGTATTTTCCATAATACTAATATAATATCTTTGATGAAAAATACTGACTTAATAAATAGAAATAATTATTTACTATCATCGTATGAAATTACTCTTATTATACTTGACGATTGCGATCTCGTAAATAGTTGTTAACAAAGGTTAGAAACGTTTCCAGTAAAAGGTCAATAAAGCCTGACAATGAGTACCGGTCAGCCATATCAAGTCTCGTGAATTAAGGTATAAATCACACATAGAATTCTGATTCGTAGAAAGATCTTGGCAAACGATAAGGAATATCAGACACCTCCAGGATATTACGAGAAAATCATGGTAAGTAGATAATAAAAGTTCTTGACTTTAAATCAAGATTTCTTTGATATTATCAAAGTTCGAAGATAGAAAAGAGGTCGCCAATGATCGGTTCACGTTGTACAGCCTTGAATCGATCGTGCGGTCTTGGTCGATAGTGAAAGGATCTCTTTCATTTTTTATTCTCCTAAAATGGAATCTTCATTATGATAACGAGATTATTGATCAATAGTATTCAGGATTGTGAATTCATTTTCAAATGATTATCTAATAAACTGTGAATTTTAATATAAGTACAATTCGTAAAATATAAATTCTGTTGAATTTTGAATTTGTGAGTAATACTTTTAAAATTACGTTTTGATTTTATTATACAAACTGGTTTTATTTTTAATCCATTTAAGGATTATTGTTGAAATTCAATTGAAAAATATTGATTACCGTTCATACATTCGAGTGATCTTTTATGTAATATAAATATGTTAACTTCCATTATTTTTTATAATAATAAATAAAAGTTTTAAATTATTATTTTTATTTTATTATATTATAATTACTATATAAATTAATTAGTAAATTAATTAATTTTATTTAATATATTAATATTATTTATATTATATTTTCTAAGTTTGATTGAAACTACCTGTCAAAATTATTTTATCAATTTACAAAATAAGTCAAAGTTGGCTTAAATTAGTGTCCCATCTAATTTTTCTTAATATGTACATAAAAAATTAATTATTTGTTAAACAATTTATGAACTATATTCAATTTTAGTGTCACTAATTCAATTGGAGTTACCATTATTCGAAATTCAACTTTTTGTTAACTCTCGTTTACTTTCCATTGCTTCAGGTATTTTTTAAAACTAGAACTACGGTATATCTAATACAGTATACAAGTGAACAAAAAAGTTTCTTTAAAAATAAAATCCTGACATAGCCCTGACGTAATCCTGTATAATGAAAATATTCTACAAAAGAAAACTTTGGTAAATAATAAATTTAGAATTTTCTAGTTCAATAAAGAGACTTTTCGAACATCCTGTATATTTAACTTTGATAAAAAGAAAAAGAGGGAAAGAAAAATCGATAAATTTCATTCGTTAGAATTGAAATAAAAGTGATAGAAAATTTTGTACACCCCTAATCATAATTCTAAAAAGAAGTTAATCACCTTCGCATGTAAATAGCTCATATAATTGGCGCGCACACACAAAGGCTTTTTAATTAAAATATACATAATAATATGCAAAATAATAATTATTGTACATATTAAAATATTTTTTTATATAAAAATGCATAAACAAATTACCATTTTTAGCAGCCTTTGCAACATCCTCGTGAATTTGCGAAGTAACTTTATCAACATCTTCCAAAGTCTTAGCTACACTACTTTGTATATTTTTCTGTAAATTCTGAACACCTTGTTGTATTTGTTGTTGAAATTTGCTCAAATCCATGTTGAATCCGTACAGCCAATCGTTAGTTTGACCCTCACTTGCTCTGCAACAGATTTTTCGTTTTTATGATCAAAATTACAGTGAAATAAATTTGAATAATTCGTAATAATTTACAAATATTGTACAGTAATTAGCCACATATAAGGATAAAGATATTATTACTAAAAATAAGATAATACACTCACAAAATCATGGAAAGTCCAAACGCAAATAATAACTTTGCATACGTCATCTTCAATATTCTCTGTTTATTGTATAATAACAATAAAGAGAGAATTAAACAATTCGTGGAATGAGTTTTTAAATTGATTGCCGGTAAAAGCAAAGAGTGATTCGATTATGTGTTTTTACGCGGTTACGTATCAACGACGCGAATACAACTGCACGGAAACTTGTAATGCTCCACAGCGCAATGCACCAACACTCTTTATACTTCACTAATACCACTATATCTTCTCGCCATGCTAGGTTATCTTAGTTTGATATTCTGTCGTTGAAACTGTACGAAGCTTAACACTTACGTCTACGCATTTGTCTGCACCGCATTTGCGATACGAAAATAATTAAGGAATATAATTGTTTATACAGGTTGCAAAATGATCAACTTCCGAGTATGTGCACACATACTGTCACGAAACCATGTGATAGTACTATCACTACGAATCGTGAAAAAACAATTATCTTTCCCTCGTTTTATTCCATTCCATTCCGTTCTGTTCACTTCTGTTCATGGACAAGCATGAATCATATTTGCATGGTCGAACACATATGTTATAATAAATACATATGTAGGAATGTGTATATGTATTTTAGAAAGAAATTAGTTTAATATACGAGTTACTCAACATTGAATATTGAATTATTGTTAAATGAATATAAGCAATTATATACAAGCCATTTCAAAATATATGAGCATAACTAAAATGGTACTTTTAATATGCTAAAATGAAAATAAAAAAATTTATTCAATCATATGCCTGATTGAATATCTTATTTCTAATTTATAGTTGTTTTTGTATATCTATAATTTATATAACATTAATGATTACTTGTTTCAGCTATTTTTAGAAAAATTTCTTATCTCATTTACGACTTTCTTTTATACTCTCTAAACAATATTTTTTTAATGATAAGACGTTTAGAAGCATAAATTTAACATAAAGTTTGTATAAAAATGATCTAAAGACATGTATTTATAATACAAAATCGGGTATAATTCGAAAACAAAGTCATATATATCTTTTTGTTTTTACTTCAGCGAATTAAAAGCAACCCTGAGTAATTGCTACTTATTTTGAAGTGATTTATATTAGAAGTAATTCACTATTGAAACTTTGAATAATAAAAATACGAATTTTAGGTTTAAATTATAAAAGTAAGGATTATTTGAGGTGAATCGGATAATATTTGTTAACCATAATATTTGTTTGGACACCATAGTAAGATTTTCTTTCTAACTTCCTATTTCGGTTGCTTATAAAATAATCGTCTAGGTTATTATTTTTAATAATAGACTATTTATTTATTTTTGACACTTTCAACGATTTAAATTAGTGTATCCAATTTGGCGAATTATGATCACCAACGAAATTGGTAATATTGTAATATTCAAATACTTTTGGTGTTCATAGAATTTAATTGTAATAATTGTGTCCTATAATAATTGCAACATTAATTTCAAAACTTAAATAATATTTTTATTAGATATATAAAGTTTTAATTGCGACCCTTCGAATATTTTTTTAATTCATTATATATATATCACACGTTCTTCTTCTTCATCATATTCTTGTTCTTCTATTTCTCGCAATATGTTCGATCCTGAACACAATCATTGGTTCCGTGCTCCCTTTAGGGTTTTAGCTCGTGCCCGGTAACGACCCGTGCGCTTCGTGAAGCCGATTAAGGATAAGAGGATCTGAAAGAAGGATAAAGAAAGAAAGAGAAAGAGAAGGATGAATGCAATCCATTCAAATACTTATCTTCTACTAGACCGTTCATGACTTTATTTTAACAATAAAAACGTGTATGTTACTATTACATTGACTTTTAATAAATTTACATTCATATAATCAAGTCACAGGAGTATTTGTTCTTGTTTTCACTGTAAATTTCAAATAATTAATATTTGTCTGTAATGAATAACTTTTTATAATGTTTATTCACTGAAACCTATTCTATAGGGTTTTCAACCTTTAGGATTCATATAAATTTTATTGTAGAAGAACATTTTATTTTTAGAACAATAAATCAAAAGATTGAATATAAATATTTGTATCTAAAATAAATTAAAAATAATATTATAAGAATTTATATAAATATTGTATTAAAAGAAAATATTAATTATTTTAAAATTGGCAGTAAAAAAATGATTACTCCTGAAACTTATTGTATATAATATATTATACTTTCTATTGATTTTATTTTCCAATCCTTCTTTTATAGATTCTAAATATATGTAAATAGATCTGGTATACATACATGCACCTGAAAAGTGCAGTATCTTTGATAGCTCGCAACATCGTAGAAGGAAAGTGGATAAATGCAAGGACACGTGCTATTATTGCTTCTTGTTGTAGCTACGAGAGTCTTTGCATGCCGTAGCTCGAAGTTGTTCAACGTCCCGTTGGAACGCAGAATAGAGTCATAAAGCCGTCGAAAGTAGCGTAACTACTGTTCGAGAGGAGCCACTCAACGAGCTAAGGGAATTCGTACGACGAGTGGTAAGGTCGATATTTGAGAGAGAAAGAGAACAGGATAAAAAGAGACAGAAGTAAGTTTCGTTGTTGACCCACGGGCCAAAAACAGGTTCTGAATTCGGAATTATACGGGACGAACCAAACCGCATCTCCTCGTACGAGAGTCCTTTTTTATTGTGTTTTTTTTTTTTAGATGGTACGCATCGATCTCCTTTACCCCGCAATACGTATAGTAAACGGCCTCTTCTACTTATCGTCCTTGAACCCTTTCTCCCTTCTATTCCCGTATTTTTCTTATGAAGGCAGGTAGTAGCTCGAGGTGGGTCCACCTCGTAAACGCGTAATCATGTTTTCTGCCCTCCCTCTTTCTTTCTGATAGGAGGAGGAGGAGTAAAAGTGAGATGGAAATAAAAGGAGCTCAATTGAGTGGACTCAGTGGAGGAAACCTATCGTCCTTGACAGGCTATAGCCTTGAAATAGGACGAACCTTCGGATGAATGACAGCTACTGTTTTCTTATAAAGAAAGAAGGGCTGGATAGATAAGGGTTGATTTTTCTAGGATTCTACTTCTTTTATTAGATACAATAATATTTGTTGAGGTTTCCTTTTTTTTTAAGTATTCTATTTCTTTTTTTTTAATATTTCTTATATTTTTTTTACAAGATATAATAAGACGAATATATATTACAATTTATTATTTATAAATTTTAAAATATTACTTTAATCAGAATATCAATCACAATATAGATTAGAAATATGTAAAATAATGAAAATATTAAACGTTTAATTAATTATATTCCATCATATTACAATATTTTATTCCATCATATAACAATATTTTAATATAAATACTGATTCTAAATGTTTAAAACTATCGATTTAATAAATAGAATCTTTATAATTGTTTTTAAATTAAAATAACCGCCATAATCTTTTACTATATTTTGATCGTACGATACTATTGGCAAATACGATCGTAGCGCCAGCGAGTGGCGACGACCTAGCGGCGACCGCGGGAAACTTTCAAAGTGCTTCTCCTCCCTCGAGATAGGCTATACGCCTTTACTTTCATAGGCTGTACGAGTAACATATGAGAAGGAGTGAGATAGAAATAAAGAAATAGAACAGAATGCGAAACAGAGAGAGAAAGATAGAGTGTGTGATAGAAAAAGAAAGAGAGAGAATATGAGAGAAAAAAAATACAAAAAGTAGAGAAAAAAACAGAGAAAAAGAAATGGACTTTGAAAAGAGAAAGAAAGAGAAAGATAGAGAGAAGGAATGAGAAAAGTAGAATGTGAAAGAGAGAAAAAGAATTATAGAAAGAAAGAAAAAGAGAAAAATACAAAAAGAAAGAAAGAGAAAAAGAGAAAGAAGTACTTACAGAAAAAAGAGAAAGAAAAAGAAAGAAGAGAGAGAGAGAGAGAGAGAAAAAGAAATAGAGAGAGAGAGAGAGAGAGAAAAAGAAATAGAGAGAGAGAGAGAGAGAGAAAAAGAAATAGAGAGAGAGAGTGAGGAAACAAGCGTGGCTATGGCTAGTTGGTGAAAGAAAGAGAAGAGAGAGAAGGGAGAGAAGAAGTGTGGTTGGCGGAGTGGTAAACTGGTGTACTCGTGGCGCACACCGTCACGAGGCTTCAGTCAGTCTTCGGATGGCGGAGTGTAGTAGTACTACGAAATCGTGTGAATCGTCAAGGTTGCGTTGTTCCCCTCCCATCTATAACTCTTCACGTCGTGTAAACAAACCAGAGCACCTTTTCTAAATCTTTTATTACTCGTATTAATACAATATCGTGATATCGTTTTCGCTACTTTTCGTTGTAACACTCGTAAGGAAAAATTTGAACACGTGATTTTGTAAAAAAAAAAAAGAGAAAAGGAAAGATAATAAAATAAAAAATTACTCACGTAAATATATGTACGTGTATTATATATATACAATTAAGGATATTTTTTATCCTTTAAGAAATAAAAATAAATAGGTGGGAATATAAAAAGACAAACAAAGAATGAAAGATTCACAGTGAAATGAAGTGACGCGTATTTTGTATTTGTTTGATAAACTTTTCTTCGCGGTGTTTTTTTTTTGTTTTTTTTTTGTTTTTTTTATTATTTTATTATAAAAAACGTTAAATACGAAATAATGAAAATCAAAGTCGAACGTAAACAACAACATGCAAGATAGCGTGGAAGTTTTCAACAACTTGACGGAAGTTGAAGATTTGTAAACGACTTGGAATAATTTTCACTGGTAAGTAAATTACAGTCTCTAATATCTATTAAATAAATATTATCTCTAATATTTATTTATTTATTATATTTATTAAGAACAATCGTGTAAAAAGTTAACGAAACAATTAAATAGAAAACGTGTCGTGTTATATTAAAAAAAAAGCGTAGGAATATTTGGCGCTCCTTTTCACGTGATACGATTTAACGAGTCGCGTGAAGGCGTCCTTAAGGTGCGCGTAGGTGTAATTAGTTATGGTTTTACTATCTTGTTAAAAAGAAAGAGATGGAGACAAAGATAGAGAGAGAGAGAATAAGCTTGGACGTGGATGACGGTCTTGCGACTGGTAGAAAGGATTTATTCTTCTCTTCATTTTCATCTTTATCTTTATCATTGTCTTCCTTCGTAACGCTTTGCAAGAGAATGGATCGTAAATGTTTATTCAAGTATGTAATCGCATGAAGAAGAAATGATTTACGTTCTATTTATATTTTTTTACTCATGTCAGTGCTTATTTTTTTTATTTTTCTTAATTAGAAACAAAAAAAAAATCCAACTTGAAACAATAGGAGATTATTAGTTTACGTTAAGCAAATTTTTTATTAATTTTATTGCTGTTTTGTCTTTTACTATTAGTATAAATAGGTATATTAGTAATATTTTGTTTAAATAGATTTTTATTTTTTTAATAATTTAATATTTAAATCGATTTATAAAATTAAATATTTAAATTAAATTTTTAAATTAAATATTTTATCGAGGCAAATTTTTTCCTAATTATTTACTTATCATTTGTGCAATTAGAATTAAAAATATTAAATTATATTAATAAGTATTATAATTAATATATATATGAAATGTTATGAATATTTTGTTCAGTGTAAATAAAAAAATATCATATTGTATTAATTATAACTTATATTACAGTCTATATTATTACACATTAATACTTTATTATAAATTCTGATTATTTATTTAAAATACTAATTAAAAATTAGATTAGATCCGATAAATGTTAGTTTTGTCGTTCGTTATTTTGAATTATTTTTTATTTTTCTTCTTTCGTTGCATATGCATGAACAAGTATGTATTGTATACGTATATACCTATATGTGTTTAATAAAATAACTGAACGATTAAATGAGAAAAAGAGAAAGATATATTTCTAGCGATTAATTCAACAACGACCTCGTACACTTGTAAGAAAGTCAATCGACAACGATATGGTCATCGTATTGAGAAAGTGGGATCGATTTGCTGTCGGACTTTCAATCGATTTAATACAGGAACATTGAAACAAAAAGAGAGACTCGAACAGAGATTGAAATAATCTAAATTGAACTATCAAACAAGTATCTATTGCGAATTATTAGCAAAATGTTAGATTTAATTCAACAAAGAATTTCATTGTAGATCTTAGATCCATAGATCTTTGAATATAAATCAATAATCCGTCGTGACGTTCAAGATCTATAACTTGATTATATATTACGTACAATATCGAATAGTAATATTGTTAGTAAATTTTATTTTGTTATGATAATTTTTGCATTGTTAAAAATAATAGGATTTTATTTTTTTTTTTTTGAAAATTTATCTCATGAATTTGAAATTTTAGAATACAGTAAAATGCGAGATATACGTTTTACGTCAATTTATTTATTTATTATATTATATAAAATAATTTTTATTTTATTAATATTTAATAATTTAAATAATTTTATATACATATACTTATTATATATTATATAAATTATTAATAAATATATTTATTTATTAATTTACGAAAAATTTATAATCAAATAAATAATTAAATAATACAAATTTTATAATTAAAAATATGATTTTTTCTAATTGTGCGAATTGTTGATTCATTTCTATTTAATTTATTGCAAAGGGATATAATAACTTATTACTAGAATTTCTAATTTTATTTCCAATTATATAAATCTTCTACTCGGTTTATTATTTTTTTTTAAAGATTTTTCGAGTCGTAGCTGGAAAATGATATTTCTTATTTCTATCATTATTTATACAGGGCATCTTAGCTAAATGGTATCACCTAAATATCTTATCTTTGTTTACAATTGAATTCCAAAATTTTTAAGAAAAAAAGTTGTACTATAACAAAGATGAAATTTGATAGTTAAAAAATATCTTATCTAGCTTTGTATTGGAACCTTTTATATATTTTTCATAATATTATTGTAAAATATGAAAAAATTAATTTAACAACTTTTTTCATATAATTGTAAACAAAAAAGTTATTTAAATAACTTAATTTAAAATTTTAATAATTTAATAATAATAATAATAATAATAATAATAATAAAATTATATTTATTATTTATTAAATTTTTATTAAAATTAATAATTTTAAATAATTTAAAAATAATATTCTATTTAGTTAAAACACCCTGCATGGTGAATAAAAAAATTTAGAAAATTAAAATTTGAAAGATATATTTTACAAACAAAAATAAAAGAAGTATTATACATTTACAAGCTTATTTTTAATTAGAATCGATTATTAATTATTAAAAACTATATTATTTTATTATATACCAATTTAATCAACGTTGCTTATATCTCGTAAACTATTGACATTTCGATGACCTTCACTTAATACTTTTTAACGCAGAATAAAAAAAGGAATCGAAAAGTGTAAAAAAAAAATAAAGTTCCATTTAAAAAAAAAAGTGCAACTGCATCTAGCAGGTGCATCGATGCATTTTCAAAAAAAGTAATGTCATAGAAAGTTGACATTTGTTGTGCCATATAACTTTTTCCTTTATGATTTTTTTCTATTGTTACTTAAAAAAAAATTATTACCCGCCTCCGTTCCAAGAATCACCCTGTATAATATATTTTTTAAAAATTTCAAATGAATTATTATACTTGTAAAAGATTTACAAGAGATGTTATAAACAGAATTGAATCTGTGCCAATACTTTTTTTTTTATCACTGTATGTATTACACATGTACGCATATAGAAATATTTAGATATTTTTATGATTTTCATCGTATGGGTTAAATAGACGACGGTTATAAACGAGACTCGATTCTCATGACTTGTATGATCCTAATCTCTTTCTAGCCTATGGGGCATGTGGCATTATAGGAGCATTTCAGTATCGTAATAGGATTATGGCATTAACGCACATAGGTGTATCGAGGACAGTATCCGTTAGCATTAGCCACTTCCTGCCACACATACTCTCTCTTTCTCTTTCTTTATCTTTCTTTTTCTTTCTTTACCCCTTTCTTCATTTCCCCCATTTCATTTTGTTTTTATATCATCGATCATCAAGCGTAGTAATTACGCCATTTTTCATTATGAACAAACCTAACCTACCTTTCTTCTTTTCCTGTACCTTATACTACACTCCTTCCATATCTTTCTTCTTCTTCTTTTTATCCTGAAATCCCCATAGACAGACTTGATAGGTATATTTCATTTAAAATGTTATCTGTCCCTCCCTCCAGATTAGATTCGTGAGAAACGATACGAAGTATTAGATCTTTCTACTTGCATTCAGATATTATGTAACGGAAGCAACACATTACTAATATTTTTTTTTTATCAGTTTTTAGTTTAATATAGAAAATATCAAATATAAACTTTTATGTTAGATTAGAAATATTTACTAAGAATAAGTAAATATATATATACATATATGGTGTCTCATTTAAATCAATTTGCCTAAATATCTTCGAAACTGTTGATGATAGAAAAAAATGTGTTCGTTTATATAAATTAAAAACAGTATTAGTAATTTTTAATAAATTAAAAATTTATTTTTTTCTACAAAGAATAAACTTTTTTTTAATATATTGAGTATTTTGTTATATTAGAAAATTTCCATCTTTTTAATAATTTCATGATGCCTGTATTCGATAGAACTTTTCATTCGTCTAAAAGTCTTGTTTTTTTATTTCTATCGTAAAGAGAAACACCTAACGGAAGATACACATAAAATTCGAAGAGTGTTAACACGAATGATCTCTCTCTCTCTCTTTTTTTTCTCTTTTTTTGTGTTTTTTTTTTTTTACGCGGTTATCGCTCCCACGCATATTTCATAGAAGATACTCTTCAAACTGACGTCTTATCTCGAAGGATTCGTTCTTATCGACTGTGTTGAACAGAAACAGAAAAAGAAAAAGAAAAAGAGAAAGAGAGAGATTGATCTGAGTGAGTGACGTCTCGATTCTGGTTCGTCTCATCCTTGTAAGATGCAAACCCGAAACCAGTTTTCAATTTCTCATCTACACATGCGCCCACGATTTACTACGATCTTGAATTAATATATGAATAATACATGTGTGTATCGAATACACGTATCTACGTCGGTATAATTGTACGATTAATTGTAAAAACATCTCTATTCATTTGGTCACAATTATAAAACGTTTTATTTTTCTTCATATGAGTCGTTTAATAAGTCCGAAAAATAAAAATTCAAATTATAATATATATTACAATTATAATATTAAATTAAATAATATAAATAATACAATAATATAATATTAAATTAATATAAAATTATAATTATATTAAAAAAAAAAATAGAATGTTTTATAATACAATATCAGTATTTTAAAAATTTTAAGATTGACACCATTTGATAGCTAGAAAAGACCAGAAATTTATATAACAATAGAACAATAACATTTCTTGTCATCAATTTTATGCTTATTCATTGTAAAAAAAAAAAACAACTACTTCTTCTGCCTTACATATAAATCAAATAATAACTAGAAAGAATAATATTTATTTGATTAAAATTTACAATAATTAGAAAATGTTAACATATTTAACTGCATTTTGACTTTTGGGAGTCTCAAATTTTAGTTCTTTTACCTTTTACTCTTTCTTTTATGGGTTCGAGTCATTTCTCTTTGAACATTTCTTCACACTTATTCAATACTATCAAAGAAGTCACATCTTTTTACTGACTTTTTGGAGTCAACAGGCACATAGTTCTTATCTTTTGTTTCTCTGAATGGGTCACCCATCCATGTTACTTGATTTTAACACTCAACAGGTAAAGTGATCTCCATAAAAAGTATCAATATTATTATGTGCAAGTATTAACAAAAAGCAGACTTCTCCAAAATATGATTTTACCTATTAAAAATTTATTTAAAGAGCAATAGTTCAAATTAACATAAATGTTTAACATAGACCATATATATACTCTATTTTTATTTCCATAAAAAAGACATTTTTGAAATACAGTTTTGAAGTATAATGAATGCAGTCTGAGAGTATCCATGCATAGTTGAAATAGCTCTACCATCGAAAAATGTGAACAGAATAGTTTTAGAGATGGTTGAAGTATTTGTAATATAAAGTATGCAAAAACTGATATTTTATTTTAAATACTCAGATCTTTTTTAATATTAACTAGTATAACATATAGAGTCCTTTATTTTTATTTACTTTAATATAATTTATATTATATGCCCATTAATTCCTTAGAAAGTATGTTTAAATTTTAGATTTGTCAATTAAATGAAATATTAGATATTTTTGAAACATTATTTTAAACTAGAAAATTATTTCTATATATTACATTTTAATAATTTTTTTATAATTATTAATTTATATTTTTTTAATTTTTAAATATATTTTTTTAATTTAATATTTTTAATATTTTATTTGTATATTTATATTTTTATCATTAATAATAAAAAATGATTAAAAATACTAAATTTAAAAATACTGGACCAATAAATAACAACTTTACGGAAATTGGTTTAACATATAAAATATAAAATTCTCAATGAATTATTCGTTTTGTTTGTCATCATTCCAACTAACTAAAAAAAGTTGCTGGAATACCAGTATAACATGGCAATGTGTTAGTGAAACACGTGGTTCCCATCTGTTTCGTGATTTGCGCACGCGTCTGAAATGTAGAAGATGAGAATAGGGAAAGAAAACGTAAGAAAGAAAAAGATAAAGAAAGAGGGTGAGAATGAGAAACATGAAAATGAGATGGAAGAGATTTTTTTGCTGGTTTCTTCGCTTTAAAGAGCCTACTTCCTCAATGTTTATCTTTCGTTTTTATTCAGACATTCCTTCTTTCTTCCTTTTCCTATTTTTTTTTTTTTAAAGAGAGGCCAAAACACATTGTAAAGCATTGACCTTTAAAGGTTCAATTATTAGTTATGCATTTTTTATTAATAACTATAATTGTTTATTATGAAAAGTTCTTTTCTTTTTGATTAGGTCTTATAATTATTTAATCCCTATTACTTAACTTTTAAAAAAATGAAACAAATAATTGTTTATTTTAATTACAATATTTATTTTTAATATTATATTAAATTCTATAATATATATTATATATTATATTATTATATATATTATATATTATATATTATATATTATATAAATAATATATAATAATATAATAAAATATATTATATTATATAATATTATAAATTATATAAATAATATATATTAAATTATAATATATAATATATATAAATATTATTTTTTAATTTTAAAACAATTTTTAATTGTCATAAGTAATTATTATATATTTCTTATTTATCTATTTAATCTTTATAGTTTACAAAATATATTTAAACCTTAGGCTCATAAATATTATATTATTTTATATATTTATATATATTATATTTATATTATAAATAATATAATATTATATAAATATATAATATATAAATAATATATTATTTTTATACATTATTTTATATATAATTATAACTTGAAATATTAAATATATATTATATTTTATAATAAATAAGACAAATATAAATACTTCCAAATAAAAGAAATGAAATAATTAAAAATTAAAATGCTCATATTCAGTTAAAACCTATTAGGAACTATTAAAAGCAGTTTTGTAATACTTTATTAAATCTCTTTCTTTCTCCAAGAGATACAAGTACACACAAATACACACACACACACATAGTGATCTCTTAACAATTTTACCCAACATACTACTACTTGACAGTCATGTATATTTTCACAAGGATTACTGAGAATGTTTTTTTCGAATAAGAGCCTGTAAAGAAGGAAGTTCGATAAGTGTTAATCGAAGAGGACATTAATATTTCGACATTTTCAAAGTGGTCCAGGTTTTCGTACCAATACATACACGTATATATTGACTATATATACTTAGCTATTTGTGCACGCATGCACGCAACACACAGCAGGGACGTTCGCGATTCCACCACGAACCTGTATCCGTCTTCTTGTTCTTTTTTTCGAGCGGCCAATGGTCAAGCACTCCGTAACAGCAACAGCAATCCAGCAACCAACAACAGCAGCAGTAGCAGCACGAACGAAGGAACCGTATATGGTGCTGGCCTACTACCTCCTCTCATCTCACACAGATAACCAACGAATCACGTCGATGCAAACGCGAATAACTCTCGTATCTTTTTAAACTTCTTCGATCTTCCTAAAGTATTTCGTTTCTCTACCTACTTTGTTTCTTTTTTTTTCCCTTTTTTTTATTGGCATCGTTATATCATCATACCAATGGTATGATAAGCGGATATTCTCCAAGAGAAACGTCTTGATGTGTTCTCTTTTTATCTACCCCTTCTTTCTCAGTCTCTGTACTCTACCCGTTTTATTATTTATTTATATTTTTTTTATGTTATTTTAAAATAAGACGCAATTCAGCTATGACATTTTCTTCCTTATTCTATAATAATGCATGTGAATACAAATATATCTTGATTTATATGAATTATTCTTTTTATATGGTATTGTTTTTTCCATTTTTTTTTTTTTTTAGTTTATGGGGAAGAATATCAAGTAAATAGAATAAACTATGTCATCTTGTATTATAAAAGAAAGATGATATGAATTGGACAAGTATTATTTTCAAAATTTTTTTAAATAAATAATAATTTAAATTTAGAAAAATTGAAATTCATTTTGTCATTAATGTCGATAATGCAATTAAATTTAATAATAATTGATCTTTTCTTTTAAATTGGCACAAAGTACAGTTAAGTGTTTTGCGTATTCTCTATATACAGGAAGTTTCAATTAAAGTAGGCCACTGAAATATTTCAATTTGTGATAATTCAAAAAAGAATTTTTATGTATAATTAAAATAATTTCAAAAAATGATTTAAATAAATTAGTGTAGTAAACTAATAGAAAATAATTTAATGTGAAATGAAATTCAAATTAATACCACCATAAAAAGCCCGTGTAAACGGAGGGATACAAAAACACATAAATCGAAGGTTTAGGTATAGTTTTTGAAAATATGTTTCTTACTGTTTATTATTTGGATAAAAATTTATTATCAAGCAGTATTATATACTGGGTGTTTTATTAGAAAAAATATAAGTATACAAAATTCCCTGCTGAATAAAACAAATGTTTTAAATAAAAATTGCTATAAATTTCATTTAATTAAATATATAAATTCATATTTTTATTTGAGCAATAAATTTAAATTATAGAGCTTAAAATACGCATTTATTTCATTGAGAAAGTTATTG
The DNA here is from genome assembly GCF_001465965.1 of Polistes dominula. The sequence continues at coordinate 959,384 of NW_015149022.1, read as the reverse complement.
TCAAGATATGGAAGTAATAACAATGTTTTCTTCAATGGAAATCGATATTTTGAGTCTAACAATAGTTGTAACGTACATCAATACGAATCCAACAAGTATTTGTAGTACGCCTTTTCATCAATATTTCATCAAGTTATGGCGCATTGGAGTTTAATAAACTGTATAATCGTAGTAATGCAATCGATCTTTTCAAATGTCTAATAACAATGTATTAATCGATCTTTCTACTTTACATTTATTCCTATATATTTACTTTTGTTCACACATTTTTGAAATTCTAATCATTTGATGAAAAGTAATATTCAGTAGTCATCAAGAATATTATATATATTGTATTTATATATTATTATGTATATTTATATTATTTACTAATATATATATTAAGCGTATACACTTAACTATGATATATTGACTATACAGTAGTTAATTATTTATAATTTATTCTTATAACTAATATTGTGTAATTAATTTTTATAATAGATATTAGTAATATTATAATAATATTACTAATAATATTTCTAATATTTAGAGGACATGCTACTATAAATATTATTTATATTATTTAATTTAATTTCATTATATAATATATAAATTTAATATTATTTAATATAATTATTAATATTTTATTATTACTAACATTTATTATATATACTACAATTTATAGAACATATTAAACTATAATAAGTCTATCTTAATTTAATTTTTATTAATTGTTATTAGATAATAAAAATGAACATATTCTATTTATATCTTAAACAAACGTTAGTCAAATTCATAAACATTTATGAATATTTTTCTATCCACAATAATTCAAACGTAAATCTTGAAATATCTTAAAAGTAATACTAAAATGAATTTGTATTATTTTCCAAAATAAACGGCTCACATTTAAAGAGACGTGCCATTTTGCACGTTTCACAATCCGATTTCAGTTGAATCATAACCATAAGTACAACGATATTCTTCGTATCGATCGATAAAATCGAATCATCGAACCTGCGAAGGTAAGATGATTTTTTGTAAAGACTATATGAAATACCTCAACAAGTGCACACAATAATGGTATCTAGATTATTAACACAACTGTGAAAATAAACAGATTACTTTTTACAAATCACATGGATGACTGTTAGATAAGAGTGTAAGCTTTAATAAAAGAAGATTATCGTTGATATGAACGACGATGTTTTATTTTATATTTTTATATTTAAGAAAAACAGGACAGGTTAATCATTTCTAAGATATTTTCACTCTTTATTGTTTATCTTTTTACTACGATGTAGCGTAAGTTTGTTAACTGCTGATAATAACAGTTTTTATTTTCATCATTTTTATTCTTTTTGAGAAAAAAATCAATATTTATGTTAACTTATTAAACTGTTTTTTAGTAGTTTGATTTTTTTATTATAAGATAATACAATAATGAAATGTTCTTATTTTGTTTACACATTATTTATTTTTTTCATGGAAATCTTTTTATGTAATGACTTTCTATGTGATATATTGATACGTTTTCTCTGAGGCAAGTAGAATTGATTCGATGCATATCTTATATGAAATAGACTTACGTAAAATGTAGCAAAGATACTTTAATTATGCATGCAATATAAGTTATAGTAATATTATATTTAATATACTTTAAATAATTTATTTTAAAGCCATTTTAATAGTAGTATATAAAACAGATGTGTTATTAGTTTAATTAAAATATTTGTAATAATGATAATTTTTCTGTATTTCAATTATTAACAATATTAACAAAATCATATTAAGTAAACAAATAATATTTTTATTTTTTACTTATATTTAATTATTTATACGAAACAAAGTATTTATATACCTATAATAATTATTTATTTAACAAAATATTTATTAAAAATCATACAAAACATTTAACATATTTAAAACTTGTTCTAAAGTGAAAATAATTTTTGATTTACTCAAAAAAACATTTCAAAATTATTTTAGTATATTTATTTTCTTACAAATTTTATTCATAAAATATCAAAGTATTAATTCAATGTAAATTCCGTATCATTAATAAATGTTTAATTTGTTTAAAAAAAAATACTAAATATTAATGTGTCTACACGTAACATATTTCAAACATATTTTACCTGAAATAAATAATTACAAACATTTACAATTAAAAACTATCTCTATTATCCTTGATCTGCGCGTTTACTTTAAAATTCCTTTGAATAAAACAATAACGGTCGTTAATAAACGTTCTTTCGCTTTTGGTCTACTAAAACGGTTTTGTAAATGTCTGAGCTAAGTTTCGAGGCAAGGTTTCATTTTCTACGATGCATGATACACGAAAGGGAAACAGTGCTTAACTTATTATTATACGTTAGGGAGAAACGTGGTGGTCGGTAGGAATATCAATGCATCCTTTGTATCGCGTAAACATATATAATACCTATATACGTATGTTACATACATGTATATATATACATATGTGCCAGACGCAACCTACTGTTAATATTATATTTATCCACGTATTCATTTTTTTTTTTAGTAATATCTCATCGATAATGAAAAATCTAGAAATTTTTTTTCAACGTCTACTACTACGTAGTATAGATTTGATCAGCAGATATATAAAGTAAGTTAAAAATCTAATATATAATTAGATTTTATTATCGTATCAAATTCTCTTTTTATCATCGATAAAATTTTCCCTACGACCTTCGAAAAAATTCGTCCTTATCGATCATACGTATCATTCATTCGTAACACGAATTACTTTAACGAGCACGTACTACAGTAAGAAATCTGTTAAAACATAGTTTGTATATTATACGTTATATAAATTCATTTAATAGTAAAATTTACGTATTACGAACATTTTTTTTATGCAATTCGATTTGTTTCTTTTTTTTTAATTTTAATTGACATCATTTACAATTTATTCATGTAAACGATTCATATAACAAAATGTTATCCCAAAATGTAATACTGGTTCCTGACTTTTGTAAATTTTTAAATAAATTATTTCTTTATCAAGATTAATAAATGATTTATTACTATTACTAAAATCAATAAATAGGGTGATTAATTTATAAACATCCGAAATATGAATACAATAAGTCAGTCATATTGTAATGTTCGCATATTTTTAAGAATCACTTTTATATATATAATTTTTATATATATTTAATATTAATAACATTAAAAAATTTGCATCAATCAATTTAAATAATATTATGCTGACAAATTATAATTTAATATTATTAACATACATTTTCAAAAGTATTAATTGAACAAAATATTCATTATTGCTATGAATTAATGAACTGTTAATTAATAATCAGGACTATCAATTATTGACAATATTTTATGAGGAATTTCAACATTGAATTATTTTATTATTTAATTCATTGTATGAGAAATCAGGTTATACGGTAGTTTACTGTATTTTAACTAGTAGAAAGAAAATAATAATGAATTTCATTGGTACTCGTGCAGCTGGCATCTCCTTTTCCAATGAAATTACATATCGCTGACCTGTGTGTGTCATCGATTCATCGATCATTCCTTCTTAATGATTTCATCGACTAAATTTTCATCTCACTTTATCCTCTCTCTTTTGATTTATTTTTATTAAAATGGTAACAAGGAAACATCTAACTTGTCTATGTATTTATCTTTTACAAAAGATTGAATAACATGCTATGATTGTTTGTTCTTATCTTTGCTGGGTATGCACTCAAATTCCAAGAACGGAGAAGAAAAAAAAGAAATAGAGAATTAAACAAAGAAAACGAAATAACCCATGTCCATTCTACGTTAATTCCCCCATATATCGAATTACTCAGAAAGTTCATACCGATTTATTATCGATATTTTACGTTTAGATTTTTAATTATTTAAATATAATTTTATTTTATAAAATAATATTTAATTGAAATAATTTTTATATAAACAAATATTAATTATTTTTTCCAAAAATTGGTAAAAACCTTCCAAGTATCCTAATACTTGTATATTAAATTATCTAAAAGCTTCCTAACACTATTTAAAAATATATTCATTTATACTTATATTATTATATATAGTACTACAAATATAATTATATATATAATATATAATAATAATAATTAATATATTCATTAACATTTTCTTTTTATTTTATAAAATAATATTTAATAGAAACAATGTTGAAATAAAATAATATAAATTTTTTTTCTTAAAAAAAGATTAGCATGAACTTTCAACTCAATCTAAATGCTTGTACATAAACTTGTACTTGAATTACTCAGAAAGATATATTGTACTGATTTAGAAAAAAAAATCTACATTACATACATTTAAAAATACAAATCTAACATATATTTCAAATGAATAACCAAATAGAAACAAACTATAATTTAACAACGCGTCAAACTCTAGAAAACTTTCTTTAGAATAACTTACACTAGTTCAAAGACCACGTTTCGTTTCACGTCATACTTTAAACAAGACAGCGACATCGAGTTTGCCGAGTTGCGAAGTTTATCCGGAAAAACAAGATGTTTCTTATGTTTCCTTCTTCTTCTTCTATCCTCTTTTTTTTTCTTTTTCTAAGAAAAGAAAGAACAAAAAAAATCATTTTCAGGTTTCATGTCAGAATTGTGTTAACGGTTTGGCAAACAGGACTGATTGTGTGAAAGAAATAATCAACGACATGCGACAGACAGGACGACGCCGTTCATCTTATCAGGTTTCAAACGTTTCTATGTGTTACACATATGAACACACACACAAATACACAAATATACACACCACATAGATGAATACATTCATATATATACGCAGAACTTACATATCATACGTATACGTATATATAAAAATACATACACATGTAATTCATACAAATCCTATAGATTTGCACATATATATGCTTACACATACACATACATAGACATATACGTAATCAGGATATAAGATCATTTTTATTAGCTTTCTTTTTTCGTCCCACCTGAACGATGCAAGTGGTGATATCGATGTCGTTCAGGTGCATGATCGAATTTTTACCAAGCGTACCGATATCGATATCATCGTTCAAGATAACGCAGTACTAGTCTTGCTTCATTGCTTCTTTCTATAAATCATCGACATACTTGAAGAAACTTTTATATTTTTGTTTGTTTTATTTTTTTTTATAAGTTTTCTTTTTCTTTTATTTTATTCTTTTTTATTTTGTTGTTGTTGTAATAAAGATTCGAGCGAGTTATCATCATAGCGATCGTTCAATGTTAGAATCCGTTAAGAAATCATCGTTCTAGTCTCTCTCGTCTAACTTAGTTCTCTTAAGATTCCTATCATCGGCCGCAAGACCTCTGTCTTTCATCGATATCACGCGTCACTGTATATCTCCTTGAGTTAAATAAATACCAAGGTGTCAAGTATTTCTCCTGATATATTCAATATGAGTTAAACGTTTAAACGAACGTTTAAGCTTACTACGTATATTCTATGTTTAAATTGATAAAAGCGTTCTTTTGTAAATCAGCTATGATATTTTTGTTGAGGCATACATAAATACGAGATGATTTGTTTAAGATTGAAACAATTATTTGTGGCTGGAAAACAATACATTTTTGTCAAGGAAATTTGAAACTGAAGTTATATTATTCTCAGAAACGATATAATGACGTTATTTATTTGATAGAAGCTTTCGCAATTAGATCAAAGTCAAGTTTAGTTTTTTGTTTTTACAAAAGATTATTGTTTTTAGAATGGCATATTATTTTATGAGAAATAATAATTAACTTTTGTTAAAAATATTTTTCAATACACTTTTTACTTAATTTTAAAATAAGGGTAATTATTTTAAATTTTAATAAATCACATTAAATTTATTAAAATTTGTTTCATTTCATTACACAATAAACATTAATTATAAGTATTTATAATTAAGATTTATTGCATTTAAAAAAAAAAAACAACCAATAAAGTTGGTCTTAAAATACAAATTGGAATCGTTAACCTAATCAAAAATAAATAATTCTTCAATATTATCTTTCAAAAATCAAAAACAACTTTAATTTTAAACTTTATTTTTCAGATATACCTTTTTTTACAAGATATTTAAGTATCTTAATTAAAAAATGTCATCCTGAGTAATATAATATTTTACCTATATATATATAAAAATAAATAAATTTAAGATTAAATTTTTAATTAAAAAATGAAGAGAGGAAGATCGTAGTAAACTTTGAAGTGTCGAGTTTTCATATTGGAGTAATATAAGATAAGATATATAGTAAAGGTACTACAGTGAGATAAAAGTTGAACGAATCCGATCAGAAATGTAGCATCATTCCCTCATATTTTCTTTAGCAAGTAGACACTTCGTCGAGTCACGTACGCATTTGCTTGCTCACTCACTCGTTTATACTGTTATTAATTAGTGCAAACAATCTCGACCATATGTCGAGACACTCGCGGCGTTTGCTAAGAGTGCCCCATAATTTATTTATCGCGATAGAAGAGTGCAAGCGAGTTAGTAGCAAAACTTGCAAAGTAGCGGGTAGTTGTTACAAGAGTTTCAAGGAATAATCTTCTGGTATCTTTGGAACATTGATTAACGTGATTTTGTACGAATTAATCATAACTACTGATGTTGTAATAACAAGAATACAAGTCAAGAAAAAGATAATTTGATTGGTCCTATTTAAATAAGATAATATATCAAATCAGTGTTATTAAATATTTGTTTTGTATATATTTTCAAATCTAAGGGGTGCCTTATCAATTATTTTTATATACTAATTTATAATATATTTATAAACTATTAAAAATATTTATGATTTATTTAAATTACAATATTACAATTATTATATTAATATTACAATATTATATTACAATATTGTATTATATATATAATATATTATATTATATTACAATATTACAAATTATTTAAATTACAATACTACACTTTTTACCGAACAAAATATTGACGTAATATTGAAGAATTATTTTGCAAAATAATAAATGCGAAATTGAGAAATTATTAATCAAATAAACATAAGTGTTAGGAATTTAGCGATAGAATTCAAACAGATGTCAGCAGTTGGCGTTCATCTTGCATGCTCCGCTTATTTTCCACGATAAATCATCATCCCTGCTATTTTTTTTTGTCTTTCTTTCTCATCTCGGTTTCTTCGAGAGTACATACGAGTAATATCTCTTCGGCGTTAGTTCCTTGATAAGAGGAAATCGAGAGCAAAGCTAAAGATATATCTTTCATTCTCAGACTCCTTGGAACAAAAGCGAGCTGCTCAAAGCGTATTCGATTTCAGGTAATACGGATCGATCGATGCTTTTAAACAAACTACTTTTCCAATAGATTCCACGCTAACGTGTCATCGATTTACTGTCCCATCCGTACTTTACCATTCATTCTCTATCTCTTTCTTTATCTCAATTCTTCTTTATGTATATATTTCACATCCAGCTTTGCCATAGAAAGGTCTTCAGACTTCGATCCGAGAGTTGACAACGGTCGATAGTAAGAACTATTGTTCGTATAAGTCGGTGAACGTGCCAATGATGTACAGAGTTTCTTACCAGGGTTAGCAATACTATGATTTCTCTGGAATGTCAATATTATCTTCACTTGAAACAATGTTCCGAACTCGGAACTCATACACTGACTATTCAAAATATTCGGTTATTAAATATATAATTAACTTTATCACTTTATATTTCGGTTCGTTACTAAACAAATAATTTTGCAATAGACCGTTTATTATTCCTAGAAAAAATAAAATAAATTTTTTATAAATTTATATATATAATATATTATTTAATAATCTTTATTTAACGAAATAATGTAACATTTTTGTAGAAAAATATATCAAACTATTATTAATCTTCATTTTATGGTACCTCGAAATAAATAGTTTTTAACTTTATTTAAATAAATATATAATAAATAAATAAATATATATATATATATATATAATACTAAATAACTAATATATAAATACATACTAAATATACATAATACTATAAAAAAAATACCAAGTTTTCAACTGCATATAATAAAATGTAAGCCCAGAACATTATGTTGACTCTTTGGTACTTCTACTATAATTTTAAATAATTTTTTTAAAATAATTTTTATTATGTACTTTGTAAATGTTTACAAAAAATTATATATGTTTGCCGAGATTAATACAATAAATCACTTTTTGCTAAAAACAATAATCAGAGTAATTGCTTTAATAAACAGTCAAAATAAAATGCCATAAAATCGGTCATACTGTAATATCTAAGTATATTGGAGTGTCACTGTATTTAATATGATATTCTTTTTCTTTCTCTTTCCATCCTTCTTTCTTGTTTCTTTTTCACTTGCTTGCATTTTATATGTACGTGTTGAGCATTGATCTTGGGACATGCATATATTCATTATTCATTCTCGGACATAAAGCTTACAGCTTCTCTCGCGTCATCGAGTTAGCAAAGCTCATTTCAAACTACGAGAAATAGAAAAAGAAAAAGAGAGAGAGAAAGAGAGAGAGAGAGAGAGAGGTCAACTTGAATGAGATAGCCCCCTCTTATCAAAGAAGAAAGGGAGAATGAATGAGAATATATAATTTATCATCTGACAGGCAGGCACCTGTTTTACAAATTTACATTACGAAAGGTCGAATATTGATCCTATTTATCGTTTCTTCATTACTCACAGGAAATTAGGATTGTAATCTCTTTTATATAACCTTATCAAAAAACTCATATGTCATTTAGGTTATTAGAGTAATATCATATATATTTTTTTTCCTTTATTTTATACAGCTTGTAATCTTGTAAATGATTTATCAGTTGACTAGCACATGTTTTACCAATTTACATAATACAAAATTGTGGATTGATCCTAATCTATTCTTGATTACTTTCTATCAATTTTTGTAATCTTTCAATAAATTAGGATGCTGATTTATTTCATATTATTTTATCGAAAATATATACAAACCCTAAATGATACTGAATATTTAAATAATTTGTATTTTTCATGTTTAAAGCTTTATAATATAGTAAAAAATTTATCAACTGACAAGCACATCTGCTGTACGAATTACCATGATAAAGAATCAAGGATTTACCCTATGAATCTTTTAGTTAATTAATATTATTATCTTAAACATAATATCTTATCAAAAAAGGTGCAACTGCTAAAGTCATTTGAGATATTTGAATAATACATTATAATAGTGGTTCCCAATGTATGTAATTGTACCTTCTGTACAAATTAACATAATAAAGAATCAAAGACTTGCCCTATTAATCATTTTTTAGTACTTCCAGTATTAGTATTGTAAATGTATAGAACCCCTGAATTGAGGAATTGAGAGGTAGTCCAACCACCAGCTGTGATTTGGAGAAAAATACTTTAGAAAATTGTACAAAATATTGTCAACTTACTGTAGACTAGTTTTGAAAGTGAATCCTTACAGTTTTGTCTTTTTAGGTTCAATAAAAGACAAATTTAAAAAATGTATTATTTATATTACCAAATACACTGTGTATTTTAAGAGAAAACGTATGATAGTTTTACTTTGATTTTCAACACCTCAATTGTTTTGGATATTTAAGTAGATATCTTGAATTTTGATTTTAATTTTTATTATCGACATTGTAAGATCGAATTAATCGAGCGTGACTGATCGAACTTGAATGTTCGAACATAAAACACATCTCTCATTCTTTTTCTCGTTTTCTACTTTTTTCTTCTTCTTCTTCTTCTTCTTGGAAGTCTCCTTTAACTCCGCGGCTTTCCTCATTTCTATCCAACTCAAGAAGTTGTGCCTCACGAATTCGGCTTGTCGTGCTTGGCAGCATGTTTTATGGCCGGGCTGCTTTATAGCCAGCCCTTTGTTTGTCAGACCTTGCACGGGAGGCCTGATGGTTGTGGGTTGTGGGTTGGGTATTACGTACCAACTTCGACGCCATTTCTTTCTTTACGTCTTTTTTCATTTTTCCTTTTTTATTTTTCTCTCCCCTTCTTGGCAACGTTAATTTATTTATTTCCCTTTTTCTTTCTTACACGTTATTTTTGACACGTTAATACTTATTCAGTTCACGCCACTTGAGAACAGTCGATTTATCGAATACCAACTTTCGTATCTCCCGTCAAATCCTTCCGATCTATCATACTTAAATATGCACCTACTTTCATCACTACATTTTTATACTGTTATTAAATAAATCAATAATAAAATATTACTATCATTTGTTTTGACAGTATTTTTATAAATTCATTTCACACGATTCTCATTAAGTTGTAGCTAATTTTGGTAAATGTGCAAATACTTTTTAGGATTGTAGTAATAACAATATTGTTAGAAATTATTTATTTATTTATTGTTATTTATATTTTTTTTGCATTTTGCAAAAAGCTATTTTTGATATATTTTGTCTTGTCACTTTTCACGAAACAGGCGACTACAGCACCAAAGTACCGTTGTCATGAGAGAGGTGACCAACGTCCTATAAAGGTTTATAAATTAAATGGTCAACGTGTACAAATNTACCTAGAAGTATTTATGCATTTTATGATATATTTAAAATATTGTTGCAATCTTACTAATGCTAGATTTATAATTATATAAATAATAAATATTACATTTTTATAGTACAATATTATTTATTTGCTTACTATTATTTTTTATATTAATATATTAATACTTAAAATGCTTACAAATTATTATATTTTAATTCAAATATAAAACTAATAATCAAAAACTCTATACACACACACACACCTATAAATATTTAAATAAATACAAAAATACAAATAAAAAATTAAATTTAATAAAATTATAATAATTAGTTAATTAAGTTACTAATTATATATTATAAAATAATTATACATATATATTAGTAGTATTATAATAATTAGTATTATTATAAATACTAATTATATTTTATACTAACTATTTAATTAGATTACTAATTATAAAATAATAATTAAACTAAAAAATTAAACAATTTTTTTCATAACCATTACAATACTGATCAATGATATTTTATTTAAAAAAAAAAAAATCACTAAACCGATAAATCTAATAAATTATAAACCAACATTATTGGGGGAACGACTACAAGAACAACTGTAAAAAAAATTTCTATTTAAAATTACAATTAAAATAAAAAATTCAACAATTTTTTCCATAACCGTACTAATACTGATCACTCACATATCACATCGATATTTTATTTAAAAAAAAAAAACACCAAACCGATAAATCTAATAAATTATAAACCAACGTTATGTGCAGAACGACTAATAATACAACTGTAAAAATAATTTTTTCTATTTAAAATCTACACCGTTATCTATTTTTAGTTTGTGTGATGTGTGCTTATCGTCATTTCTTTCTCTATCGTTGTTGTTATCACATAACCGTAAACCGACATCTTTGGTGGGCAAAGAATACTTTTAGGTATACATATACTAAGAACGTTTGGTAGCAGAGCTCATTGTCATCTCAGAAGCATACATCGAGTACGGATTCTTTTCCCGTCACGTGCTACACGAACGAAGTGAAACCCCGTTCCTCTTTCTATAACCTCTACCTAATACTATCCACTGTGCTTCCTGTCGTCCGTAAGAAACTACCGGTCCATAATAATGAACTTCCAGTATATTGTTCATCCGGCTTTTTAAGCGAACACTATTACCTCTCCTTTCCATTCTGGTTCCGATCAAGATCAAAATTGAGATCCAAACAACGAAACTGTGCTGTCACCTTGTACTCTTAAGTATTCTAAAACGTTTTATGAATTAGAATTCTTTTCTATGATTTTAGTCACGTATTCGATACAGGTAACAATAACAATATTTAAGGTAAGATGTAGGGGCGATGCAGAACGTGATGAAAACACTGACTTTGGAAATCAATTATGCACTCGGGGAAAATGTTTCTTCGTATTTTAGTGTAAAAGTGAAACATTTTTACTCTGCTTAACTCGTATTTTTAAAGTTTTTGTTTCACTTACACGAACTAAAAAACAGTTCCTTCTCCTACCACATTCGCCACATTCTAAACACAGCTAACTAATGTATTTTAGATTGACCAAAACTTCTTTAGAATGCCTCGGGCAATTTATACAATGACCGGAATTTCAACATATATGAAGATTATGTTGAAATTTGGTAAAATGACAAAAAAAATAAACGCGATTGTACAATTTCATATTAATGCGGATATAATCCTGTATAAAATATGATTTAATATTTACAATTTAAAATATTGGTGCACGATATATGTGCAGAAATTAATAAAAATATAAAGAAAAAATAATTTTTTGAATTTTTAATTTTTAAAAATTGACTTTACTTAATTATTATTTATAAATATTACCTTTGATTATTTTTGTTTTACTTTTATTCTCAATTACAATTTAGGTTCTAGGTAATTAATTAAATACTATTATAACATTTAATATAATAAAATAACTAAATAATTAATTTATAATTTATAATAATTAATTTAATATAATATAATATATATAATAATACTATTATAACTACTATAACAAATATTTCTTATTTATATATAAAATCACACATCCTATACCCTTTTGTTTTATACGTACGATTTAAGCAATCTTATCCTACAAAAAGTATAATCGCAATATTTTTGACTTATGACAAAAACTCTTGTTACAAAAAATACGAGAAAACCCTCGTAACATGGTATTTACTTTTGTTTTACTTTTATTCTCAAATATGACTTAGGTTTTAAGCACGTTGTAAGAACTCTCATTGCAAAAACTCGTATTATACGTGACTATACTGTGTTTCATATCTCGTATCACGTACATATCAATCTAATAATATTAGATCGACTATTTATCAAATCGATGTCCAAGAGAAGATTTCTCGAGGTTATCTGGTATTCGTTCGAGTGAATAAAAGATGATTAGTTAACGTGGCTAGATTAAGTAACTAGTCTAGAATGAAGGCGTTACAGTGGGACTCGATTCGAGATCACGCTTGTGTTTAATGTTTGTAGGCGTTTACACTTTTTGTTCTCTCTCTCTCTCTCTCTCTCTGTTTGTCTGTCTGTCTATCTGTCTGTCTCTTTCTTTCTTTTTCACTAACTCTTTATCGCCTACAAAGCAAACTAGGAAGAGACCTGAGCCTTTAAAGCCTCTTTTCCATGTGTCTATGTTTTCATATATGTACAAATGTGTATGTGTGTGCGTGTGCACGTGTTCCCTACCCGTACATATATTTATGTATTTGTATCTTTATATTTGCAAGCACGTATGTATTATATGCATATATAACGTGTATGTGTATGTCGTTATCTATTTGTATACACGTGTAAGACGTGCGTGTGCATAGATGCGTATGTGAATGTGTTAAGTATACATCACACGATTTCACACCCTCCCCTTCTTCGCCCATTCTTTTTCCTTTCTTAGCTCTTTCTTGAGACTAAAAACCGGCTTGTTTGAGACTTGGATCATGCAACGCAGCCGCCACCACCACCACCACCCACTACTATTCCTCCATACTTTTCTCTTCTTCCAATTTTTATCCGTTTCTTTCCCTTTCACGTTCATCATTTGTTGCGAAAGCACGTCTCATACATTACGATAAAAGTGACGGTACGAATCGATGGCCACACCAACGCAACCATACTAGCCACCCACACGTATATACATATATACAATTGTTATATACATATACATGTGTGTATATATATATATATATATATATTCGTATGTAGATTCGAAGGAGGATTATCCCCTGATTTTCACTTTTTCCGTAAATATTAGTCGGATAAACGTCAAGTTAGCACACTACGCTTTACGATTGGATATTCTTGTCTTTAAAAGTGAAATACGATATATTATTTCTTTCTCTCTCTCTCTAATTTTATCGTAATCTTAATTCGTATTCTAACGTCATATTTTTGTTGGCCATGTGCTTCTAGCAATATAATGAAAGCTTTCTATTTATTACTTCCCATTCGTAGTAAAAACAAATTCGTTTATATTAACTCTCAGGATTACGTATGTATGTATATATACGTGTCTGATTTCGATTCAACGATATATCACGTTCAACACTCGAGATATAATACGTACACTCGAATTCTCGAGGTGTTTCGAATGCTGGATCAAATTCTAACCGGAGATATTTCCAGTTGATCTCTAAACCGAAGTCGCTGAGGTTAGATTAGTACAGTATTGCTAATACGCTGTATCAAACCATTTCTGAAATTGCCCACAATTCATTTCGGGCACGTAATAGATTGATAGATAGGTATATATATAGATATATACAGGGTGACTCTTAGGACAGGACCAGGCTACTTGTTCTTGTACAAAAATATTTTTAAAAAGTGTTAACTAACTAACTAATTTTGATATTCTCATTTGTTTTATGTGGATGCACCGATACAACTGTTAAATAAAATTCCGCATTATTCTTCAATGCAATCCCCCATTATTTTTTAAATTCATTCATTGATTTTTTTATTCTACTTAAAACAAATATTAACTCGATGTCATTTAAATATGAACCATTTGTTTTGACAGTAGTACAAGTCAATTTTTACGAAACCGGAGATTATGCATAAATTGCATGTGTGAAACGTGTCGTTAATTTAGAAATAACATTAATTTAAACTCACTGCTGTAAATAAAGAAATACATAGACAACATAATAAATAAATAGATACAATAAATATATAGATGAAAAAATAGATAAATAGGTAGATGTATAAAAACAATTGGACAGATCTCCAACATCTTTAGATACATTTTCTATACTGGTATTTTAAATCCCATCTTTTTGTGTGGGTCTAGAAAAGGAAATACAAGGCTAATAGACACACCACCGGATATTAATATTCCAAAGGGGTCATCGTGTTCTCTTTAAAAAGTTTCGGGACCACCGTGGCGTTCCTTCGTGTATTATTGCGACGGTCTTTTAAAAGACTCGCGCCCTCTAGGGACCACCTCGACGCGGTCCAGAATATCTTACGTGTTTAGTACGTAACCAAGCGGGTCTCGTGACTCGGAATAAACATGGAATTTCATTGTATTACGACGTACTCTCCTCGGTTACCTACCTGGTTTAGAATACAAGATTCCTAGAGTCTTTTCTAAAGAAAACTAAACGACCTAAAACATTTCATTTTATTTCAACAGTATTTTTCTACTTTTCTTGGCAAATTTATTGTAAAATAAATTGTTGATGTATACGAATATTTTGTTGAATATTAATAATATACAAACAAAATTTTATTCTAAATATTAATCATTTATTTGAAATAATCAAATCATTTAAAATTATGTGTTAATTATCAGAATACATCTACCAATAACTGTACACGTGATGGTATAAAATTCGATGATGTTATAAAAAATATTTATTTTTTTTAACTTTCTGTTTGAGTTAACAATTTATTTGTTTCTATGATAAATGTTAGAACAGCAATAAAAAAGAAACTGTATTAATGTTAAATTGTTTTTCTTTATTTTATCTGTCATTGACTCAGAAATTTCACTTTGCTAGGAAATGAGGTTCAGGTATTTAGTAAATATAGTACGCGCGGCACAGAATGTGTTAATCGGTGTAATACTGACCACTTATATTACATGCCGACAGGGCCGGATTTAGAATAATGCAAAAGAGGTACCTCGTCTTAGGGGACCAATAGCTTTTATGCATCTACACATACAAAAGTGTGTAGTATTAAAGAGAACTAGAAGGTTAAAAGGTTGGCGATACGAATAATGATACTCAAGGGCCGTATCTGAAAAAGAAATAGTTTTAAGTATTTTGTATTTATGGTTTATCTCTTTTTGTTTTTTTTTTTTGGATAAGCACTAAAAATCGAACGAGTTTTTAGGTTCTGCTTAGGTTCAAACTGTTCCTTCTTACCGATATTTTTTTTATTAATACTAAGTATTTATTTTAAATATTGACCAACAACAAGTAAAATAAAAATAAATATTTTGGGTTTAATATTCACAGTTACTATAAATAATAAACAATTATTTTAATATAATATATATATTATATTAATATTAATTTAATTAATTTTCAAAATAATTGATTAACAAATTTAGAAATTATTGAACTTTATATATACATATATTATATAAAAAATATTAATTTAATAAATATAAAATAAACACAAATAACAACATAATATATATAACATAATATAAACATAAATAATAACATAAGAACAATAAAAAATAACATTAAAATAAAAAATTAAAAAATTCATTGATAAACATTTAAAGTTATTATGAATATTGAATAGTCATTGTGTTTAAAAATATTGATTCAATAAATATTAATCAATTACAAAGAATAAAAAAAAACCCAATCCTTTTATTAACATTTAAAGTTGCACATACGCAACCAATATGTGGGCATACTCTCGTGTATCTATCTACATCGTAGTAACGATGTAACGTCGCCTACTACGGGACTCGTGTCCTCCTTTATCCTACTATCTATTCATAGACGAGAAAGCGAGCTGTCACAGTGACAGACGCCGAAAGACAATGGATAAAAGAGAAGTGAAACCACTGCGGTAACTTCTTGTATGTAGTTGGACATATTCTTTTTCTTTTCTTTTTTTTTTTCAAAAACAGTGTCTCACTTTTATTCGATATGCTCGATTCGCAACCTCAATATCGTTCTTTGCGCAGATTTCTTCTGCTATCTTACAAGATGAACGACACGATAAAGGTGGAGTTAGAACAGGGAAGATAAATAACAGAAAAGAAAAAATATATGAAAAATTAACAAACAAGAAACAAACTCTGAAGAATTTTTAATTTTTTTTTAGGTTTGTTACTAAAACAAAGACTGAAAGGAACAGATATTTATTGAGTGTCTAAAACTTAGGCCTTTAAAAAAACATTGCTAATTATTTTGTAAAATAAATAACACTTAGATGAATATTTTGTTCAACATAACAAATTTTCATCTATATTGAATAAACGTTCAGTACTTCTACTCAGCAAGAAAATCAAGGTTGTATTTTGGTTACCTGAACGCTACATATCGATATTCTATTATTTAAGATACCAACTTATTTATTTTTATTGATCACTATAATACTAATTCAACCTATACTAATACAACCTATATTAATACAACCTATATTAATACAACCTATATTAATACAACCTGTACTAATACAACCTATTTTGATTCTTTATTATACTTATTATTACATTGAAAAAAAATAATAAAAAAATTAAGAAAAATAAAAATAACAAAATTGTTTTAAAAATAACAAAAATATTTGCTAAATACTGACCTAGTGAACTGATTTTGTAAAAAGAAAGGGATAAACCAGGAAAGACTGGATAAACTCGTGATAGTCGGGTCCTCAATATATGTTTTAAGAGGGCTCGAAGAAGAAGTAGTTAGTCGCGAACGTAGGCGAGGTCGTTGACCTTGTAGCCTCTGCGGTTCCTCTATCCTCCTGTCCTCCTATTCCTCGATACCCGTCCCTCTTGTGGATCCACGTTCGTCCTCGTCGTCTTCCTCGTAGTCTCCTAGAGCTTCTCTTGCATCCATAGCGCACGTTATTATATTCATCCATCCACCTATCATACGTATGTGTGTATATCTATATACGCGTGTGTGCATGTTGTGTGTGAACGCGAGATTGTCCTTCCGTCCGATGATATCTATAGGGTGTCCTAAAGAAAATCATACTCTCTTCTTTACCAAAACTTAAATCTCGTCGTTACCGTTAGCCAACCAACTGAAAGTCCGAGAAGAAATTTAGTTCTCACCTACGTTAATCCTACGAGTCAAGAGGCTAACAAGCAAGGTTAGATGCTAAGTTTCATCTTGACGTCTCGGTTTAAAAGTCTAGGAATGTCCAACTTTTACGCTTCCTTGAACCATATTTGAAGACAACAAATATGAACAAATACTAAAATATTGCAACTATAGATAGTGTTATGTTTGTTTCGTTATTCTTTTGTTAATGTTAGAATTTTTTAGTTATTTAATTTAAAGTTCATTTTTTGTATAAAAACAATAGAGTTTTATTTCACACTAGAAAACCGAAATTACTTTCTTGTCAACCCAATAATTAAAGAAAAAACTATAATGTTATATTAAGTATTGTCATTAATTCCTTTGATATTAAATTAATTCTAACTCTAATTTGAATTTTAATCAAAACAATGTATAATATATGAATTCCGGAAGTCACTTACAATTTGACTTTGAGCCGGATATATTCATTATTGCAAAGTCATTTCACGCGCGGCCCGCGGGCGTGTTTGACAGATCCTATCAATCTTATGTACTCGTTAATTTTTTGTTGTCTTATTTTGAACGATGATTGTCGTTGATTGGTCTAAAAGGGAAAGATAGATTTTCTTAGATTTCAAATTCGTATCGTTTCAATCGAATCTAAGATGGCGTAAGATTTGAATTATTCATAATACATTTCTATTCCCCCTTATCCCCTATTTAATCGTTATGTGGAAATGCAACCCTAGGACGACGGTTCTGCTCTTTTGCACGAAGATATTATTCAAGGCCGTACGTAGTACCGACCAATACCGAGGAATACCGAAGAGTGCCGACGGGAATGCAAGACGACGATACGTGTAAATGTCAAGGAAGTGCAGAAGATGCCTTGTCGTTCTTGCTCCGCCTTCTCGTTCCTCTTCCAACACCCTACCTCTCAACCCCTTACCTTCTTTTCCCCCTATACCCCTTTTTAATCGTTCCTTCCTTCACTGGATTCATGATCCACGATCTACGTTTCATTAGTCGAGCTTTCACGCCGGCTTCTAACCAAAGCACGTATGAATCACTATACTTCTGAACTGATGTTCCAATTAGAATTGTAGTAAATGGTTACGAGTTCTCTTCCTGATGCATATGAATTTGTTATCGTTGCATCTTTCCTATCGAATATATGTTTGATTGGATTTTTAATTTTTGTTTAATTGGACTCTGTTTATTTTTTATAGAAACCAAGATCAAAAGCTGTCAGGATGGAGCTAAGGTGGTACGTTTACTGCATTATGATACTGCAGAGTTTTATAATGGTTACACGCGCCATTGATGACTTTCGGCATATTTCTTATGAAGGTAAGATTATATTTTGTTTATTTATATGATTACTATTAATACGTGATAGACCATAAGAATAATGAGTCATCTTTTGTAACAAGTAGTTGGACACTATAGATTTATTGAATAGTTTTAGTTAAGAAATACATTTATATAAGTAAATACTATTATATATGAAATTATGCAATAAAACTAAAAATAAAAATGAAATCATTATAGAAAAGATCTATTGTCAGAGTGAAATGAATCTACGTCATGGCATAGATAAAAAATATACATTTGTTGATAATTGTACACCGATATCTTATCGTATGAATATATACTTGACCTTTAAATATTTTATTAAAGTATTCTATTTCATTATATTAAAAAATAATTATTATTATCAATTCAGTGGTGATTCATATTTGAGCAAGGTTCCATTACAAAACTAATACCAATAAATGCACAATAAAATATTTTTAATTAAAATCATACATTTTTTGAAATTGTTAATTTATTTATTCGTGAAATAGATTTTAAAGTAATGTAAAAAAAAAAAAAAAAAAATGAAAAAAAAGTATAGTCCGGTAATTTTACTTTTATTTTTTTGAAACGTGGTATTACAAGATTACCGACGAAACTATTACGTTGAAAGGAAATGAGATTCTGGTATTAGCCGAAATTGGTACACCCAGAACGGAATCGTGTTAGCAAATTAACCTNAAAAATAATTATTATTATCAATTCAGTGGTGATTCATATTTGAGCAAGGTTCCATTACAAAACTAATACCAATAAATGCACAATAAAATATTTTTTATTATTTTCTTTGAATTCAAACAATTGTTAATATATATATTCGTGAAATAGTTTTTAAAGTAATGAAAAAAAAAAAAAAAATTATATAACAAACAAATAACTTTACTGTGCTTTCAACAATTGGTATCCTGTACTAAATCTATTACCGACGAAACTATTACGTTGAAAGGAAATGAGATTCTGGTATTAGCCGAAATTGGTACACCCAGAACGGAATCGTGTTAGCAAATTAACCTTTACCTACATCCTTCTAACGATCAATATTCTTAAGTTTCTAACAATGGTGTTTATTTTTTGTTGTAAATGTTTGAAACACGCAATAAATGCCACACCCATTGAACATTGAAGTACTTACTCTAGGAGTATATAGCAAAAACAAGTTTTGTATCTTCTGCTCGTGATAGTCTAATGAACTTAATAGTCGTTTCTCGATCGTCCTCGAGTCTAACGATCAATCTCTTTCTCTCTTTCTCTCTTATCGTAATAGCACTGCCACGCAGAGGTGCGGACTGCAACGCGTTGCACGCCGAAGGCGGCGACCAATCGACCAAGAGATAGCCAGCATCCCGTAATTTTCATTTGCATGTAAAGTACTTCCTGTGGCTAGACCGCGAAACTCCTCCTCCTCTTTCTCTTTCTGTTTCTCTTTTAACCGCTTTTGCAAAAATAAAAATGATTTCTTCCTTGAATATCATTTCGAACGACGCGCATCTCTTTTTCTCAAGTGAAAAAATGTGTCTTTTGTAAAATTCTTTGATGTACAGGGTGGTACTTGTAACTGGGACAGACCAATGATCTTTATTAACCCTTTTGAATACTATTGACGCATATATGCGTTCAACGAAAGTAATTTGCATGGACTAAACATGCATATGTCCGCTTATCAATTTTGTCCCCTTCCTTGGGTTGAGATTTGTTTCTTTTTGTCTTTTATTTTATCAAAATAGTTCACATTAGTAGAAAAATCATTCCATCTCCGGTAATTGCAATCATTAAACGTGCTCGGAACTCGAAGGTTTAAATAAAAATAAAGAAAATAGGAAAACAAATATAATAGAAGGAATAATATTTCATAATGGGTTCTAACTTTTTTTTTTAATTTTTTTTATGTGCATCTACCAGGTGTAACTATTTTTTATTCTTTAAAGCAATTCTACTTTTTTTTGTAGCCTGTGTACAAAAGTATTGACCCTATGTCATCGATATATAATATTAATACTTCATGACGTATTTATCATTTTTTATCATTTTGTATGATTAAATTAATATTGCCATAGTTATGTGATGTTATCGGAAAAATGCAAAGAAACTTCTTCCCTATAGGTAAAATAATAGGTAAAAATAATTTCTTTTTATACTAGATTTTAAAATAACATTATCCTAGAAAGATAACATCTCACTTTTTTTTCTCTTCTATTTCCTCTAACACAATTTTAAAAATCATTTTACTCGAATCCGTTCACTTCGTCAAAATGCATTCGACGAATTATTTTCATCAAAGTGAAGTGCATAGCTTCGTTTTATCAAGTGCGTTAGAGTTTGAAAAAGTTTCAAAATTTTTGTTCTTATATTTTTGCAAAATTTAAATTATAATTGTTATGTAGTAAATGTTTGTTGTATGTATGTGTTACTAAATTTATTGTAGGTAATAATTTTGAAAGCTACATTAATTTTAATGTTATTATTGTAGATATATATTGTATGTATTTTAACCTAATAAATAGGTATATGACTTTTTAATTACACAAAGTGTATACAATGTTAAATAATAAAATTTCTTTTGTTTTTTTATATAACTATTTATATGTAGACATGGAAAATGAATTTCTTCAATACTTTGAATTGCTTTCAATCTATTCCATTCATTTTATTGACAAATTCGAATGACTTTGAATCTGATTCAAAGCATGTAAATTCTCGAGTATTTTGTCATATTCCTTGTTTCGATTATATACTTGTGACAAGAAACTTGAAATCACTTCAAACCTGATTTCAAACTTTATAACTTTTGAATGTCTTCATCGTCAACTAATAGTTTGAAAGTTTCCAGAGTTTCGATAGGTTTTTGAAAATTGATGAGTATCTAATTACTTAAGAGCTTTTTGATTACTTCAAGTAAATCATCAGATAAAATATTTAAAAATATTTGGACAGTTCTAAGTATTATCATAAATAAATATATTTATGCTATTCACTTTTATAATTTGAATTTAAAGAGTCAAATACGTAAACATCGAGACCATTTAAATAATTTTCAGATCTTCTCTTTTTTAATATAAAATGTTAAATAACTCTGTAACATTTATTATACAATTTTAAACAATTTAAAATAAATTTAATTTATATATTTTCTAGAAAAATGAAATTTGTAAAATTAAAATTTTTAAACGTACTTATATTAATTTGAAATTAAAAGTTCAATTATTATTAAATAATTAATATACGAATAAACAGTTTAATTATTTAAAAAAAAACCATCAAAAAACATGGAAAATAATAGTAAAAAAACAATAATAAATATTCATAATTTTGTTCTATTTCACTGGTAAAATAAAAATATAAATTTCATAAAATTCCAAATATTGTTTATAATATATATACTACAAAAATAACTTATTTCTAAATTAAACTATTATTCGAGATATCATGTCGACTACGCTAAAGGAAAATGATTTTTAAAAAAAAGTTAAATTTAAATTTTAAGTTTACAATATAGGTTTCACGATGATAAGATGCACAATTATAAATCATCACTATTCTAACAATTATATAAATTTTTATGAAAATTCCCGCATGTGTATATTTTTTCAAAAGATTGTAGTATAATAAAATCTGTAAATAAAAACGGTTTTTTGACCCGAAAAACCAGAACACCTATTTTAACGAGTTAGAAATATCAGCACATTTTATGCACTAAAAAAGTTAATGCTGAATCGTTTGCTAATTTAAAAGCGCCGTAACTGTCGCCTCGTATAAAGTTGAGAGCCGTTTTGCGTGTCGGCACACGAACGATTGCGAAAAGTTCTACAGTTGCATAATATATTTAAAAGCGGCTGATTTAAATTGGATGCTGAATTTTT
Organism: Polistes dominula; assembly: GCF_001465965.1. The sequence goes on along the minus strand of NW_015149022.1, from coordinate 936,416 downwards.
TACACCACGGTACTTGGAACCTCTCATAATTGTCAAATATTTCTTTCTTTATGCATATATATATATATATATATATATATATATATATATATATGAATAATTTTTTTTGTTCTTATTGTTTTAAATTCAATTCTTTAATCCACTTATAGAACTGACAAATTCTGACGAAATGAAAATATAATTCAAGCAAAAGTCACTTATTTGACTTTTTACGTTGAATATTATTCATCATTGAAACTATAACCTCTAAAATTCAAAATTAATTTTGTCAGAATTTATTGCATACATTTATATGCAATTGAAATTTTTGTTAGGTAGAGTAGTTTTATTGATAGTATATATTTATAATATTTAAAATAGTAAATTAATTAGTAATATTAATATAATATTAAATAGTAAATTAATTAGTAATATTAGTATAATATTTAAAATAGTAAATTAAAAGTAATTTTAATCGAAATGTAACCTAACCTCATGTTCTATCATTGATATTCATTTTCTATGATATTCATTATCTATATTGAATTCATGTTCTATCATTCCTCATGTTCATCTATGACTCATTGGGAAAACTTTAAATTTGTTTAACAATTTAATTAATTGAATACCTAATTTATATAAGGAATCTTATAGGAATTTTTTCTTTTATCCAACATAATTGTTTTCATATATTAACATTTGTAATTTTACAGAAACGTTATTAAACGTTTTTCCATTCATTTTATCAGTTCATCAATTGTATTGGGAAAAGGACTGTATAAAATTGAACAATCCTAGGCTCGTTTTAAAACGTTTAAATGATTTTATTTGTTAGAATAGACTCAATAAACTTTTTACTTAATAAATTGAAAACAAATGTCTTTCAAGTAACATTTGTTATACGAAAACTGTCAGTAACACACTAAGGTTACTTGACTATTAAATTATATAATAAATTCTTCAATCTTTTAATATCTTTTAAAATGTAAACCATGTTTCTAAATAAAAGAAATAAATTTCTATTGTAAAGAAACAGTTGACCTTAAAATGCAATTGTAAATCAAGTCAAATAAATCTAACGAAGGACAGTATAGTTAAATAAAAAGGGTATGGTCATCGTATTTATCTTATACGTTCACAACTACCTTCCATTTACGCCATTTACCAAAAAAAAATGTAGACTGCTATTGGAAAAATAGGTAACCTTGAGATAACCTCGAAATTTTCAATTAAATAAAACACATTAAATTTTATAATAATTTTTCCTTTAATTCGTATAAATTTTTTTTAAACAATTTATCTACAGAGTTTTATGTTTTGGAAATAAAAATGTAATACAATATTTTGAACACTTGCTATATATTTTATTACAATCACAATAAGTATAATTTAGACATTAATAAATTTGTTAAAAGTTTGTTCATATGAGCTAAAATATAATTTTCTAATAATATAATAAATAAAATTTAAAAACTACAGATTTTATTCGAGTGAAATGTTACCAGTTGTTTTTTTAGAAACTAATAAAGATATCTACTTTAATTTACCGGTAATTAAATCGTACAAGGACGCAGATATTTAAGCGAACTACATATTTTTTTTAATTTCTAGGAAATTAAGGAATTTCTGAAACTATGCAAAATTAAAAAAAATTAAATGGTTCAAGTTATTCAGTTATACAGTTTAATGAGATTATTTGAATAGTAAGGAATGAATATAACCCTACAATAAAATAAACCTATAGGAATATTTTTTCTATTCTTAAAAGTAACTGAAAAAATGTATTGTGTGTAAAATAAAAAAAGTAAACCTTTATTCTCCATATTACCAATTCTAATAAAAATTAATATATAATATATATATAAGTATATCTATAAATATATTATATAATATATATAATATATATAAATATATCTACAAATATATTATATAATATATATAATATATATAATATATATAAATATATCTACAAATATATTATATAATATATATAATATATATAATATATATAAATATATAAATATATAATAAAATTCAATATTACATATAATTATTACTATAAAAAACAACTTCTAACACATTATTTGAATAACTTTATCCAAATACTTTGAAACGTGATTTCAAAGTTACAAACCATGATCAAATTTTCAAAATTAATTTAAATGATAAACAATAACAAATTAATTAAACACATTATCAAATATTGTCGAGTAACATTTGACACAAAAATTATTTCCTAATTTAATGAAATAAATTGATTAAAATAATATATTATTTTATTTATCATTTGAAGACTGGGAAAGATATTTTCATCGTCACCTCTTCCAATTTGGTGTTCTAACTATCCTCGGTGTATATGTGTTAGAAAATCTATCTGGGCTCTAGGCGAACGATTGGAAAGCTGGATTACGCGATCAATCCTTACGATATCTTGGAAAAGTATCACCCTAGGGAATCAAGAACGAGTTATCTCCGATGAAACGTACGAACGTTCAAGTTGGTTGCTTCGTTTTTGCTCGTCTTTGCTTTCGCGAAAGAAGCATACCTATTCATTTTACTTTTTATTATCTTTTCGTTCTTTTATACTCTCTCTTTCTCTCTCTCTCTCTCTCTCTGTCTCTGTCTCTGTCTCTGTCTCTATCTCTATCTCTGTTTGTCTCTCATTCTGTTTAATTTCATTCAACTTTTTTCGTTAAAGTTTCGTTCCGGCGAATGGCAGCAATCATTTCTCCACGTAAATTTATATGGCCGCATTGGAAATTTCTACGCGAGTAGCAACACAAGTATAATTTTATTCGATAATCTTCTTTTTACTTATTTCCCTCTTTCTTTGACGATCTTCCAAGAATATTAACCAACCAGGATAAAAGGTCCTGCAAACGCATCTTGACTTATACAACGTCAAACTATCATCTCATTGCGTTTAGGTATGTATGTATATGGTAACTGTCTCTAATATGGAACACAACTGATTTTTAAATAAAACTTTTCAAACATGGAACATGTATTTTTTTCTTTTTTTTTTTTTTAAATGGCGGTTGGGAGGGTTTTCAATTAAACTTTTACTCAAACGCAATTGAATTTATTATCTGATAGAAAGTTTGTATATCCTTTTAACTATGCTGATAAATATTTCTAATATTAGAAATGAAGGATTTGTTAAAATATCTACTATGAAATTTCAAATAAAAAATTCCATTTATTTTATTTTGACAATGGAAAATTAATTTTTGTTAATATACAAAATATGATTAATCAAATATTTAATTTATCTTTATTTTTTTATGTTATTTTAATTTTTACTCATTATTAAATCATTTTTTTTGTAATTATCATTTTTATAATTGTTATCAAAATATGTGCATGGCATTGACGTACGATAAAAGTGAAACTCGTATAATCATATGTAAAATAATCAATTGACTCATACAAACATCAATATAGTGTGTTCAGAAAATGTAAAACTAAATACAGAACTCACATATTTAATTGCAGAAAACTGTCAATACAATTAAAGATTTTTAAATCATATATACATCTTTAGAAAGGATAAATTTGAAATTATAAAATACAAATATCGGTAACAGATCTGGATGGAAAACCTGAAGAACTTCAGAAATGGCTTTAATTTCTTTATGGAACGAATTTCTAAATTTAACCATTTGAGTTCTATAAGATAAAAAATGTTGGGGGAAATATTTTTATCGTAGACCTTTTTTAAAAATACATATCAGCTTTCTGGTTCAAGATTTGAGATTAAAATTATTGCAAACTGGTCTCTAGAATGTTTCTTCAGACAATTTCTAAAAATACATATCAGTTTTTTTTATTCTGATACTTGAGATTGAAACAATTGCAAACGAGAATTACCATCTAGATTACAAACCATTCACGAGAATGCAGCTATCTAGAGAATGAAAATTCTAGAAGTTGTTTTCAAATAGATACGAAATTTGAAAGCACTCTTGAGAGTAACTACAATATATTGCAAGAAACTCTCAAGTGGACATTTATTGCAGTATATGGGTAGTTGTATTGTATCGACAAGTTCTAGACATGAAAGAAGTAGAAAATTAAAAAAAAAAGGCAAATAATACTAAACACAAATCACATTTACTTCATCGATGAAATAAGATAAGAAAGAAATTTATAGCATTTGCTGTGGGTACAAGTTATTATGAAAAAGCAATCAAATATTTTATTGAATTATACAAATTATTAAACTTTGTCACAATAAAGTTTTACAAATGAAGTTTAGTCAGTGATTTTTTAATAATGTTATATGTAAATGACTAGATTCTAATTTTTAGTCAGAGTTACAGGAATATTGTGTTGTAAGTAGTTTAAATATATTCATGAAAGTATACCTAGTGCAAGAAATTTAAATAGACGTTGAAACATTTGTATATAAACATGAACGTAATATTATATAACCAAATTTAGATAAGAAATAATATAATAATAAAATATAAATATATAATAAATAAATATATATAATAAAATATATAATAAAATAATAAATATATATAATACAATAATAATTATATTATTGGAAAATATAATCTAGTACTTAACTGGATTATATTTAGAAGATTATATTAGAACTAGGGGTGCTCCGCCACGCGTTGCTGTGGCTCACAATCAGTCCGATACACACGTCTTTAATTCGAAAATTTCAAACTTTTTTGAATAAGCTGTAACAATCTGGACCGTTTTGATGAAATCGAATAACTTCGATTATCGACTCGAATATTTTCTATAACTTGAATATCGACTAACTTCAACCTATAAACTTTTCGCAGAACAACTTATAAATAAAAAATTAATTAAATAAACAATTTAAATTGGACCGAATTGTACATCTAAACCATTATCGAATCCACCTGAAGACACACACAAAATTTCATTAAAATCGGTCTAGCCGTTTAGGAGGAGTTCAATGACAAAAACGCGCACAGAAGAACTACATATATAAAGATATAGTAGAATAATAATATTCCGTATTAAATTATAATATTATTTTTATTAAATAGTCAAACAAATATAATACCGATATATTATAATATTTGTCTTATAACTAATCATTCCGATTAGATATATAATCTATATAGAAATGAAAAATAATATTAATATATCCAATATGAATCAATGTTTCTATTTTTCTATACAAAATCTGTATAGAATCGAAAGATAACAGTTATTGAACTAAAATGAAATCGGTATAATATCAGTTTTTATTATAGTTCGATTCAGTATTGAACCAATACAAAATCACAAATGTATAGAATTTATATGAAACCAATACAATATCAACTTTAAAAAATCAAAACCGATTTAAACAAAAACCATTACATCTATGACACAAACTTTTCAGATTCCCCAAACTATTCTACATGAAACTGATACTGTAAATGTTTTCAACACTTGAATTAAGTTATCTTAGAACATATAGGTTTCTTTGTCAACTATATACACTTATATATCTTAGAAATCGATATGCGTGAACTGTGAACCGCTACATTGTAAGATATTAATTATTTATCTATCGACGAAGTAAAAATTGCTTGTACGTATGACAGTACAGAACGACAACTCAACCGATGGACACATGGTCGTAAATTTCGGTCAAGTGTCATAAATCATATATTTATTCTCGTTCATCTCTCTCACGTGGTTTTGTATCGAACACCGTGAATTCTTCCTTACTTTTATTTTTATTCTTTATTTATTTATTTCTCGTGTGAGAGACGTACAGTTGAAACTTTGCGCGCAAATCTTTGAGAACTCAACGGGAGGTCGTTGTTCCGGGAAAAAATGACGTGATCGTGGAAAGTATACCTACTCTCTTTCTACTCCCTCATGAACCCTCTCTCTCTCTCTCTCTTTCTTTCTCTTTCTTCTCATATCTTCTTTTTCATTTTGTTTCTTTCCCTTTTTCTGTTAAAACAATAAGTTATTTATGATCGTATTTATAAAATTTTAAAAAGACAGAATTTTTGGAAATGAAATATTTCAGATTATATATCAATTTTTGATTTATGATCTAACTAATCTAACTAAACTTATAGATTATTATTAAATATGTTACTTAATGTTTTTAAAATATTTGTTACTATATAGGCTTATTTTTAAAGTTGGAACAAGTTACTGTTTATTATTGAATTAAACTAGAAATAAATGATAAAGGAAAAATATAATATTGTATGACATAATATATTTTAACTTTTCTATTTTCTTATTTTTTTATGTGGATGCACCGATGCATCTATTAAGTACAATTGCACTTTATATTTAGATGCAACTTAATAATTTTGTTTAAAATTAATCTATATCTATTTTTATCCTACGTATTTCTATACGTATAACAATTTATTATAATAATTATTATATTGATTTAATAAATTATAATAATAATTTTTTTTTAATTATAACTATTTATAGTTATAATATATAACTAATTATATTTTTAGTATATAATTATAATTATATAACTATATACTAACATTTTAATTATAAAAAAATATTATAATTATTTAAATAATTATAATATTAATAAAACAAAAAATATTGATTTAAAAAAATAATTATAATAAATAAAATAATAATATAATAATCTATATGTATATAGTTTGGTATCAAGGTATCAAAATATTTATATACTTTGGTAGTATAAATCGAGTATTTGAGTGAAGCATTTTCAAATATATTTTATTTACAAAAATTGAATATTTATTCATTTAATTTACGAACATAAGTATTCAGATATTAAACAACAGTTCTAATCATAAAATATTTGAAATATTGTAAATTTGTAGGAATTACAAATAAAATACTCGAGTGAAATATATCAAAATATTTAATATTACAATAAACCATTCTAATAAAAATTACAGCAAACTCTGACAATATTCAAATTAAAAAAAAAAAAGGAAAAAATATTTAGAGGAATTTAATTAAACTATCTTTCTCATCGACGCTAGTATTTTTCATTTACTTCAAAATATTTTTTATACATATATCCGAATATTTTTCATTGACTCAAATATTTGTTATTTACACGAAAAAGGTCATACAGTAACAATTCTAATATTAAAAATTAAAAATACAAAAAAATAATATTTTAGTGCGTGTCATTTAATATTTATAAAATGTTATAGTATTTTATTCAACTCTTAGAACACACCCATTTTCTTCATGTAGAAATAAGATGAAGAAGATCTTTAGTTTGCGCGCGTGGGTGAATCTTGCGGCACGCGCCGACACGCGCGTACGATTATAAATTTCTACTCCTCTCTTCTTTCCCCATCGTTCCAACTACGAAAGCCTTTTATTCCGTCTTCGCTCGACGGGTGGTACATACGTTTACTTCTCTTTTCTCTTCCACACCTCATTCTCTCTCTCTCTCTCTCTTTCTCATTCTTATTCTTATTCTGTCTCTCTGTCTTTGTCTCTTTCTCTTTATCTTGTTCTCTTTCTCTTTTTCTTCATTCCACTTTCGATCTACGTACAAAAATCGTTGGGCTTGTAGACGACGCACTTTTGATGCCAAAATAACCAGCATGCAATTTTGTAAATGACAATGACGCACAGTGTGATCCCAAACCTCAAAAACGTGAGCAAAGTTTTTTTTGCGGGGGGGGGGGAGAACTTTTAACACAGAAATATGTTTAGTGGACCTCGTATGTTCTTTATCAACAATTTTTTATGGATAAATAATTATGCATGTCGTGTTAATTATAAGTTGAAACGTGAACGTCGAGCACATCGCATTTTATGACTCGTTGTTTCCTGAAAATTATGGCCTTTTTAAATACGCGTAGTGTAATTAATTTTTTTCCGTTTCCAACATAAAAAATCTATACCTGACGGTAAATACAATTGAATTATATGTCTTTTTTTTTAAATTTACATAAATAAATAACAAATATATTTGCTAACGGAGAGTATATTGCTATGTGTTTTTTTGTTGATGCAAGAATGAGAAATATTCGAACAAGTATAAAAAAAATGTAGTATATTTGAAACAATTGATACTAAATCTAAACATTTATGCAAAAATTTGTTGATATTTACAATTAAAAATTAAAAATTAATATTTTTTATATTTTATCTTATAAGCTTCAAATGTTTTTTATAAATGTATTTTTTTTTTCTTTTTAAAATATATTTTAATAATATAATATAATTTATTTTAATTATAATATACAATATATTATTAATTATAATATATTTTTATTTTTATAATATTATGTAATTTTTAATATTTAATTATTATATTCTATAATAATAATAATAATAATAATAAAATATAAAATATATATAAAATATAAATTAAATATTATTAAAATAATTTATATAAATATATATTATTTCCCTAACTATTAAATATATATATAAAATTTATTTACAATACATACATTAAAACACATTATAGATATAAAATTAGAATAATTAATAAATAATAAAGATTTAATTGAGATTCAAAATTACTCGTATAAATAATTGATGATAATTCTCAAAAAATTAACTGTAAACTTTCATAACAGTTGCTTTCATCAGACTCATTAAATATTTATCAAGTTTGATTAAATATTCAATCGTTTGATAAGCTTCAACGGTTTCGAGGAAGCTCTTTTTTGGTATCCTTCATACGGTATCCTTCCAACGAATTTTCGATCTTATTTGGCTTCTCTTTTCGTCGAATTTCTCATCCTACCGGAAGTTCCTGTCCGTAAGATTACGCGTCTTAACGGTTTTCATAATTTGCATCACTTTTTTTAGATACTCCTACATAAGTGTTTTTTTTTTTTAAACTTGTTTTAGATTAAAAAAAAATAATATCAGTTTATATAAATCTAATTTGAACAGTTATTCAGTCTGTCTAGACTGAAACGTGATATTTTCCTATACGAGTAGTAGGTGAATATTTTTGGCTAACGCGTCAGACGTCTCTAACTTAAAAAGAATGGCGAGTACAGTAATAGTTTGTTATATCGTTTCTTATTTTCAGATACAAACTATTTTTTATCCTATTTAAAATGAGTTTTAAAATTATTCGTATAAAAGTAATTTAAATAAGATTTGGTTTATATATATATATTACAAAAAAATACAGCATAAAATATCATTAACGTTTTATGTACAAACAACATAACCTTAATTTAAAACAAATTTACTTTATTTTAAATAATTACATAAACGTTTAAAAAATGTTAAATACTATTAATTTATATAAGGATTGTTATTTTCATTAAATATTTGTAACTACCAGAAAAAATACAACCAACAATAGAATTTAAATAAACAAACCCAAACAACGTTTAGGAATTTTAACCAATAAAAAAAAATAAAACTACCCTAAAAACCAACAATCCCTAAACCTACACAATAACACCTAAAATCCACATTACACACAAGTTCACACCAAACCCCTAATTCTAAAAATAAACTTTTAAGGTTAACATCATTCAACAAAATCCATTTCCTGAATAGTAGAATTTCGAGTATACTACTCGTTTAATATTTTTCTCATTTCGTTGGAAGCATTCACATTGGGTAGCACGAGTTCGAACCATTTTCTACATTGTGTCGAAAGAGAGCGGATACTCAAAAGCACCCTACCTTTCCCCATCGATAAAAGAAGGAACATAATGAGGGTACGAAAGCTCTTTGCGTTGAAAAAGAGAAAGAAAATACGTCGTTCCCTCTACTCTATCCCTCGTGTCCGGCTTTTTCATCTCGTACCTACCACTTTTCTTTCTCTATTTCACGTATATACATATACATATGCATAAAAATATATACATGTAGATATATAAACCCTCTTCATACCTGTAGAACAGGGTTGTCCAATATTCAGCCAACTAACTGCATGCAGGGTTAAAAAAATGAATGCAGTTCCATCTGAAATCATAAACTTTTGTCAAAAGAATTTTTATACATTATTTATTAACTTTTTTTTGCTTGACAATGATTATATATGTATATTTTTTTTTTTTTAATGTGCGTCCTGAGGACAATGAAAAAGAAAGAAATATAAAAAGAAACAAAATGGAAATAGAAGTTTAATATTCAACAAATATTTCATTGTGTTTGTTTTTTGTTTGATATCTTTAGTTTTTTCTTCTTTTGATTCAAATGTAACCCGATGAAACTAAAATGTTGAACACCCCTGTTGTAGAGGGTCTACTGTTGTCTTTAATGTGGTTGTTTTCCCAATAGCTTTGATATATGGGGTGATTCTTGAAATTGGAACAGGTTGCTACTCTTTATTAAATCAAAATAAAACAAAAATAATAATGAAAAACATTATATGGTATAATCAGGTGGAATTGCGCTCTATTTTTTAATGAATTTCAATTTTTTGTGTCAACTAGTCAATTTCTTTTTTTATACTACGTATATCTCGTAAAGCATTGACATTTCAATGAGATTAATATTTTTTTATGTTAATATAAATTATTAAAATAATAATATTATATATATAATTATTATTAATATTTTTATTAGCGGGATAAAAAAAAAGAATCGATTAATTCATAAAAATATGGAGGTTGTTTTAGAAAAAAAATTTCAATTAAACCTGGTAAATTAGTTAAGTTACCATATTATTAAGTTTATATTATATAGTTAAGTTATTATTAGTTATATAAATATAGTTAAGTTATTATTAAGTTACCATTACAATGATTGTTTTTTTTTATTATTATTTTTCTATTTATTTAAGAAAAAAACAAACAATAATCTATCCTAATTGCAAGAACCACCCTGTATATATATTTACATGAACTGTACATATCGGAAAGGGGTGAACGTTGATCGACATAACTCACATTACCAGATACTCAGCATCAAGTTCCTTCCTTTACTACCCTCTTTTATTTTTCTTTCTTTTTCTTTCTCCCTCTCTCGTTTTTTTTCATATCGCAGCATTCAACGTGAGACAATGCATGCGTACCATGCAGAAATTTAATTAGCTAACTCTTTTATAACAGATGCATGCACTGGTTCGATTCGCTTCGAGTACTTTTATGAATTCTTTTTTTTTTTTTTTACTTTCACTCTCTTTCTCCTTTTCCTTGTTTTTTCTTCCTTGAAAAATTTGTTTTCACCCTCTTTTTTAAGTCCCTTCATGATAATTGAGAATAGCTTTCAACCATATTAACGTTCTACGTGCACTTACGATTTATTTCTTATTTGCATTTATCTACAAAATTTGACGAAAGGTTAACGAACACGATTGATTATTAAAAATTCGTTGTTAATAATACCACCCTTGCAATTATGTTCTTATGAGATTTTTTAAACGCTTATTGTGTGTATATTGTTTTTCGTGGATATGGAATACATTGGAACAAAAATTGCAACTTCATATTCATATAATATAATATATAATTAATAATGAAAAATATTATATATATATATATATATATATATATATA
>NW_015149022.1:878071-924926 GCF_001465965.1 Polistes dominula | reverse complement strand
TAAAATATAATAAATAAAATATAATATTATTTATATTATAATATGTAAAATTATTTATAATATTTAATATATATAATATTCATATTATAAATATTATATACAAATATATATATATACAAAAGAACAGTTTTATTTGAGTCACCTTTAACCTAACCTTAAAATTTAAATTGAATTTTTCAATAAAATAACAAGTTGTATTATATTTAAAAATTCTATTATATAATCCTATTATTCAATTCTATTATATTAATTTTGTTCATTCTCAAAGGTTCCTTGCACATTTATGACATGAATAAAATTTACTATGAAATTATAATGTTTCACTTAAAATTTGTCCATTTTTCTTCATTGAACAAAATACACTGATGCTTTAACTTAAATTTAAAAACGATAATCAATCGAAAATGGAAATCATAACTCAGATATATTTTTTCATCTTCCCTTTTCATCTTCCCTTTTGTAAAGAGAAGGAAGGAAAGGACGAGTATCCTTCAGGTAGCCGAGAGCCTGCAGACTAGAAACTACTTGGCGGTTCTGAAGCAGAAGCCAGAGCTCGTCTTTCTTCGGGACCAGTTTCTTGGTGCTACGCCTCGGTCTTCTTGTTTTTGCTTACCCATAGCCTCCCGATCCTTTGCTTGTCCTTCCTTTTCACCTCACTCCACACCACCCCCCTATACCACCATCATTTCTCTCTCTTTCTTTCTCTCGGTCCTTTCATGTCCTCCACCTTCTTCCCCCAGCATCCATTTATTCTTATTCTTGGAAGAATTCAGTGGTTCTCAACCTGATCCGTATAATTAATTTTAGGGTAGGTTAAGTGGGCTATTACTGTATCACTTTTTTCACAAATTTTATAAGTTGTTAATAATTTAGTCGATAATCAAAGTACATTAACATTTTGAATACAATTTTTGTTGAATGTTTGTTATAAAGTATCAAATTTTATTTATTTTTAAAATTATATTATATAAAATATTATATGAATGTTTGTATTGTAAATCGAGTTAATCAGTAACGTTCATTATTTAAACAAAATTTTATGTATTGTTAATTTATTTATTTATTTATCGTAAAATTTATTTTTAATCATTTCTTGAAAAAAGGTAGAATAAAAAAATGATAAAATTATTAGTTGTCTACGATATGACGTTTATAAGGCAATAAATAACAACAATTAAGTAAAAAATATGCGACAACAAGCAAATAATTATCGTTGTTATCTCAGGAGTGACATAAGAGTTCAAAAAGTCAACATATTGGAGCAGCTTGTACGCTATCTAACAAAATATTTTCAAGAATTTGTTATTAAGATACGATAAAATTTATTTTGAGTGTTATACGTGCTTTTTCACGATCGAAAGATCTTTTCGTTATGGCGCAAATGAGAAGTAAGAGGGACGATGAATCGCATCCCAAAAGTGCAATAAAACGTTCACGGTACTTATATCGAACGTCACGATATATATTAACGAGTTTTTATTTAATTACCATCCTGTCGAGTGGTCATTACGTTAGGTAATAACTTTATCAAGAGTAGTTTTTCTTTTCTCTCTCGCTATTATTTTTTTTTTCCAATTTTAAACACCTTGTTTCTATCTTTGCCCCGCCATTTTTTTAACCTCAAATATTAACAGATATTAATGTCATAGAAAATTTATGAACCTTTCACTTTGCAATTTACTTTCATAAAAAATTAACTTTAGTTTTAGAATTATTAACAATTTTATTATCACAATACTTGACTTGTGCTTATTTGTTTATATTTAAAATAAATTTATTATTTAATAATTAATGACCATTGAATAATAATAATTTGTACAATTTTATGTTTACGTAACATTTTTGTTTCTTACTTTTAATCGAATAATTTACTAACATCTATTGGTAAGATCCAAATTGAATACCCTGTACATATATATATATATATATATATAGGGTGTTTCTTTTTATTTTATGCCATCAACTGTCTATGGACTAAAACGATTAACTTCATTTAAAAACTTTGTTACTCGTTGAATACCACAGCATTCAATTGATATTCAACTTTCGATATTCAATATAAATTTTCTTTTATATAATTATATTTAATAACACTAAATAAGAAAAATTTGAATAATAAATGATACAACAACATGTGTACCTTTCCTTTTTTTTAAATAATTAATTTCTCACTTTATTTTTTCATAAAGTTAATTGATTAAGCAAATTAATTCTTTCGACCGTTCATAGGAAATTAGAATTTTATATAATTTTAGTATGAAAACACTTGAAAGATGATTACATTTTTCAATTAAAAATACGTTGTTATCAATAATAAAGTTTAAAATTAATTTATTAATAAAGTTTTTGTTAACAGTAATTACAGATCTTTATAAATTAGTACAAAGGTATCGCCATTTTTGCTACTAGCGCTTCCAAGTGGAAAATATACGAAACAAATTTACGAACATGGCCATAACTAAAACCAGGAATTTGTACCCTTTCATTTATCCGTTAAATCATCTGTACTGTACACTTAATTTAATTGTAAAAGATATAATAAACAAATAAAATCTTGATATTCTTTTTAAAACATCCAATAAAATATCAAATCATCGAATTAATGTCTCTACACCTAATAGAAAAGAATAGCTAAAAAAGTGTTAAGGAAAATATCCTGTATAAGTTTGTGAAGTTACTTCCAAGCTGTAAAGAAGCCCCATTAGTGCGTCGATTCTTACAGGAGAATTCGAATGGAGAAATCGTACGAGGAATCGATCTCTGGGACGATCAATGAGACCGCGTTATTTCACGTACGTGTTTCTTTTCGTTCCTTTCCCTTATTCCTTCTTATTCTTCTTCTTCTTCTTTAAAGAGAATTTCGAATGATAGACTTTCACGACTAAACTAAACTACTACTACTAGGTATACTCGTAGACTAACTTTTTTTTATCAGATCGATGAACTTAACACAAACATTTTTTTTTCTCTGAACTTTTCCCTTGAACAATAAATTCAAGACGCATTTTTCTTTACATGGGGACAGATGTTTTTTTTTATTGTGTTCATTTTTTCCGTCAACTCATCGTCCTCTCTTATTCTGTAAAATTCATCTTTGTTATTTACTTTTTAAAAAGAAAATATTTTTGTTGGTATTAGGGGTGAAATTTTTCAAGATCGTGACGAAAATAGAAATGTTAAACGGGGAAAAAATATAAACAAGAAAAATGATCACTAAAAGTGTTAACTTTTCAAATGAGGGGTTGAAATAGGGAGAATGGTTCATGAATATACAGTATCGAACAAAAGTATTTACACGAATTCATATTTTTATTATATTATATGTTCTAGAAATCTGTACAAAATACATGTGATTTTATAGTATAAACCAATGGAATCTTCATGACTGATAATATACTTCAAAGTTAGATCGAAAAATATATTTTACAAAAAACTGAAATAAACTAACCTAATTATTAAAATTTGATCAATAATATTAAAAGAACATTTCAACAATGCCAATACTTTTGTTCTGTACTGTATGTTGTCGTACTGTATTACCAATCCCCATAAGTGGAAGACTAACCGATAAAGTGAGACAGAGAAAATTACTTTGTCCGTTGTGTATAAGGTATTGTAAGCAGACTGTTAAAAATAAAAATTGAATTATACAACCTAACCTCTGTTGTAACCACGCCTAAAAACAAAAAGTATCAATCAAATTATTAATTGTACTATAATATGAATATTTTAATAATAGAATCCAAAAATTATTTTTAATCTCTAAAAACATGTAAAATTAAAAAATTATTTATTACTTTAAATTCCAAATACAGTAAAACCCCGATTATCTAAAATTATCGGAGACGTAAGTGTTCGGATAAAAAAATGTTCAGATTATTATTAATAATTACATTTATGAACAAATCCATTTCTAACTTTGATATTCATATATATGTATTAATTTATTTATAAACTTTCTGATCACAATTCTCTCTCACTTAGAAATCCTTATTTATTCATAACTGTGAGTAGTAGTCGTATTCTGCTCCTATTATAAATTTTGAATAATTGATATTCATTTATAATGCAAAGCTTCAAAATTCTTATACACAGGAAACCTATTTAAGGATTATTAAACTTTCAAATTGATATAAATTTTATAACATAATTACAACATTTTATTGCGAGAGAAATATAATTTTACTTAAATGATACAAAATTGGTCTCACAAGATTATTCATATTTACAGTGAGACACAGAAATGTTCTCACTGCTATTTTACATTGTAACTGTATGTATTAATGTTATCTTTTTTGTTAACATAAATCCACAATATCACTTCTACCAATTGAACTACCAATTGATTAAAAATTAATAAAAATCTAAATTCTACAGAACTATAAACGCTGTATTACTGCAATATCTTGAATTATTATAATAAAATACAAGTAACTTTCAAAATTATCAAATGTTATTGTTATCGGTGGTCCTGTATTATGTTGTTTCCAAGAATTAATCTCGTATAATTTAAGTTTACTTTAAACGAATCTTCTTTTGGGACAGATGAAATTTTGGATCCATATAAAAAAAGGCCAAAAAAAAGAAACATGAAACCCAAGAAAAAGTACACAAATACAGTAAACAATAGGTTTTTCTTTTCCTAAGGGAAGTCAATGTCATTATGATGGTCGAGGAACGAAGAGATCGACCAACCCTTTTCCAGCTTCCTTTTATCCTTCTGCTTTCATCCTTCCGCAAAAATAAGCAGTGGTATTAGTAATAGTAATAGTAATAGAAATAGTAATAGTAATAGTAATAGTAATAGTAGTAGCAGTAGTAGTGGAAGTGCCATTACATGACCATCAATCTCGTCCACTCTTTAAGATCCACAGTCGAAGAAAGAGAAGAAAAATAGAAAAAGAAATGGAGAGAGAGAGAGAGAGAGAGAGAGACAGAGAGTAATGCTGGCAAGCAGGATCATCTAGAGAGTCCTCTTTCGAATTGAAAATATATCAAAGAAAAGAAAAATAGTAAACGAAGGGTAGTAAGCAGACCCACAAGAGACCTTCGAGATCAGGTTATGCTAACTGGAGCTCCCTCATCCTACACGCATCCATTTATATGTAATTGTACTGTATGCTATTTTGCAGAGGAGAAACTCGTGTCCCTTAACTCGTTTGCGTGGTTATTTATAATTTATACGAATATATCTCTGTATATGCGTACATATCTGATAGTGTAAATTCATTTATGTCTATATATACTATGTGTATCTATAATATGTGGTTTAAATTTGTGTATGTATTATATCGATGTATGCAAGTAAATTTGTGCGTTTAATTCTATGTATTTGTATGTACATATTATATATATATATATATATATATATATATATATATATATATATATATTCGCATATGTATTGTGTATATACATATATCTGGGTATGTTTGTATCATGTGAATGTATATCTGTGATGTGTGTGGGGATGTGGATGTGGGTGTGTGTGTGTGTGTGTGTGTGTATGAATGCCTGCTGATATGTGGAAGATCGAAAGAAATGTATACGTCCCTTTGCGGAATCGAGTTTCCTTTCCTCACCAGCTAGAGGAAACCTCCAAAGGATGAAAAAGGAACGAAAGAGGAAGAGAACGACACGACGATGAAAGGATCGTCGTACTATCGTACGAAGGGTTCCTATAAGGAATCGACGCTTTTACGATCTTTCACGTTCTTCGGCGAATCAGGTAAGGTGTAGCGTAGATACCTCGTTTACTTCTTCGACGACTATATAAAGCTTTTCAAGTAGGTTTGTTTTTCTTCTTTGGATATTTTTTTCTTTTTCTTTCAGATTTTTGCTCTTTTCTTATCCTTTTTTTATCGATAAAGGAAATCGGTTCTATTTGTGGGTGGTCTTTATTTGAAAATTTAATAAATATAAAAAATGAATTTATTACTGTTTTATGAAACGTTTATTATTATTTTTTATTTGTAAATATATATGAAAATTTTTAACATTTACTTTTTTGTACTACAGAAATTATTTCACAAAATTCACCCAATTTTATTTCACGTAAATAAAAACCAAACGAAGTAACTCACATAATTCGAACCACTGAACTGACAATTTTTGTAAATATTCATATGATTTTTTAAAATGACCACATATTCAATATATAAACATTTTATTATAAATAAATATTAATAAAATATTAATAAAAAAATAATCTATAAAATTACTCATCTAATAAATAAAATTTAAAAAAATAAACAAATAAAATTCCTGTAATTCGCGAAGAAATAAATTGACCGTAAAGTATTTCCGCAAAGAAACGAAATAATCTGGTCATTTAATGATACGCTCGATAATGCGGATAATCGTGCGACGAAAACCATTCAATGGTTAGATGATACACAAACAACCCACGCCTTGAAAGCACTGAACATTGCTGCATCCTATTTATACATATATGTATATGCATATATAAGGTGATTCACGTATCGTAATCAGTAGAGATTATTCTCTTATCAGTAGTTTGATCGAATATGCTTTTATCAGGTATTACATAGTTTCAAGAAAGCTTTAACGCGATTACATCAAATTTTTTCCTTATTTTATTTTTACATTATCTTTCAAGGTCATCTTGCAAGCGATTTTTTTTGCTAGTAAACCTACAATATTTCTACGCCCATCTGTTAAAAGTTTTCAAGATAAATTCGATAAGTATCATAATATAACATGTGTTACGCTTTGTTTTTTCATCTGGTTCGAGAAAAGATTAAAGAAATATTTTTACCTTAATTTAAGCTATGATGAAAGTGATATTCATCAATTGCAATGCACTTACATAGACATCGAATTAAAGAATATTTAACACTGTCACATTGCTAGCTGTGCATGCAATTCGCATTATAATAACATAATATGTGAAATAATTATCATAAATGTACTTACTGAATTAGGTTTATCAGTAAACATTGAAGATTACTATAAAAAATAATAAAAACCATAAATTAATAAAATATACACTACAATCATTTTAAAACATGTTTTGTCTGATAAAATATCTCTGATCAAATTGCTAATAACAGAGTAATCTTTACTGATCATGACTTGTGAATCACTCTGTATAAATATTATAGATATAGGGTATATACTTTCTCTCTCTCTCTCTCTCTCTCTTTCTCCGCCTCTTTTTCTTTTTATCTTGTTTTCTTTCTATGCAATTTCGTGTTCACCACTTCGTCGGGACTAATTTCGAGAATTATCGAGTGTCCGTGAAACCACCCACGTGCTTCGATGTTCGGTCCTGCAACGAATCGAAGAAGGAAGCTGAGGAAAAGAGAAAAGAGAAAAAAAGAAAGAAAGAGAGAGAAAGATAGAGAGAGAGAATCATACGTGTGCATACACACGAAATGCAAGATTATGCAAGAACGAAGTGGAGCTCCGTTCGCGTCCTTATTTGTAGACTGCAATTTCGCAGGTACCTCTACCTAAGAAAGAAAGAAAGAAAGAAAGAAAGAAAGAAAAAGAGATGAGGATTATATCGAGAGAAGAAAATTGAGCCACCCACGTTGAACTTTCCATCCGAGTAAAGTCCGTAGAAAAGGTGCGCCATTTCGAGGGCGAGAACGTGATTACCGAAAGATAATTATAATTAGGTCCTTTCGTGAAAAAAACACATTCAAATGAATTATTTTCATAGAACGTACATATACTGGCAAACATTTAACACGTTGCGTGCCACGTGTACCACCGGTGGTATACGTTAAACTTGCTCTTCAGACCACGTGTACCATAGGTGATACACTTACCACATTAAACATATTTATTTAATATATATATTATTTATTAATTATAATATATAATTTATTTAAAATGCACTGAAAATAAATTTATAATATTATATAATATATATATAATATTTAGTTATTATATTATAATATATATAAATTATTAGTTATATTTATATATATTATATATTTATAAAACAATATAATAAATTTATAACAAATTTAATTCTGTACAAAAATATTCTTATTAAAATATTGATTCATTATACAAAATGCAGTATAGAACAAAGCACATAAGTTTGTTTAATTGTTATATTTACAATAATTAATAATTACATGTAATGAATGATTTTGTTAAAGCAAAATTAAATGGCCTGAATGACAAGTCCGGTAAAAAGGGCCTAATGTGTTAATCTATGAAAGTTACCCCAATTTTTTATCTAAATTTGAAAAATCAATTATAAATGTTTATCAAAATTAACAAATGACTTATTACTAAAAACAATTCATTAAATATTTTTGAGATACACTTTATATAAAAGGAAACTTTAAACGTGTCCATGAGACACGTCTTGAAAACTTGTATATTTTTTTATCTGTAACGAGATAAGTTCATGAATGTTATTTTTTTTTTTTTTCGTTAACTCGACGACATCGAAAGAAATGAAATATAAGAAGTAAAAAAAAAAAAAATAGTCGTTCTGGAGTATTCTCTCTCTCTCTCTCTCTCTCTCTCTCTCTCTCTCTCTCTCTCTCTCTTGCAGTAAGCATAGGCTCTTTACAGGCGCGTGCCTAATTGGCTGTCACTCTTTCGAGAGCTCGAAAGACGTCATCATCGTTGTCGTTGCTAGTCTGAAAATTTTCACGTCCTTTCCACGAGATGCGATGCGTTATGTGAAAGCGTGTCGAGGGTCATTTTGTAAAAACGTTGCTGTCGTCAAAGGAACATTTTAACATATATATATACTTTCGTATATTAAAATATTTAAAATATGAAAATATAAAAGTGTTGCTTCTTAATTTTCTTTTATAAATTACTACGAACTTTCCTAACAGTCCGATAAAAAATGTCATCGAAATATTTGACGTTTTATGTCTCCTACAGGTGTGCGTGCATGCGTGCGTGATAAGTATGGAATACTTTATGAAAGATTTTCTTTATCTTTCTTTATTTGACATGCCGGAGAACACGAAGTTTCGTCATGGAGCCAATATTAATTCAAAACACGAATCTCAAACAGCATCACGATCGATCTGTTACGTATGTAGGTTTGTCAAATAAGAAAGAAAAAAACACAACACACACACAGATAGACAGAGGGGGAGGGGGGAAGTGACTTCTGGAACATAACTGAAATGCGGCTCTTCTTATCGAAAGCACCCCTCGGTAAGGTTTCAGTATTATCCATTCTCCCACATGGATATATCGAAACGAGTTTACCGGCATGAAAAGTCACGAGCGTGCTGTGGAATTGAGATAGACGAAGAAATAACGATAGAAGGAGCTAGCAAGTAGACAAGTAGACACTAAGGATGAAAAGAGAAAGAACTATTGAGAGATGGAAAGAGGTACAACCGGCTCCTTTAGCAGAGAGCTAAACTAGTTCGCTTAGGATGGAAAAACTGTTCCGGGAAGGCGCTGGCAATCGCATACGCGCGTACGTTTCTCTCTCAATACGTGATGTGCGTATGTACCTAACATAGGGACAAGTAAAATAAGATAAGGACGATCAAGGGATAAGTTGATACATTTTTATACAGTTTCTAATTATTATTGGCATTTTTGTTTGAATTCATTATTTTCGAAAAAAAATATATATATAGGTTGTTTATATATTATACACAATATTGTGTATACACAAAATTATATTATTAAATATAAACCAAAATATTGGTTTAACCCCTTAAGAAAGAACAATTTTGTCGCAACGTAATACAACGCCGCGTGCAACTTAAGGAGTTAATATTTTGTTTAAAATGGTTGGTGTTTTTTGATAAAATATTGAAAGTATAAATTTTAAGTATTATAACATTGTACAATTTAATATAAAAACTATTAAAGAGAGTATCTTTAATAAATTTATAAATAAAATTTGATTCACAGCTAATCAAATAAAATTAAAAGTCTAAAAATCTAATAAGCCATATGTAAATTTGATCCAACACATTTACGTGTTCGAATGAAAAATATCAAATGACATTGCATACTCTTAAAAATTCTTATCACATCCCGAATTGTATGGAGATTTCCTCAATTCCCCAACCGTGTTACAGGGGAACCATATTGTAAAAATACCCCTGCTGTACAGAGATTTCCCCAGTTCCCAAATCATTTTAGAGTTAGACTATGTTATAAAAATGTCGTATTATAAAATTGCCTGAAAATATAGAAACCATAACCTAAAACTATCAAACACTGAAAGTATCCAATGACATCTATCTACACAGTGTTCAAATAATACAGTAGGATGATACTCCTAATTCTTAAACCGTATTGCAAAAATATGTTGTATTAACAAATGGTTTCCCATAAATGGTCAGACAATAAATTAAAAACATGAAATACTGATGAAACCACGTGTACCTTAATAGTATCCAAATAATATCGTTGTATTAACCTGTCCATGTATCAACTTGTCCTGGTATCCCTATATACGTAAGAGTAGGACATAGATGGCATAAAAGAGAACGAGAGGAGTACAAAAAAGGTGGAAAAAGCTCTCCGTATAAACTCTTCCCTTTGTAATCGTTAAAACGATGCCAACGTTACAGCTCTCGACGTCGCACGATCCTTCCTTCGACTTTTTCTTATTTTTACCTTTCCTTTTCTTCTTTTCGCACTCGTCGTCGTGCAACGAGTATCGAAGGGTCGCTTTACGAGCCGGTCTTCCGACTCAACTTCGACTTAACTCGACTCGGTTTTACGCCTCGATCGGTCCATTCCCCAGATCCCTCGAGTTCTTGGACCACTTTACTGAATTTAAAATGTTTTCGCGAAGCTTTCTCAGAAAATGATATTCCATGAATTTTCTACGAGCACGGAGGGGCTTACTTGTTAGAAAAAATAATGAAACGTCAGTCAGGTTAAAACCTTCTTACAAAATCTTCATTATAAAAAAGAAATTTATCAAAAATATACAGAGTTTATAAGAAATTATGATAAAAGTTAAAATGAAGTTAATTTTATGTACATAAAAAAGTTGATAATGTCAAATAATAAATGCACCTTCATTGAAAATGACAGGCAATTAGGAAACATATTTTTTCTTCTAAATTGTGAATTCTGCAAATTTCAAATTACATTTTTCTATTCATTTATTAAATTAATTGTAATCTATAAAAATTGAAACAAATTAATTTCACGTATAGAAGTAAATTGAATGATGATCATTTTTTCTACAAGGCTTCGTTTACGAGGAAATGGATTATTCATAAGAAACCTTATTAGGGATATACATGTAGAGTTTACTCAAAATTATGGTTTAAACTGAAAAAAAATTAATTTCGCATATAAAAATAAGTTGGAAATGTAAAATAAGAATTTTATCTACAAGGCTTCATTTTCAAGGAAATGGACTGTGAAGTTCCATCAAGTACATGTGTACTTAAGAAGTAACGAGAATCGGTTGAATGGGTTTCTTCGTACTTGATCACAACACTTAAACTCTGTTCGTATTTTTTAACAATGTCACTGGTTTTAACTCCACTTGATTTTTATTTATGAGGTCTCATTCAGGAGTATATGCTAAAAATAATGGAGAACTAAAGATATATTCAGACAGTAATATCATGCATATCTACATTTAAAAAAATCAAAACTCGAGAAATGTTATTAGCAGTCCATTTGGCAATAATTTATTTATAACCAAATGGAAAATACTCTCATGGTTTGCAATATATAACTTAAATATATCTGTATATTATTGGAACTTAAATATAGTAATGCAATCCAAGCTTGTTAGCAAATTGTTAGCAAAGTACCCAAGTAAAAAAAAAAACATTTACACATGTACTTAATAAAACTTTATAGACAATTTTCTTGGAAACAAAACTTCACATAAAAAATTGTTATTCTACGTTTTCGTATTTTTTATACGGGAAATCAACTTTACTAAACTTGAAATGTACTTCTAAAAGTACACTTTGGTGAGCCAACTTTATGAATTCATATTTTAGTTTCTTTAGAGTCGCTGTATATAAAATAGACGCATATATTTCTAAATTTACATCGAATAATCTGCTACCTGCCGATTAGGTAATTATGACACCTCTCAGCAAATTTTCACACCTGCTTCTTTCTTATTCGTATGCATATGGTCAACAAAAGAAAAAAATATATCTCCCAAGATATTCTATGTTTCAAATTTAAATACTCTTCAAAGATAATACAAAATATCATCAAACGTGTCGTTTCAATTTTCTGCTTTACAGATCTGGTGGATAGCAGCATGTTTCGTGAAGAAGGTGTGACAACATACTCGCAGCTGCTTTTTGATGTTGCTAGACAGCAAGTCGTCGTTGGTGCAAGGTAAAAAAACTTCTCTTTCATTGTTTCCTTTATACATTAAAATATACAGGGTATCTGAAACTTAGACGACCAAATTGCGAAGGTTTTAACTACGTCTAAAAAAAAAGAAAACAAAATAAAATATGTAAAGTTCTTCTACAGAGTTTTAAAAGATATTTTGTATACGTGAAACAAGAAACTTCAAATTCTCCATTAAAACAAACAAAAGTTCGACTATGTTTGTCAAGTTTGCGTAGATTATGTTTTTTTATTGTATGAAAGCAATAAAATTGAAAAAAATTGAACTTAAAGGTACCTAAAAAATTTATTATATTGACACCCGAGTGTAAAGGGTTAACAAAAATTTTTTTTTTTTTTTTTAATAAAGATACTATTGGCTAACTGTAAGTATCATTGAACAACTTGTTGAGATCAGTTTCAGTAATCTTACTTGGCATAAGCCCTTTATTTTCTAATTAATTCAAATAATAATCGATGCTCTACTGTATATTTGTTCGTTTTATTTTGACACGTTTATTTCTACGATAATTCGAATACGACGTGGCTCTTTAATTTTCTTCGTGATAACAAGCTGGCGATGTTAGAAAAACAACAAATCCTCAACGTGGGATCGCCAAGAACGGAAGTACCAAATAAACGAGCATAGGCCTTGTAAACGATCACGACATCGACGTTTTATTGGCGGTAAGCCAGAGCTACCCGATGCAATTTCGTTTTCCACAAGCGTATCGGGAATAGATTCAATCTTTTACTAGAAGAAACAGAGAAAGAAAATATAAAAGAGAGAAAGATAAGTGTATATACCTTACTAGTAAAATACTACACTAGTGCACGTTGCATACGTAAAGACTTTACTTATTGTTAGACCGTAAATATTTTTCAATAGAAACGGAAGAAAAGGAAAGTCGTAAACTATATGCAGGTTATTGCAAAATGACACAGATTATTCATTGGCACCATTGCTCCATTTATGAGAAAGGGAAAATTACTGTGGAAAATATTGCTTTTCAAATGTCTTTGTTTCTGTACTAAAATCGCGTGATTTCTGAACCGTTTTAAAACGGTTAAGAAGGGTTAGTTTATTATTAGATCTATTGGGTTATTTCTTATACAGTATTTTAACTGTACAATATAAAAAGATGTGGTGTGTGTGTGTGTTATATTAGGTGTAGCAATTTTCATTAGGTAACTTGATAGTCGGAATATATAATATAAATATTTAGTTTAGTATAAATAATTAAATTTCAATATCAAATTGTATTATATTAGGTTATAAAATTGTATTAAGATTGTTTCAGAATTGTTAGACAACATCTCATGTGTCTAACTTACCTTAATCTAATAACCTAACTTAACTTAATCTTTATCTGATATTTTATTACAAATATTGAAACATTACTTATTGATACTTAAAAATTACTTAAATAATATTCGACTCCTAAAATAACCTGTTTCTTTTTTTTCTTTTTATATAAATACGTACAATTTATTTAAAACACTTAGAAGAAAAAAATGTAAAAATACTGACCCGGTAAATACTAACCATGTTTATATAGACGTAAGAATTTCGCCGTTAGGTGAGAAACTGTCGACGCTAAAAAAGAGTAAATAAAAGAAACAACAAGAAAAAAGAAAAGAAAAAAAAACGGGAAAGGAAGAATCACGTGGGAGTTGGAAGACTCGTGAACAATTTTATCTCGTCTCCCTTGAGTTTAAAGCGGTAGTTGGCAAAAGGTTGCCACCAGACAAAACACGACCGAATCGAAGAGAGCAACGTTCCGTTTTCTCCTCCGAGAACGTTGCGGCTCGACTTTTAAACGCGTTCGTTCGTTTTCTTTGGCCCTCAGCCAAAGAGAAGATGTTCGTCCTATAGATCTTAAGATACAACTTTGTTTCCTTCGAACATTGTAACCAATAATTGAATGATTACCGATTACGAGAGTGAATCAACAATTACCTATATTTCAATCATAAAATCTATTTTTTTAAACGTTGTTGATTATTATTTTTTTAAGTAAATGTTCATATACTAGGTGTCTAGTAAGATTTTTTCATAACACACGTTCTGAACACAGAATAAACTCAACAATAAAACAAAAATGTTTTATAAACATAACTCATTTGAAACTTTATTCTAAAATTATTATTCAAAAAGTTGTTCAACTACACGAAAAGATGTTTGACACCATTTTAATATTCTGTTTACACATGACGAATTTGTATTCATTTCTGCAACAGTATCTCCAATTTACTTTACCATAACCTCAAATATAGCTATCTCAGTTCCATAAACTTCTTGTTTTAGTTTCCCTTACGAATAACAATCTAGTAGGGATGGACCAGATAATCTAGGCAACCAAGTTATTCTTTAAAAAAGAAAACTAGTAAACAACATACAAAAAACAGCTAAATATCATATAACTTTAGAATCAAACTTCAAATGGTTTATGTTTATAAAACATTTTGGTCTTATTTTTAAACGTAAAGTATATAATAAATTAATATTTGATTTTATTTATATTAAAAAAGTTTAAGAAAGCAATTTAGTAGAATAACTTAATTTGCAAATGAATGAATCTAATTAGCAATGGGGTGAATTTAGTTTTCAAACAGGTGATTGTAATTCGCGAAGGGTGAATTTTATTACAAATACTAGCCATCTGTTTTAAATACAACAGTTACATATATAAACAAGGATTCTTTTAATAACTAAATATATTATTTATTTAATTAAAATATAGAAAAGTTAGAAAATATGAAGAAATTGATTTAACCGACTGGACGCGACTGGACGATTCATGTATTTATTTGTGATTTTCATCTTATTACAATTGATACAATTGAAATATTTAAAGGACTACAGGTAGTCTGAAGGAACATTGAAAGACACTTGTAGATATTGCAGACGGTAGATATTTATTTCCAAGCGTAAGAGAGCGTTTCGAAAAATGCAGTTCACCCACGCTCAATTTCAAACTGAACCAGATAGAGAAGGCTCGCGCGTGTCTTTACAGATTCGAGATCGCGAGCAAGAACGATCTATCGATCGATCGATCGATAGGCAAAAAAAGGAATAAGTATATATATATATGTGTCTGTATGTGTACTCATACGTGTACTTTATACTTAGGTACGCATTCGTGCGCACTTTCTATTAATAGAACGTTAAGTTATTAGCCGGTACTGCCCACGCTCATTCGAAACGTAGACATGCATTTTTTATAACGACCATGAAGCGTGCAAAGTGTATCGACTCGGTTAAATAGGTAGATAGAAATATATATGAGTACTCATCTGTACTGGTTGTTTCATAAATGCATGTCACAACTTCAGGTGGTATATTAATACTAGAACTACCACACCAGTCATTTTGACTGGTTGGTCTTTAACATGATTTTAGGTATCAAGAATATTTTAATACCAAATATTCTTCATTATTGTATTTATTATTATTGTTATATAATTTTTAAGATCTCAGAACATGGAGTTTCTTTTGTAAAATAATAAGTCAAGAAATATAAAAATATTCTACTTTTACGTCTTTTTTAAAAACTAGTCATTTTTTGACTGGTTTTGGTAAAGATAGCTACATCTCAATTGTTGGTAGTTCTAGTGTTAAACACATGATGCAAGGAACCAAGATTTTAAATGCAATATTGAAAGGATCGTTACTTTACCCGGTTGCTGAAATCCCAAATGTCGGGAGACTTGTCAGATATTGATCAATTAACGTATTCTAAACTCCACCTTTGTAATCCTTACAGGGATTCGAGCTTTCTTCGAGGTAGCAATATGTGTAGCATATCAACAACCAATTATATTTTAACATCACTAAGAAACAATTGTACTTTAACATTAATACCAAATAAGTGTACTTTTAACAAGTTAACAAGTACTTATAAGTTGTTAGTATAGCTGTTATAACTCAAAGAAAGAAATTTGACTGTGTTATCAACTATTATAACAGAAAACCTCAAGCAACTTTGTTGGTGACATCACACTACACCATCAAATATTGATTCAATGGACATAACAGCATTAATAATTCAAAAAGACTAATCAAGGCAACGGTTGCATAACAATTACCATTTATTAATTACTATTTGTAGTGTTTATTATATATCCATGTTAATACTTAAGGATTTTTATCTACATAAAAAATAACATATGATTATTCACTATAACAAGTAATATATACATTGGTTTTCTAGTAATAAATGATTTAAAATTTCTAAAATTTCTAAGTGGTCAACACTTGTCAATCTTTGAGTAGTATCAGTGGTGTTCAATAGTGTTCTAAAATTAACATAATGGTTTTGTATACTAATATTGAAATGACCAAAATATATTTTATTTAGGGCTGTGCAAACAAAAATGGATTGAAAATATGAAAACTTCTGGAAACGTAGAATTCCAAATAATTGAATGTTTGATATAAATGCAGACACTCCCAACATTTTATTTTAACAACTACTACTCAAAAATTCATGTATATCAAATATACATATATTCATATGAAATATTTTCTTTATTTAATGTATAGATTTACCCACTGAAATCCTAACATTTATCTGTAGAACACTCTGTATACTTAGGTACCAAAACTAAAATCGTTCTTTGATCATGTTTGAAAATATAACCTTATCAAGAGATCAAAGATAAAAATTACATGCAAAGATCCTCCTCTTCTATAATATATATTTTATGACTTTATTTAAAGAACTCATAGAAAAGATATATTTATCTATGTATCTACGTATCTACCTAACTACCTAGAATACTTTTATCTCGATCGGATAATTATTCTCTTCCTCGTCTAATCTAAGGATCTAACGGTGATCTCAATCGCTAATATAGATCTTGCTATATCATCATATGTCTTTCTCTTACTTGCTCATTTTCTCTTGCAGTATTGAGTCTATCTATTATATTTATCATTTATTTCCATCTTATAAAGATATAATTGAAACTATTGCTTATCGCAAATGCTACATGAATATTATGTTCTTTATCGTATCAAAAGATTTACTCGCGTGTACGATTATTATTATTATCATCGACCTGTATCATTATTACTTTTTTTCACCCCACTTTCCTGTTTCTTCCTATTTTTATTTTTTTTTTGTCTTTTTTCCTTTCTTTCTCTTTCTCTACATAATTTTGATTTATCGAGATTGCACGCAAAATCTCTTGACTTATAAAGAAACTTGATGTGTCGGTTATAAACGAATAATAACGAAAAAGGAATAAAACGAAAGTACATATTCATGGTAAAGCTAAAGGGGAATTAATAATCAAGTTTCTCTGAAATTTCAAAGATATTTTTTGGGAGTCTGAAAAAAGTCTGAAAAAGTTTCGAACGATTCCTTAAAACCGCGATCTCTCTCTGTTTCTTATTTGATTTTTGTTTGTTTCGTAGAAAAGCGTATACGTTTTATGCGAAGTGTCAGTGTTATAACGGAAAAGAAGGTTCAAAAATGTGAATATGTGTGAAAGAGAAAGAGAAAGAGATAAAAAGAAAAAATTGTGGAGTATATAACATGCGTGAGATCGTTCACGATGGTCGACCACAGGTGTTAGGAATTTCATACGTGGTCATCGACGTATCGTATTTACGATGTTGTCTCCTGAAGGCTCAGAGGTAAACCTCTGGACCACCTTATTCTCTCTTTCTTTTTCTCTTTCTCTTTCTTTCTCCTTTTCGATTCTCCGAACCTTTCTTTACAGTATCTTCTCACCGTGAGAACGAGCAAGCACATAATTCCTGTATTTTCTCCGACACTGTATATATAAATATATATATGTATATAATACACGTAACAATACTGCACATATATGCAGTGAATTGTAAAAGTATTCGTACCAACTTTCAATTTACAATTGAAATAATTTATATTTATTTATAATGCAATGCTACAAAATTCTTATAAATAGAAACGTATTTGAAGTTTATTAAACTTTCAAATCAAATTAATATCAATTTCATTGCTAAAGAGTATACTATTCTATAAAGGAAGTATAATTTTACATAAATTATAGGAAAATAGATCTCACAAGAGTATTTGCATCTACATAAGATATAATAATAGTGTACAATTATTACTTTTGATAAGTAATACTTAGTTAATGCTCCTTTGAATCTTATATTTTTGAAACGTTTGAAAATATCTCGTGAGACCAATTTATTATATATACAGGGTGAGTCACGTTACATTTCAAAATAACTCGTAAAATATACATTATATCAAAACATTTTTCCTGTATAATTAAAGTATATTAGAGGGGCTAATGTAATGTTCAAACAAACATTAGTTCAATTTTTCGTCACTAGGGGTAAGGCCCAATTTCTTAAAATGGAATATATAAATTGCTACCATGTTGAAGAGTTCAAAAGTAATTCAATTAATTAATTGTTCAAATTAGGAATAATTTATTATTTTATTTTATTCTGTTTTAAAAATGGACAGAATTTTCCTGTAGACCTAATATATATATACTAATATATTGTAAACAAATAAAAATGGCTGATACGAAACCCTCTGAACTTTTACTATTTCATAAATTTCACTCGAGCATTCGTAGTGAAAAAAAAAAGAAATAAACTCACTTTAAAGAATGCACGCTGCAATCAATTTATAGGAAATTATATTGGACCATTGTGTACTGTGCGATTAATCATCGTTCGAAGCGTTTATTGCGTTTACTCGCTGACATTTATACGTCATCATAACCTCTAAGCAATATAATAAGAGACAGGTATGGTAGGTATAAGAAAAAAATAAGAAATTCATTGCTGAAATCAATCTGGGTCGTATAACATAAAAATAAAATTCTGTTGAAAAATTGTATTTCAAGAATATTTGTTTATTGACTTATTACGATTAATGATATTCGAAAAAATATTTTTGAAAACAATTTGATCTTTCAAAAAACGTAAATCCAACTTTTTGGTTGGAAACGTTGAAAAATGTTTTTTTTTTTTTTTGAATTTCTGGTTACTGACAACGTTACGGTTAATGAATTATATTAATTATATTAATAAATAACGTTAAAATGATTTAAAAGATATTTTCAAAAACGATTTGATCTCTCGAGAAACATAAGTCAAACTTTTTCGTGGTATACATTTAACACGTCACGGTGCAACGCGTGTCTCATGACAAATCGTTACCTGTAGATTTATCTTCTTGCAAATAAACTCTCGTACTGGTGTGCATATATACACGTATCTACGGGGTGTACCATTCGTTTAAAAAAAATTTTTTTTAATTTTAAAACATTTAAATGTCTCAAGAAGAA
Organism: Polistes dominula; assembly: GCF_001465965.1. The sequence goes on along the minus strand of NW_015149022.1, from coordinate 905,324 downwards.
TTGAACTTGTAAATAATTGGACATAGAAATTGTTTTATTATGAAAAAAGGAAAATTGTATTCTTTTATTCTTAATATCTCTAATTTTGAAAATTTGTCTAACTGTGAACAGTCGATAAATTACTTTAATGATAATAATACATAAATGCATATTCTCTTGAAGAGGCGTCAAAAATAAATACTTAAATAAAATTATATATATGTTCTGTATAGAAAGTGAACAAATTAGTATAGCCACCATAGAAGATCAACTGATTATGAGTGTTTTCTTTATAATCGTTTGAGTTAGTTGCACTTTTACAAGTATAGAACCAAATTAATAGGGCACCAATTATTTTAAAATTATACACAATTATAGGGGTTCATTAGAACCATGCGCTATTCAAGTAATAAAACCCAATACTTAAACGTTCTAAAGAAAACGAAAACGTTTCACATGCATTTCATATACCAGTTCTTTACAGATGAAAATAAAAAATAAATTTTCTACAGAAAAAATAAAAATAGATAGGTTAAAAAGTTTTGAACTTAGGAACCTATATATTTATCTGAATAAACACCTATGCCTATCTTTCCCACACACACACACACACGCGCGCGCGCGCGTTTAGAAAAAAGTTCTTTTGATTCATTTTGACGATGAAATTATTAAGAAAATAATTCAATTTTTGTCAAAATAAAGGGAACACCCTGTACATTCGACTGTATAGGAATCCATATCAACTTTATATACATATATATATTTATATATATGTGTACACGGGTACGCACGTCGATCACGAAGCGTGTCCTTCGGGCTCGCGTACAGGTTGCCAGAAGAGAAGTGAACGCAACATACTGCCGATAGTTTGGATCCTGACTCTCGATCTATCGTTCGAACTGATCAAAGATTTACGAGAGAGACTTCGACGAGATTATACGACATCGTATATATTCCGGAAGTCGAGATTATCATACCAACTGTCCACTTTTATTATCCCTTCGATGTCAATGTACTAACACAAGTTGAAAGAAGTATTTAACCCCTCTATGGACCAACTTTCAAATCAATTGGGTTTTTCGGAAAGTAATTTCGTTTTTTCTGGACACAATAAAGTCATTAGTTAATGCAAACCAGCAAATATCAAAACGTAAGATCGGTTAGAGGTTAAATTTATCAAATTCAACTGTTTAAGCCAACTTGAAAGGCCTAAGTTTAACCTGGAAGTGAAAATTGTCTTCATTTTCACAAAAAAAAACGAAATCACTTTCTGAACAACCCAATATAATTGATATTTTATTAAATAATTAAATATTTTTTCCACGAAATGATATATGTCTTGTTATAGAATATCTTCTTATTAATCAGTAATATTCTTGATAACGGTTATCAGTCCTAACCTTAAATTTCCAACTAAATACTTTTGCAAGATGTCTGCAGATAAAAATCAAAGGAATCATCTTGTGCAATCATCATTATTTATTCTATCGTGTTTACGAAACCAGAAAAAATGTACATAATAGTTCATTAGTATATCAAACGTATTATATATATATTTTTTTAATATCACATCATTTTATTACTATTTGCATATGATATAACTTTGTAACTTTCAAATGACAATAAGCTATAATGATATTTGTGATAAAGTTTGTCTTTTGCTTTTTAGTTTTATTTATTAATGTCATCAAATATGAATACAAAATAAAATAGAAGAATAAGCTGTAAATAAATAGCTAAATTTTGATCTTTAAACTTTGACTACTAAACCACTCTGTCAATTGTTAACATAATTTTTTTTAATGAAGTCTAATTTATAACTACAATCATATTCAATAAGAATACAATAAAAATTTCTTGTTTTGTATCAATCAAACTGCAGAATTCATTTACTAAAAAAAAAGTCTTTTTTTCTATAAATAAAATTATTTTTTACTAGTTAAAATATAATAAAATAAAAAACACTAAAATTCTAAATAGTAACGTGCATTTTAATTAAGAAAAAATTGTCACGTAAACGCTCTTATATTAATTCGATTAAAATGTATCGATAATAGCTCATCATCAAATCATTGACAAATTATTCCTTAAAATCATTTTCATCAAAAATCAATTTTCACTTTAATCTATTTTCCTTAATATAATTTTTAGTCATTGATCCAATGAACCGTTAAATAGCTGATTAATAAAAAACTGTTAATGAAAATGACCTCATTACCAGATTTGACAGGTTTAATCACTCAACGATCGATATTATCACACTTGCGCAATGTTTATTGTGCATTCTTGCAGTGTAATCAATCTCCCTATTCTGTCTTTGTCTTGATCTTTCACACAAAAGTAAAAGAGTGAGAGAGAAAAAGACAGAAATAAGGGGTGAGATTACCGAGATTTGTCGTATTTTTCTTTTTTTTTAAAACATCAAATGCCAAACAGTTTTATCGGACTTTTAAATGAGGAATGAAATTAAAAAAGATTAATGACTGCTATTTATTAGATCAATAGAATTAGTATTTTCAATTATTAATAAATATTTATAATAAAATATCAATATGCAATAAAAATGGTTAATATTATACTTAAATAACAAATTAGGTTTGATTTACGAGTATACTTATTACGAAAAAAGGGTATTTTTTTACAATAAATATATTCATCACACAGAAAAAGCGCTTACCTATTTGCTATTTAAATTGTAATTTTAATAAAAACTAAAATATAAAGAAAATTTCAAGATATTTCAAGTATTTAAAGACCAATACAAACAAAGATATAAATAATTATTATAAAATATTAACTGTTTAATCTTCACTGACTTTATGAGCAACTTAATAAAATTAACAAAGAATTAATTTGATAAAAAATCGAGGTGTTAATGATAGTAATATCTGAGAATGAGTGAACACGGATTCTGAGAAATAACAACCACGGGTTTTAGAAGAAAGAAGGGCACTACTACCTTCAAGGAGGAAAAAAGAAAAGAAGAGAATGTCACAAACGGCGCCAGCTTGGCCCGCGCCTATAACGCAATATGGTTCTTTCTATATATTATACTTGGACAGTGAAGAAAGAAAAAGAGAGAGAGAGAGAGAGAAGGGCACTTTGTGCACACCCCTCATTCCTCATATGTCAGTGATCACGAACACGCATATATAAAACGCGTGTGAACGCACGTATTTATATTTCACGATTGCTAATCCAGCCACTGTGCCGTTAAGTTGAGATATGAACGTAGGATTTTAAAAGACAAAAACAGAGAGAGAAAGAGAGAAAACTTGGTAACAGCACCGAATATGAGACCCCATTTATGTTTCAATAAATATCAGAAAATATTCAATGTTTTAAGTACTTTTTCGGTTGTCATACAAAAAACATTACGTTTTTTAATTCAATGTGATTCAAAGTGACAAATTACTTGTTTTAAAAAATTATTTGTAATATGTGGAACCCTGTTTAAAATTAAAATTAAAAATTACAACTATTATTTAACTAATTGTTAGATATGATGCATTGAACATATTATCCATTAACATGGCCTTTAAAATGGTACTACAAATAAAATAAACATGCGTTTTCATATATTGGGTTATCACTAAGTCATTGCTGATTTTAAAAAGCCATCTATCTATATTGTGGACAAAATCCATAATCACTTAGTTGCCAACCCAATAATTCCTATTTTTGTTACTATACTCTTTTGTATTTTTCGTATACTTCATATCAGAAATGATTTAGGGTTTCATATAAGGTTACATGTTAGCAGCATATCTTTACTAGAAAAAAAAATAATTAAATGAATTTAACAATGAAAAAAGTTTCTTAATGTTTTTCATGCAAACGATAAAAGAAACTAATCAAATAACTTACCTCAAAGATTAATACAAAGCTTCTTTGAAAGTGAGTATGAATACTTGTGACAAGTAAAAACAAACTTAATGGTGCTTCAATGAAACAAACGTTCCCACGTAAAAGATCAGCTCATACGGATGATATTGATATTTGTTTTAATAGTTATAACATTACCTAATATTACAACACTTCTTTATAACAATAAATGGTGTCTCATGGTACCTCATATTCAATATTCTTATCCCATTGATTGATTCTAATTTATTTCCAAGCAGCAACTTAAATTTGAAGCTTTTATTTGAATTATACTGTTTCATTGTAATTTCATACCACCAACAAAAATTTCATATAAATAAAATAACATTAATAAAATATTATTATTACTTTTGATTATAACTATTTATAAAAAATTTCATAAATAATGATCATAAATGTTCTAAAAAGAAACATTTATTTTTTATTTTTTATAGCCTGCTAATTACAACACAAAGTAGAAAAAAAAAAAGAATTTTTAGAAATCAATTTAATCCTCTTAAAATCAATCAATGGGTAACAACCAAAATGAAATTCTTCAAAATTTGATTATTTGCTGAATTTTCGAGTTGAATATGTTTTCCTTTTAAATAGAAGAAAATGATTTCAAAAAGAATTCCTGTTTACTCAATTATATCAATTAATCGATACGCCTGTCAGACACAATTGCCTTTTGTTTCTATTAAAACGATTAACTTTTTTCAAAAATCAACCAATCCTTTCCTTTGTATCAATTAATTACTTTTCACGTAAAATGTAAATGAAAGAGAACAGTTTTGATTTCATATAAATGCATTCCCTTTATTTGTCATAAAAATAACTTTATTTAGAAAGTGATATAAATTATTTTACAATATTATAACAAAAAAATAAAACAAAAATATAAAAATTCCTATATTAGCGAATTAATATCCGAGATAACAAATACAAGTAAATATTTTGAAAAATTGTCATGAATATTCTTAGTCACGTTAAAATACAAACCCTTAAAATATATTTCAATCGAAAAACAAACTGACTAATGCCACTTTAAAAGTAAACTGTTCAAATGATCAAACAAGTGACAATAAATAAAATCCTTCGTACATTCAACAACATAAATTACAAGAACGAATTCCACATTCCTTACCTTTAATGGATCCTATGGATCGTGAATACAAAACTTGGAGAAGAATCACTTGTTAATCGAGTGTAATTAATTAACAAATAGGCTATTGATTAGAATCAATTTGTTAAAGTCTAAGAAAGAAAGTGCATAAAATAAATGGAAATCTCTATTATCGGTCTTATTAGCGATTGCTTGCTGGCACTCCTGTCTCTTTAGTTTTTACAGGTTAACTCGTGAGAAACATTAGATATATACGAGTAGCCATATGTAAAGTGCGTATCAAAGCTTTGCAAGTAAATATAAACGTACGTAGAACGACGTCGACGGGGCCTGGCGGCATCTAACACGTGGGCAGAACGCTCTGCGGCCCACGGTTTTTCGCGGCCACGACTAAAAAGCAAAGCAAAAGCAAAAGCAAAGCGAAACTGAACAAACTAGCTAGTGTTAGAGGAGAAACTGTCCTCATGCCCTTCCTTTCCAAGTCACGCATGCTTATTTACTCGTGTGTGTGATATCATTTTATTTTATAACTTTTACGTATTACGTAATTTAAGGAGACCATTTAAAGATTATAGAGGTTGTTGATCATGTTCATAGGTTTATAAACCCTTCCTATTTTTTGTTTACCTATAAGTAACAGTTAATTGAGCAATCATGAATTAACTTGTATTTGCATTTGTTTTAAATTATTTATATATAAATAAAGTTACTTCAAGTTGCTTCAAATTGCATATTTAATTGTAAAATAATAGCTGATGACATGGAATAATTTCTTTCCTAAAATTACCAATTACCAAATTAATGTTTAATATAAAAATTAAAACAACACACAAACAATATTGTCAGTTTTAGGATCCCCACAGAATATCTGACTATGAAAATAGCAGTTAATCCATCATTGGCTTAAGATAAGCTTAGGATTAGATCCCGGAAATGATTACGAGATCGACTCGAGCGGAGAAAGTAGAGATTTTTCTTAAGAGAAAGCATATTTCACTTTTCTCCAAGTAAACCAATGCATCAGGAATTTCTTGCCGAATTTCTTGTCGATTTGCAAGTTTTATTCAGAATGCTATTCTTAGTCGAGACGCAAGCTCAGGTGCAGAAAGTGCCGTAGGACGTTTCGAAAACCCGTAAAACACCCGTCGTCCGTATTCGTCCGTATCCGTGCGCGACGGCGCCACGATTTACATTCCTATTTATTTCTCGTGCACGCCTAACGTCACGTCACGTCACGTAGCTGGATCCCGAACGGCTTATCGAACGCTCGCGGCGTTGAAAGGTATAGTGAAAAATAATCAAATATACTAGGTGATACACTAAGAATAATCATCTATTTCAAATCTGATACTTCAAATTATTATTAAATTAATAAACTTACCAATAGTTCGTGCATACTATCCTAATAAATAAAAAAATCACCCTAGTAGCACAAAATATTGTTGAGGTTGTTGATCATGTTCATAGGTTTATAAACCCTTCCTATATTTTTTGTTTACCTATAAGTAACAGTTAATTGAGAAAGACTTACAAAAACATGAAAACAGTTAATTGCTAAGATATTAAATCTCTTTTTAATATTAAATACACATATATTCAATATTCTTCAATATTTTGTGCTACTATGGCATCTTACATCCAAAAATTTTAAATCACCCATCGATTAAATACAAATCCCTAAAAGGGTCAAAGATTTATTACATTACTAATTCTAAATTAAATTGAAGACATTTTAATAAACAATATCTTATTCAAGTTTAATATCTTCATCAAATTTATTACTATCAATATTTGAAATATTAAACAATTGTAATATCAATAATAGGAAAAGAAAATAAAGAAATACAAACATATGTTATACATACAACCTAAATCCCCAAATCTAACTCCCCTAAAATGTTATCCTATTGGGAATTACCTATAAGCTGAAAGAAAAACCTAATTTATCAAAAGAAAAAAGGAAAAACGAAAAAAATCGAATCTATTTGAACACCGTATACTTTACACAGACCAACCAATCTTAAACAATCATAACGATATCTTAAAACGAAAAATCATTCACTTTGGCATGAAAATCTGAGAACCTTATTTTTGTAATATAATCCAACCTTTCAAAACCAGGCCCATATATTCATAGAAACTTTTAGATTTAAAATAACTTCAAAAACCATCTTAAATTGATGAACTTTCTTCATGAATCTTCGTATACATATTCCTTCAACCCTGCTTCTGAAAACTTTCTGAACTATCGTTCATGTACAAACGTGAAATCCTTTTGTTCAAGAATGAACATGAAATGGACATGAATGAAAGTTGTCAAAGGCAACATAAACGTGCCATTTAAAGATCGGATGAATGAAATTAATTCTCTGTGTATATATTATGTACATACATACGGGTCTATTGTATGTAGAGATAATTCATCCATAATTCAAATCCCTGATCATCCGGAATAAAATCACGAGACCTCGATGAAACGAGTGAAAGTATCTTGTTAATTCTTAATTAACATCGATCCTAATTTAAATGAAACACTTTGATTACACATGTATGTACACTCTCTCACCGTTCTTTAGCATTATTTCAAAAATTTTAGATTATGTATTGGATTGATCAAAAAGTTAGTGTCAATTTTATTTAAAAAAAAAAGGTTCACAAACAACATTTGTATATTTGTAAATCGGTAGGAACTTTTTAGACAATTTATACTTTGTTAGTATATTGTTTTCTTGCTGTTTAGTATTTCAACTCGTTAGAATAGTGTCTCAGGGTTGGATCAAAAATAAAGGAAACATTAAAAAGAAATAGCTAATTGAGTAGAAGTCATCGTCAGAGCATCACACGCAGCAGGGGGTAAGAGAGTATTTGTTCACTGAGCAGGAAGCAATCTGTTTCAATATGGCCACTCGTCGAATAAGTAGCGTACTGTGAGTACTATCTACTTACGTACACGACTCACTTATCTCCTACGCTTTGTTAACCGGTCAATTGATAGCTGAGCGAGGACACGGCGCTTGATCTTTTTTCCAAGGCTTCCTACGATCAATCGATCGATAGATCGATCTAACTAAGAACACTATTTTAAATATCGTTTAGAAATCTAAATGTAACATTATATAATACACTTACATTCGATAATGAATGTCTTTAAGAATAACGATAAGGAAATTAAAACTGACTACTGTTTATTGGGTCAGTATTTGTATATATTTGTAGTCAGTGTTATAAATAAATGATCAATATTTATAATAAAATATCAGCATATATAATGAATGGTTTGTATTTGTCATAAAATATTAATATGTAATCCTAACATAATTTTGACGTAACCCTAGACCCATTATAAATGCTAACTATTAAAATTAACTTAAAAATAACTACCCATTTAAAATACTAACAAATTTTTATTTGTACTAAATATATTATATTCACCTCTTATTTTTCGATATACTAATTAAGAATCTAAAACTATAGGGTATTCTAGAAAGTTGTAAAAACTTTACAGTCATATTCCCATCATTATAATAATGAATAAAGTTTAAACATGGGTCCAGAAATATTTTTAATTATAGCCAGGTAAAGATTCTCCTCTTTTATTAACTTTAAAAGTAAAATGCTATTGTATTATTTTTTTCTTTTACGTTAATTTGTTCAGAATTAAATACTCAACAAGATTTGTAAATAAACTTCTTTTATCAAAGAAAAAAGTATACAATCTTGAACCGGTTGAAACTATGGAACCATTTGGGAAGTCATATTTGCATAAACATTTTTCTTTATTATAATCAAAAGAATATGTCAGTAAAATAAAAGAAACCTTGTAGAAATGATTAGAATTTTCAAGTAAAACGATATTTGCAAAAGTCATGTCCAGCATTATCTCGATACTTGCATTAATACAAATCGATATCGGCGACATTAGAATGACAATCGTCATAAAATCAGTACAAATTAACCTATCGACACAAGCGAGTCTCCACGCTCGCGTTCACGTTAAGTTGACGGTGACGCTAACGAGCCTGCATGGCAATTGTAATAAATCGAACGTCGCCTACCGTGCTAGTCACACCTGCTTCGAGATTATGCAGTTAGCGTAAATAAATCTTACCTTCGATAGGATTTTTCTTTAACTTGCTGACCAAGAATGCATGTTCTTCTAAATCAGATAAAACTAATATATATATATTAGATAACTTCGTGTTCGATTTTTACAAGTTTTTGATACGAACTTTTACAATCACGAAAATTATGTTGCAAATATCATTGATGCGTCTGTATTTTGATTTTTATCGTAATTTAATTATTTTTTAATTGATATACAAAATTCTACTAACCCATATGCATCTGACCATGAGCTCTAAATACATCAACATCGTATTTTCACTAAATATTCCATCCGTGAATGGAAATGGGTTTTAAAAAGTTGTTAGCTGTATCAGATTTAAAGAAAATACAATTACCATTTTCGAAAGATATTTGACAGATAATTGTAGTGTTACTATACGATTGGCATAAACTTATACAAATGGCTACACAATTATGCAATACTTATAGATTCATAGGGCTACACGTGGGCGAAAGATCCGCGGCACGGCACGATTTTATTAATTGGCACGCAACTGCCTAGCCGCAGTTATATTCCACTTAAATAATAATTACTTGGTGGAACTATCGCGCGGCGGTTGCGCCCACGTAGGCGCCGTTTATGCTTCGTTGCAGCTTCTCTCTCTTTCTTTCCCTTTTCCAATCTTTCTTCGTTTCCCTCCTTCCTTTCTTTCTTTCATATTTTTCTTGATCTCATTCTGTCGCCGCTCTCGTATTACGTCTACTTATTCAGGTGGATACGGTTAATCGATTTTCTCTAGGAATTCGCTTGGCTTTTTTTTTCTTTTAACTTTTATCAACCCGTTAAAATGCTATGTTTTGGTAAAATTGATTAAACCTTACTAACTTGCACCTTTCCAGAGATAATTTGTACCGCTTAACGTTGACGTCTTTAACATCTTTGGAACATGCCTCTTGGACCGCACCGGAAGATAAAATTAATACCTGCCAGAACAAAGGCCAAAGTACTGAGGATTGTCACAATTACATCAAAGTACTTCTCAGTAATGGGAAAAGTTTATTCACCTGTGGTACTTATGCCTTCAGTCCTTGGTGTACCTGGAGAGAGGTATAATTCATTTGAATTTGTAACCTCTTTGAGAACGAACTAATTGTTAATAACTAAATGAGATCGTTTCATTATTTTCCACAAACGAAGATTGAAAATATCACCAGTGTGACGAGCGAAATGTCAGGTGTTGCGATGTGTCCTTATTCACCACATGCCAACGTAACTGCACTTTTAGCCAGAGGTTCAGGTGGACTGTTTGCTGGTGCACCAACTGATTTTTCTGGTTCCGATCCTGCGATCTACAGGACTCTTGCGTCACCAAATCTGAGGACTCATCAGTACGATTCTAGGTAATGAAATTTGTACTCTTTCATTCTAATATTTCTCATATAACCTTTTCTATGCTACTTTGTTTATTTATTAATTAATTATATCTAAATACACCGAATTATTTATCATTGTTTTCAGATGGCTGAACGATCCACAATTCGTTGGTAGTTTCGAAACCGAAGATCATGTATATTTTTTGTTTCGTGAGACCGCAGTGGAATATATCAATTGTGGCAAGGTAAAATCGATTTATCTTTCTTTTCTTTATATTTTGACATCCATTGTCAAAGACATTATTGCGTTACACGAAGATAATCGTATAATTTGACTCTCAGTACAATTGTGAATAGCATGCCTAAGGATTTAACGAAGCGTTAAATGTTTTTCGTTACAGAAAATATATTCGAGAATAGCACGGGTTTGTAAAAACGATCGAGGTGGGCAGGTCATGATGAAGGACGTCTGGATGAGTTTCAGCAAGGCTCGTTTGAATTGTTCCCTTCCGGGCGAGTTCCCTTTCTATTATGATGAGATCCAGGGTGCTGTCTATCATCCCGAAGAAAGAATAGTTTACGCGACTTTCACAACTCCGATGTACGTTAAAAACTAACTTTTAATCATTTTTTTATAAAACAAATGAAGAAAATGAAAAGAAGAAATAAACAAAAAATATCATTAACGTTAATTTTATGTCTGTCCATAAATCGTACGAGGATGAATATGAGGGTAATATTAAATAACAAAGTGATGTATCATTCACGTGAAGCTAAGTTTTGTTAATGATCAAAAAATAAAACATAAGAAAAATCGAGCAAAAGAGTACAAAACAATGATTTTATATTTTCTTTTCGTTATAATAAATTGTCGTTTTTACAGTAACGGAATAGCTGGTTCTGCAATTTGTGCATTCAACATGTCAAGTATCATAGCAAGTTTCAATGGGCCTTTCAAGCATCAAGAGAACTTAGGGGCTGCTTGGGAAAGGCGACCGGTTTCTCATCACAACAGGGAGCATTGTCCATTACCAACGAACACAACTCGTCATTTAAGTGACAATCAGATATACCAATTAATGGATGAAGCTGTTCAGAGCACAACGATGGAGCCATTGCATACCGTAACTTTGGAAAGATTCACACAAATCGCTGTAGATGTGACACCAACTAAATTACATCGCGGAGTAACTGTACTTTATGTTGCCACAACTGAGAGATTGATTAAAAAAATATCTGTACTTCCGAGGACTCTGGAAACTTGTGTAGTCGAAGTTTGGGGTCCGCTTCCATCGATGCCAACAACTTTGCAGTTTTTAAAGGATACCCAAAGTTTATATGTTGGCATGGAAATTGGTTTGTTAAGGTAAAATGAAGTTTGATTTAAACTACAGGTTTAACAGGTGTATATTGATCTTATTTGATATTTATTCGAATTATGTTATGATTGGTATTAATTAGAATACCGGCAGTTCAATGCCACCGTCATCGAAGTCGTCAAGCATGCCTGAATGCACAAGAACCTTATTGCGGTTGGAACGAGCACTTGATGAAGTGTGCCCAAGCACCAAAGCAGAATCATATTGCCACTCACTGGCATCAGGAAGTAACAAAATGTCCGGTACTCACTGATCCAGTCGATGGTGGTTGGAGTGCATGGAGTGCTTGGTCAGCCTGTCAACATGGTACTGGAGATCTGTCGTCTCATGGTCATTCTCATTCACACTCTTACTTTGATCACGAAGAGGTGCATATATTATCCTATCACTTGAGGATTATGTTCAATTCCTGAGATAACTTACGATCTGAATTTATTTCCAGATCACCGATAGTTGTCAATGTCAAACCAGAGAATGCAACAATCCACCTCCGCAACATGGTGGTGCAGGTTGCGTTGGAGCACGTGTCAGGGTTACCAACTGTACTGTCCACGGTGGTTGGACAACATGGTCCGCATGGTCAGCCTGTTCTCAAACTTGTGGCTTCGCCATGAAAACACGTAGACGTAGTTGCACGAATCCTTCTCCAGCTTATGGTGGTCGAGTCTGCGTAGGACATGATCATGATGATATCGTTTGTATCGATCTACCACCTTGTCCTACGCCAGCTAAAGTTACACCACCACCTCAGAATGGACAATGGTCTTCTTGGGGTCCATGGAATGCCTGTTCTCGTCCATGCAACGGAGGTAAGACATTTTATCTCATTAATTATAATTATCAATCGTCAAACGCAATCTGTTATTAACAATACCTCTCTGATTCTTTTGTTTCCAAGGTATTCGAATTAGAAGGAGAACCTGTGACAATCCTTCGCCTAGGAAAGGTGGTGCCGAGTGCATTGGATGTGACTTTCAGGTGAAATATATTAACATACCGTCAACTTTATTAAAATGGATGAATAGATGTTTGAGATGATTGGTTAAATAAATGGAATGCAAATAATAATGTTGATCTGTACGTAGGTCGAGGAATGTACTCAACAATGCGGTGAGACTAGAAGATACTCAGGCTGGACACCTTGGTTAGCCGTGAACGCATCTATACAAAATGGAAGCGTGGGTTACACTGAAAAGCGCTTTAGATTCAGCTGTCGCGCTCAAACAGACGATCCCTCCAGTGTGAGAGTGCAATTTGCTAAAGAGGAGGAGCGTTATTGTAGAGATGATGGTTCTTGTTTACGAACCAACATCAACGGATATGGAGATAGCGTGGTCGAAAGTGGTTGGAGTGACTGGTCAGCTTGGTATCCTTGCGATCGACCTTGTGGAGGAGGCTCACAACGTAGAGTAAATATCGAAACTTGCTATTTTTAAATCGATATAGTTTGTTTACATGTTGTTATAGGACAAGTTCATAAACACTCAGAATGCAATATGTACTCGTTTTCGATTACAATAACTCGGGAATTTATATATTGAAATGTATGTTTTATTTCGTTGAGCCTTTAAGGTGTACATTATTGGGAAAATTTTAAAAGATTTAGAGTAGATATTTGAATAGTTTTTAAAAAGTTACAATATTTTTTGTGGATTTAAAAAAAAAGAAAACTCTAAAAAAATTGTTTTTAATTTTAATGAAAACGCAGAGAAGACAGTGCGAGTCTCCACCATGCGAAGGAATGAACGTGCAGACAAGAATATGTAATGCTCATCCATGCAGAACAACAACTTTTGGAAATAGCGTAGTAGAAGGGCAATGGTCCTGTTGGACGGACTGGTCCGAATGCTCAGCTACCTGCGGTGTAGGTGTTCGTACTAGAACAAGGGAGTGCATCGGACCAGAAACCTGTGACGGACCTAGACTGGTCAGAGAGACCTGTGAAATGCCTAGTTGCGATTCTTTACTTGGTTGGGATACCTGGTCCCGTTGGACCCCTTGCGATAGTGATCGTCAACAACATCGAAAACGTCAATGTCTTCAACATGGCAGTGGAATGTGCCAAGGACTTAGTCGTGAAACTCGAGATTGTCTTTCAGATTGCACGGACAACGGTAAGTTATTCAATTCTTTAAGGAAACAATTTACTCACAAATGACTTTTAATAATAATAATAACCATTCAGATGACTGGATTTTAGTCAATTTGTTTCATTGGTTTAAATAATAAATGAAACAATATATATAATTATAGTTATCAAGTCAAATGAAAAAAAGCAATAGCATTAAATGCAGAACTTTAATTGACCATATAATCAGTTATAATACGTTTAGTATTAGGATTAATTTTGATACCAATTCCAGATGTAAACGCATTACCATCCAGCGTAGAAACTGCCAGCGTATCTGTAGGGGCTGTAGTAGGCAGTTGCATCATTGGATTCTTCATTGGACTTGCTTTAACAGCGATTCTTTGTTTCTTTTATTTAAAACGAAGAAAACCACGTGTCCCTGGTAGTCCTCATTACATCAGCAAACAAAACCCTTATGTCACAGTGCCATTAAAAGAGGTAGGAAATAAACAATTAAATAATTCTCATTTGATGTAAAGGATTATTATTAATAAAATTCATTACATTCAACAGGTAAATGCTAAAAGACAGCCCAGTTTCTCTGGCAGTACGAATGGAAATGGTACGCTTCGTGGAAAAACCAATCCAAATGTGAACGGCCTTGGAAGCCCAAAATTGTATCCAAAAAGTTTGGAATACGAGTCTGCCACATTGAAACGCAATAGTCATGGTCAACAACATATTCGTGCTGACCTTGATCAGGACAAGTACTATTGAACAAACGATCGACTGCATTTATATCGTTTTTTATAGTATTACTTCACAAGACTTTACAAAATTATGAGAATTATATCATCGAGAAAGGATTGATAAAAAAAAGATATTCATTTCTTTTTTTAATCATTGGGTCACCTTAAAAGGGACCAAAAAGAAAAACATATCGGGTATTATGTTTACTGATACTAGAATGTAAACAAGCAATTGATAATAAGTGCATTTCGGAGAATATCTACTTAATTAAAGTAATTAAGATGAGTTAAGTACGAGAAAACAACGAGTTTGAACTCTTAATTTTTAACGAAAACTGATGAATCCATCAAAAAAAGAAAAGAGGCCTAATTTTATAAATCATGTAAAAGCCTTAGCAGGATGCATGAAGTGAGAGAAATATTTTTTACGAGAGAATTTACATAGTTTATTTTTATTTCTCATGTAAATAAGTACGAACAAAAAGTATATATAGATAAGTATGAGTTTGAGTGTGATGAGTGATCAAATATGTATGTCTTTGATTAATATTTGGGTTCTATATTTGTACAAAGATTTCGTGCATTTATAAATACCAATTGAGGCTGAGATTTTGTCTAACATAAAACGAACAAAAAAAAACAAGGTGTACATAGATTAACGAATGTTTTCTTTTTTCTTTTCTTCATCATAAAAAGAAAAAAGAAATGAATTTTGATACCGAATAAACGTAGTGCCATGATGAGTTTGTACATATAGACAACGTTTTAAATAATAAAATATAGTTTTATATATATGTTACTGTTAAAATGTCTAATTGAGTTAATTTATTAATTTACTAGATATTACATGAAGTAACTAGACCAAGGAAACATATAGAAGATATTTTGTTATACATTTTTATTAGTTGTTTCACAAAATAACTAGTTACTATGTGAAATAATGTTAGGTGCCTAGTTATTGTATCATAATTCCATTAAGGATTATTATTTTGGCATAGTCAATGAAAAATTACATTGTTCAGTATTTTTCCTTTTTTTATACAAAGACACTTTTTTGTTTTACATTTTTGAATCCAGTGATAGGTTTTAATAAATCTCTAAACATTTTCCAAAAGAAAAATTAAATTAATTTTTCATTTCCTTGGATTTAAATTATATTTTATAAACTTTAATATTTTTGTTTTCAAAGTACAATATGAGATAAAAACGAATAATTACGAGACAAGAAAATTTCAATTTCAAATTCATATATTATCTAGTTAAATTATGTACACATGCCTTATTTCATAATTTACCTAATCAATATAGTTATTTCATATAATTCCTAGCTATTTCATGAATTAACAAATTTCAAAAAATAACGGTAACATATATATGTGGATGAAAACATGTGGATAAAGAAAAAAAAAATGATGAAGATATATGTTTGATAGAATTTAAATGAATGTATGTTATATTTAAACGTAACTTGAGTCCAACCTTTTTTCATTTAAAGTTACGTTTTGCTATTGACTCATATTGAGTCGTATGCGAGGTTTGTATTACGTTTTAAGGGAACAGTTATTGCGAAAACGATGATACGCCTTATATTGCCGGTCGTGTTAATCATTTTCGGCGAGAAATATAGTAAATTAGAGTTGTATAAAGACTACACTTTCAAAAGGTTGCATCATATTTAAAATGACTTGTTTTTTTAAAATGATGACAGACTCTCTGTAAGATTACAAATAGCTAACGAGTATGTATGTGTGTGTGTGTGTATGCGTGCAAGTGTGTGAGAAAGAGAAAACGTAGGGGAAAATATGCTATCGTTAAGACTGTTTGAACGATCTTAACGATCTCTATTTTTTACATCGATATTCTTTTAAGCTCTTTTTACGACCCTAATGAAGGTAAAATATTAACAACTATTTGTACCCCATACATTTATATACCCACGTTGCCCCCAATGACTTTCCCGACCCTCTACCAACCCTATTCGAAACGTTTATGTTAATAAAGACAATATTTCCCTTCAAATTTGTCGTCTTACGAATTGAATTTCTTTCTTTTACAATCAAAAATAAAACAGGATGAAAAAGATGAAAAATTATGAAGTTTTTGAAAAGAAGTATATATAAAGATGTATTATTAATTGTGGAAGGATGCATACAACAATTGCAACAATATGAGGAAACTTAAATTAGGTTTAGTTAACTTAGGATTAATATATTAATACAAAAAGGACACATGCAACAATTGCAACAATATGAAGAAACTTAAGAGTTAGGTTTGGTTTAACTTAGAATTAAAATATTAATAGAAAATTTTTCAAAATACTTACCTAATAAATAACAACATATTTATTATTCACATTTTTTTAAAAATAATTATTAATTCGTAATACTTAACATAACTTATTTATTTTTTAAGAAAATAAATGATACAAAATAACATATAAAAATGATAAGAATGAAATTAAAAGAAAAAAAGAGAAGAATTATGAGAAAATTTGTAACCAAAAAATGGACAGAGAGATAAACCATCTAAAATTTGTCTAATTTAATATTTTTCTCCATATTTTTGGAATAATTTAATGGTATAGTCCATATCAGTATGCGAAGGTGGTGGATGGCAAGTGACAACCATTCGAAAGAAATTTACCAAATTTTTATTAGGCAACGGTGTATAACCAATCATCAAAGTACCATCAAGTACCATTTTTTCTTTTATCGACGTCGTAATTCTGGACAATTCATCCCACCATTCTTGGGTCTCTTCTTGGCCGCGCATACTAGATGGGATGTACCTAAAAAAAAATTAAATTAAAATATGATCTACTTAATTAATTTTTGATTATTTTAAAGGCTCTCATAGGTTTCTGCACAACTTATAAAATTTGATTCATTAGTAAAGTAATTCATAAATAATATAATAATTATTGAATAATATTAATCAATGATAAATATAATTATTTAATTATTATTAAATAATCAACAAAATCAAAACAGAAACGTTTAAATGTTTATTAATGCAAAATGAATAAAATTATCATATTTTTCATTTATCAAATGCAATAGTAATGAAAATGTAACGTGGCAAATAGCATGACTTTTTTTATCAAAAGCATTTATATAGCAGCTGATAAGAAAATCTTGATATATGTCATAATTCTTAACCATAGTAAAACATATTTGAAATAAAAATTGAATTGCTTCGGAGGAGAGGGAGGAATTAAATCTACCAACTTTTTTTTAGTAGACGCGTCAAAATAATCTAAAGGTCAAACTTTTTTTTGTTTAATGTTATCATACATTTTTTAACCCATTTGTTTCGATGAATGTTAAGAAAAAAATGAATATTTAGAAAATATTTAAATTTAAATATGATTAAGAAAGTTATTTATAAATGAATTTAATCTACTAAATTGGAATTTAACCCCTACAAGAGATTACTAAATACATTAATTTTATGAATGAGAACGACACATTTGAAATATTTACCAAAAGCAAATGGTATTGCACTCGAAGTCAGGCAAAACGAGCCTAAAACCATCTATAAACTTTATTCTATCTTTAAAATATTCAGCAGCTGACATTGCTATTTGCACTGATATATCCAAACCAATTGAACCATATGCCTTCCACATAAGCCAAAATTTCATAGCATCTACCTAAAAATAATTTTCAACGATTGTTATGTTAACTCCGTAAAATATTTCATTTGTAACCAAATCTACCCTCCAACCGGTTTCAAAAAAAAAATTTAACTAAACTCACTTTTATCAAAACAAACAAAGTCTTTTTTCTAAATCGGCACGTACTTTTCTAGCAATCCAATACAAACCTTTCTACCACATTGCACACTCTTGTCACCAGTGTCATAAGAAACGTCGTAAAATTTGTCCTGCTGAAAAAGATACTTCGCACCGGCACAATTAGTCTCGTGCAATGCTTTTTTACCTTTTACTAAAAATACAGAACACTGTAAAGGTACACCAAGCATTTTGTGTGGATTCCAGGAAATTGAATCGGATCTAAAATGAAAATGATCAAATTTGAACTTATTTTCGATTTTGTTCAATTCGATATATAAGTTTTGTACTTTAAATTCACCCTTTAGCAAATTAAATTCACATAAATTGCAAAAAGGATGCATTTAGTGCAAAAATGCAAAATAATGAATTTAAAGTATAACTTTTATAATAAAAACAATTACGAACAACTCAATCCCAGTCAAACGTTCCCGATAAGTGTTACAAAGCAGTAAAGTTCCACCTAGACATGCCTGTTTAAATAATTATAATATATAAGATTGCAATAGACAACGCAAAATAATTTATAAACATTTGTGTTCTCATAAAAATAATACGAACGTCAACATGCATCCAAAGAGACTCATCCTTGCAGATCCTAGATATTTCATGTAGTGGATCGATCGCACCAAGAACTGTTGTTCCGCATGTTGCATTAACAAAAAATGGCAATTTGTTGTTACTCTTGGCCTCCTGTATTGCATTTCTCAACTCTGCTGGTATCATCTTTCCTGACTCATCAGTCTTGATCTAAAACAAGTCATGAATTTTGCAGTTATTTTTCTCTTATTTCATTATCCATTTGTAGAATATGTTCCTATAGTCTGATCGGTAAACCACATGACACTTAAAAGGTAAATATAAGATACAATGCATAGAAACCTTGTAAACTTGATCAGTTCCGATACCCAACCAATGAGCTGCCTTCATTATAGAATAATGACTTTCTTCACTAGTAAAACATGCTAAAGCAGGAAAAGTACTGGCACCCTTTTTTTTAATATCCGGTAATGCCTTATATCTAGCCATTACCATGGCGTACATGTTAGATATACTACCACCTGGGCAGAAAATCCCATCAGCATCCGGCATTAATGGATAACCAACAAGCTTCAAACATTCGTTTATTATCTCTTGTTCAATCAACGTAAATACTGGACCCACTTCATATGTGTACCTTAAAAAGATTATTTAACAGACCATTACAAAATGTTAAAGAACGAATTAATTTACAGAGCTGGATAATAATGTATTTTTATCCACGTACAAAATGTAAAAAAAAAAAAAAAAACAGAAAAATATTAAATTTATATAAAATCCATATAAACGGATGAATTTATATTACAAATGACTGATTCCATTCTAATCAAAAGTATAATTAATTATATCACGTTATTAATGATTATTGAATGAATGATGAACTTTGTCTACATGATTTTCATTACTTCTCTTATTTATCAATCAATGATTCTTCATTAATTAATAATTATTATTGATTATTTAATTAATAGACTGATTTTACATTAAACGTAATTTTCAATTATGAATTAGATTACATTTTGCTAAACCTGTTGATAATACGAAACTTACTGACTCGTATTTAAAATTTCGGTAAGCCAAGCACCAACCATTCCATATTTATCCACACCGGCAAAAAGTTGATTGTGAAAGTTAGGACTAAAAGTTTTAACAGAGTATTTGATTATTTTTCGTATTACAGTATCCATTGCTTCGGGAGTGCTCCCATCTTGTGATAATTTAAATGAAAATAATTCCTGAAAATGTACATATAGAAATTTAATAAGAAAGATAATTCAATTTAAAAAGTAAAAACAAAAATAAAATTAATCGAATGATCCAAAAAAGTTCAAGCTAATTTATTAACAAAAGCTGTCAATATTTAATCGAAATATTTGTAAATATCACAATTTTTATATTTTCGTGTTTTTATTTTAATTCAGCTATTGAACAAATCTGAGTTTTCCAAATTTTCCTATTCAATTCATCTCATTAATTTTCAACGGGATTAAAATTACTGAATTTTAACATATTTTTTGCTTTTAAAATATTTCTAATATCATATCGGTGAAAAACACGTTGTAATATGTTCTTTATTAGCTGCTACATTTAATTAATTTAAACCACTGATTGGAAATGAAGAATTTTGAGGTCGACCATTTCGTTTTAATTGGTCAATCGCTGGAAAAGTCGATGAAACCATGAACGAATTTGAACAAGGTCAGTACATTGAAAGTAATGATATCAATAAGGAACTAAAAATCGAACTAAAAATAGTTTTAAACCATTTGGAAAATGCACAACACGAAATATGCAATAAAGTTGTTTCATTGTTTCATTAAAATACGAAAAAAAAGTTTGACGCAGAACATTTTGGAAAAAAACCTAAATTCAACAAGGACCATCGAAAATAGAGAAAACTTAACAGTTTATGCAAATTTTGAAAAAAATTGATAATATGTTTAATAATATAAATCATATACACACACACACACACATAATTATAAATCGGCATGAACTTTCCTAGTAACCCAATAGAAGTATGATAATGTTCATGGAGTCAAAGATTAATGGTAAAATGCGAAGCTGATAAAAAAATGACATATTGAACATAAGTTCAACGAACGTGCATGTACACACACACACACACTGAATAATATTATCCATTTTATTGGAACGATCGAACATTATTACAGTATTTTTTTGAAACGTACGTTTAATCCAAAAATATATCAAGAATATTTCAAAATACGAAATTTTATATATTTTTCTAAAAATTAAAAAACTAAGATTTGTTATACTAATTATGAATTTATTGACGACAAAATATCAAAAAACAATACGGATATCAATTATTTAATATTTATTTATAATAAAAAGAAATTCATCTAGCATAATTGTGAAAATAAATCAAATTAAAAAACTAAAATAAAAATTATACTTATTTCTTACTATATCGAAAAAAAATTGACTTTTCATGTAAAATACTTTCCATAACGTTATCAATGGCTATAAAAATATTTATATTTTACAATAATATTTACAGTAAACATAAACGTTAACGAAAAAAGGTATCACGTTCTAACAATTACACAGTTAAAAAGAGATCACACTGTATCAAAAAATAATGACATTAAAATTTGATTCGATCAAGGCTACAAAATGTAAATATTTATATTAATTTAAATTTACAGAGATAACGATTTTATACAACAGTAATTATTTATATCATAATTTCAATAGAGTAAAACTCACAATTTTATTTGTAAGTATAAAAAATGTTTACTTTTCCGTGCATTGTCCACAAGAGAACACTTCAACAACAAGTTTCACTTCTCGACGATTAAAAAGTTAATAAAAAAAAAAAAAAGAATCTACATATACCTATAAGTAAACTGATATACACCTTACACTTTTCAATCTCAACCATGTCATTATCGTAAATCAACAATTCATGTTTATTTTTCAGTAATGAAACTTAATATTTTAAACACAATCACTATTTATTATTTACCTTGAGATCAGTAGGATGACGAAAATTAACTACTGGAGCATTAGGATCAAAAATATTTTCCTCTTTAAGGATCCTTAGAAGATCTTCAAGCAATTTAAGTATCCCGTTATCGTTACCAGCCACAGACATCGTGAAAGTCGTACTGAGGACTTCGTTCAAGCTGAAAGCTGTTCTTACCATGGGATTTAGTATGTAGTAGTATTTGTATGTGTAAGTAAGTACGTATACTTATTTACAAACATGTGACAAACCAAGCAGCTGCTATAAGAAAGAAAGAGATAGAATAAATGTTCATATCATTGAAATGCATGCGCAAGAAACAGCCTAATCAAATGAATTCACTCTGTCATCCTTCCCCTTTTTTTTCTTTTTTCTATTTTACTTCTTATTTTTTTATTTTGTTTTATCTAACTTAATTGTTTATATTACTGTAAAGATATGAACATATCTAATCGGATTAAAACAAGTCAAGGTAATTCGAATAATACTCAATGTTTCATTCACTTTTTTCCAATTATTTTAGATATTGATAAATTTGTATTGTTATTTTTATTTATTTATTTAGTTTATTATTATTATTATCATTATTAGATAGTAAACGAAATTCCTGCCGTTCTCTGTTTAAGAATACTGGCAGAGCTGGGTAAAATACTATTTGAAATCGTAAATATTAAAAAAAGTTTTGATATATTTTACATAATGTGGATGTATTTTAAAATAAAATATTATATTTATGTATTAATCTATTAGTTCAAATGCTATTTAAAATAGAAATTAGTCAAGTATTACTCACCTTTAGATACCGGTTCCAACGTTCGCACATTTTGTCAATAAGGTCTTATCTTTTGTAGTTTAAAAAATAAGGAATTATGAAGAAACAAGTCATTTTCATTTCCGAAAGAGTTTAAGTCTTTAAAGGTTTAATTTCTTGATAAAAAAAATATTCATGTTCATCCGACAACTGCTTAGTCAGTAACTTAACTTCAAAAAAATTACAGCTCAAAGACATTATTTATTATCAAAAGTCTATAATGACAAAAATGAATCAAAAAGAAACTATAATTTTGACCTGAAAGTCAAAATACATCCATAGCAATTAAAATAAATTTTTAAAATTCGAATAAAAAATCATGGTAAGGCAGATCGAAAAAAGTTGTTCCATGGTCGGCATCATGTTTCCAATAAATGTTGATCGATCTGCAAAATTAAAAAAGAATTCTTGTAAAATAAAATTGTAATTATGTATAACTATAAACCGGAATTTTGAATTTCGTAAAATTTTAAAATAATAAAATCACCCTCTATTCTGTTTTACCGACATTCGGATACACTCTGCGTATTTTTAATACCATTATTATCCGCTAGTTGGCAGTCGCGTCGTTTGATATCAAATTATAAGAAACTTACACATCTTATTTGACATTGAAGTATATGTTTTAAAAATGGCGGGAGAATAGTTTGTAAAAGTTTATAAATGTATTAATGTTTCATTCATGTTTCATGTATTTTAAGTGATATATTTATTTTGTGTTGTGTGTGTCCATGATGGAAATTTCGAATAGTTTCCCTAGCACTAGTCAACAAATATTGCAGGCACCGCAATGTACACCTAGATTAACATTTACTATAGATAAGGAACGGTTGGATGATGATATTAACACATATTCTCAAGGTATAATAATTAAATACAATGTATGTTTTTGTTTTTTTGTTCTTTTACGTAAAATAATCTGTATATTATAATACATTTGACAGTATCACGTTAATTTCATACTGTAGATATAATATCTGTAACTTGGAATGTATTTGGAGTATCAACGTTGTTTGGATTTCAATATGACGATAAAACTATTCTTAAATTATATGGAAAACGATTAAGAGAAGAAATAGCAACTAATTTATCACATGAAAATGTAACATATAATGCTAATATTTCTATTCTAGGAGATACAACAACAAATCAACCTTCAATAAAGGTTTTTTTATTTTATTCATTATTTTTATTTTCTATTCTTATTATTTTTAAATTATTTTGACAAATTTATATATAAAACTGTATATATAATATTTAATTACATATAATGCGTTTCTAATATTTATTGAAAAATATTTATAAATTAATTTCAGGTTGAAGTTTTCGCAAAGAAATCAGATAAAGATGAACAAAAAAGTATTTATAAAGGATTTTTTCTATCATGGAAGAAAAATGATATAAGTAACAACAATACAACTAGATTTCCATTATTGTTATGTCGTGGTAGTCGTCCGTGTATGAACATTGTACATTCCACTTTTAATCGCATGTTTGATTGTCTTATAATTAAATTACCTATCGAGGAAGATGATTTGATTTGGTTACTTGCAATTATAATCGTACCTGTTAATGACAATGACAATTTAAATAAAAACAAGGATGTTACATTAGAATTTAAAGTACCTGGATTACCGATTAATAATACGATTAGTGTTCTATTTAAAATTTTAGATCTGATTAATATTTTAAATGCGTACGTTTCAATATTGTTATAATATTAATAACATATTGATTATAAAAATTAATATTATAAATTAATTTGCAGTATAATAGAAAATCAAAGTGATCAAATGGAAACGGATATATCAGAGTTGACTATTGAACAAATTCAAAGATTTCGTAAGTGTTTATACACTCAAATAAAAAACATTGCTGGATTAGAATTAGGATTATGCAGTTTGCACAGAATTAGTTTACCAGCTGCAACTATAATGGGTAACAAGGTTAGTTATTAATTGTAAATTGATTTTTTACTTTAATAATATATATTTTTAAATAACAATTAAAATTAGAAACGAGAGACAGAATTATAAATTATTAATAATTTATTACCATTTTGTAGATGAAGATAATGGACCCATATTGTCAAAAGCGTATTTTATCATATATGATGGAGAAATCTGTAGACATGTTTCATGCATTTTTATAACAATTGATTTTAGTATGTGTAATATGTTTATTCTTTCTTTTATTTCTTTTTAATATTCTTTATATATATATATATATTTCTTTTTAATATTGTATAGATAAATTGTTCATAAATATTCAATTATATAATAACCATTTACATTCATATTGTTTATCTTTTCAGTCATCTATTATGTTTAAGGTAAAACTTATGTCATTTCAACTTCCTCGTCTACAATATCCATCTATAATATATATAAAATAAATATAATAAATATAAAAACAATGAAAATAATTATTTATCACATTGCATAACCAAGTAATTCAAGAATATTTTCTTTAGAGATCAAATATGAAATATAAGACTGACATGGCATGCACTAAACAATTATAACATATATTTGAATATACTTGGTAATAATTATTTTAATAAACATCTATAGATATTTAATGTTTTTCAAACTTACACTAGTTATCTGTGATTTTGAATTATTTTTCTTTTCTTTGAGATTCAATAAATATTGTCTGATATCTACATAACCATCAGGTTTCTCGTCAAATGGAGGTAAAGATATTCCAAGTATTTCAGGTAACATAAAAAGTTTCAACCATGTTACAAGAGGTGTACGACCTTTAGTGTATAATCCATCACGATGATAAAATAATAATCCATCTAATGGTGTTAATTCATTTAAATTTCCTAACGATGATTCTAGATTGCAATCAAAATTTATATGTGGAAGTAATAAAATAGGATATCTATTGTTATAGGTATCACCTCTTTGTAATTCTTGTATTTCTTGAAATTTTGATATTAACCAAAAAAATCGAAACTCTGTCTGAAATGAAAAATATCATTAAAAAGAAAATTAATCAATCAATTTCTTATAATATATATTCAATGATATGAATAATATTATGCATTACATCACAATTTATAAGGGACTGATTAGACCAAGCCAGTACATCCAAAACATAATATGTTTTTCGACTTTCTATCCATATGCAATCCAAAATAGTGCAACGACTACTATGTTCATTGGAACTTCCTCCTGGCAGCGCAGATTGAAATTTTCCCAATCTGATACCACGTTTGTTAAAAGCTTTTGTTTTATTCTATTAAAAGTAATAATAATGTTTTGATTTAGAATAAAATGTTTCACTATGTTTAAATTAATATCAATGAATACTATATATTTATTATACATACTTTGTGAGCAATTAGTAAAGTTCTTTTGCCTTCAGGACAAGGAACTACCATCCATTTTTCCAGAATATCTTGAGGTGCTTCGAACATCCATTCTGATAACATAAATTGATTGGCATACTGTTTACATCGTTCATATTTTCTCCAAGACTTATTATTGTAATATTCAATTTCCATATCTTCTTTATCTTCATATTCTTTATTTTTAGAGTTAAAAATATCAAATATATCTCGTCCAGTATTAAACATGATATTTCTATTTCTATATAAAAAAAATAAACGATATACATTCAACGTTTTTCCAGACAGTTTAGTTTTTTAATGTAAATTTACAATCACAGTTCAATGAAATATTTATAAAAATTATTTTCAAATAAATTATTAAGAATGCTTTATAATAAATTACTTGTTAATGTATAATGAGAATTAAATGAGTTAATCAATATAGTTATTTTAGAATCATATAGTTTTTATTTTTAATTCACTAAGAATATATTTACATT
This sequence comes from Polistes dominula, assembly GCF_001465965.1. The sequence goes on along the minus strand of NW_015149022.1, from coordinate 878,741 downwards.
ATTTTTTTAACATATAATAATACTTACTTTTTTTGAATTTCTAAAAGTTGCTGTCGTCTAAGTTCTTGAGGATTATAAACATTGTCAACATCTAAGTTATAATTACATTTTTTAATTGGTTTCTTGTAAAACACAGATCGTATATTTTTACATTGTTTTCTGTTAACATTTTCTAGATTAATATCTATTGATGCCATAGTTGTGTTTCACGTTTTTAAAATAATTAATTGTAATATAATATATATAATAATACTGTATAACCTATAACTTTATTGCACCACTGTACATACTTGAATCATATAAATAAATGTATTTTAATCAGGCGAAGAATGAAGAAAGTTATAGATCGAATGAAGAGAGAGCAATATAGGACCGTAGACTGAAACGTCATCTGGTGGATCAATAAGTAATTTTAACTTTATTTTGGTGTAGAACCGTATTCAGTTGGTAAAAACAAAACTTGGTTATTTTTTTTTTTATATGATTTTATATTATATATAATATAATATAAAATCATTAATTAATCATATTTTACATATAATATGATTTTTTATTTATTCAATCAATAAATTATCATTGTTTTATTTAATTTTATTTAAAAAAAAAAAAATGTTAACAGCACACGGTGTTCCCAAGCGGTCACCCATCCAAGTACTAACCGTGCCCAGTG